>CAWUFW010006991.1:645000-1069711 GCA_963921515.1 Calotriton arnoldi
GGGACCTCAGGGCAGAGTCATCTAGCTCCTCACAAAAGAATGGCGCTACGGGGCCTTCCAGGTGGCCCATTCACCGCTGCGCAGCTGGCCCTCGATAGCACATAAAAGTCTAGGCAGCACAGGGTTCACTAGTCACAGCTCGAGGATCCCACACAGCCGCCTCACGGTACCTTAAAGCACCCGGGTAGGACGATCGGGACGGGGAGCAGAGAGGTGGGTTCCGCACGTTGTCAGACAGACCTCATTGTCCACATCCCACCTCTCGTATGCTACTCGCGCCGTCCCCTGCCAAAATGGATCCTCACTGTGGATCACGAAGTCCCCGCAAAGGGCCGCAGCCAAAACCAATGCCTGGACGCCCGTCCGGGCCTAGAGGGCAGGACAGATCCCCGGACTTGCCTGCGGCTTCACAGGCGACGTCACAGCTCCTCAGCTGCCTGCTGCACAGTCGGTAAAGATTTTCGGCGCGTACAACAGCACCAGCCTCCTACCTCCTCACCGGTCCAGTCAGGCCTGATCCAGGCCTCCCTCGATCGCCCGCTGTGCATGCGGTAGCGTAGATCCCCCGCATATGATGAGGCCTGAGGGGCGGAGTCAATCCCCGGCCTCGCGCTCAGCGGCGCTCCCGGCGTCCTGGAGCCTCCGTCGGCCAAAGTTTATGCAGCTTCGCCCGCTGTCGGAGTACGGGAGTTATGGCGCACTGCCACCGCACCAGAGCTCCAAGGTCATCTCCTGGGTAAGATCAGCGATTCGCTGCCCCTTCTACTCAGCTATGTGTGGATATATGCAGCCAGAGATGGGAGCCGAGGACGTAGCTCTACAGCAGCACGTCCGGCTCCATTGCTGGCTAAGCCATGCCCCCCCTAACCCAGTTTATCCTTTGTCAAAACATAGTACCAGGAGACCTACTATATATTGTCATCCCTGAATATACCATCAGTGCCTTTTACATCAAAAGGGCTGATCAACGGATCAGGGTTATCTGAGAGACTATTCCAGATGCAAGCCCAACAATTAATAAAACATTTACCCAGAGGAAAAAGAAAATCCACATGAGACAGGACTTAAAGTACAAACCATTAAGGTTTATTAAAATTAGAAATCAATACAAAAGGCATAAAGCATTGGTTAGGCAATTTATATAAAAATGCTCACAATACAAATACTCAGATAATATAATTGGGAGCGGAAACTAAGTCCTAAGTAACTAAATAGCCAGCACCAAATATGGTCTAGCACCAGTCAATGATACTCATGGAGCATTAGTCAGTAAGACAGAAGATAACCTGAAAATTATTCTAAGTACAGAGTGATAAACAGACCAGCATGCAGTCTGCTCCCTAAAATGGTTAAACAAAGGCCTGACTAATCCCCAAAATGATGGCTTTTTATATCTTTTTAGAGAGAGAAACTGTGCATTTACTGTGGTCTGACAAAGAAAGTAACATATTACAACCAATTGGTGAATTAAAAACAAATCACATAGTTGATTTAACATTTGCCCTGCAGATAATGAATACGCTGTACTATGTCTTACACAGAAAACAATTCCACATGCAGAGCATAATAAGCACATCCATTCGGTCAAAGAAGTTAGGACAGGCCCTTCAATTTGTATACAGTTGTGAAATCCATCCTATTCAGGGAAATCAAAAACGCAAAACATTGTTTTTTATAAATATAACAGTGTAAGCAAGACCTTTGAACAAGCTAAATCTATTATTTAATAAGCAGTGAAGAACAAAGTGGAAGCTCTGCAGTGTACGGGTGGGGTGAAGATGAGTTGGTGTCAACTTTGTCAAGTGATAGAAACTACACAAGCAAAATTACAAAACTGCACTTACAAACCAAGTCAAATTGGGATGATAAGATCTGGCAAGATTTGCTCCATGCTGTTAAACTAAAGGACAATAGATCCTTTTGGCACATAGCCTCACAGGAAAGCAGCAGTAGTGGGAACACATAAAATCACCATATTCATCCTGAAACATGGATCACCCATTTTAATACTGTATGCTAAGGATACCTCTGCAGACCTCCCCCAGAGCCCAGGGCTGATGGTACTTAACAAGGACACTTAACCAACAGAACCTGAGATTAACGATACAGTACTTTTTAGTTTTGAGGATACCGTTAGTGTGATCTGCCTCCTAAAATCAGCAAAAGCCCCTGGGCCAGGCGAAATCCCCAGCAAATTTTTCAAATCTGAACCCTTAATCTGGGCTAGCTATGTCAACCTCCTGTCCAATTCTATCTCTGCCGGTGGGGAAATTCCTGATTCATGGAAGGGGGCTGAGATTATCCCAGTTTTCAAAAAGGGTGATCCTTGTATTCCATTTAACTAAAGGCCTATCAGCATTATAGATAATTGACAAAAAATCTTTGCAAAGCAAGTGCTTGAAAAATGTCTTGAGTGGGTAGAAGCAGATCACATTCTATCACCACTGCAAGCTGGTTTCTGCCCAAAGACAAGTACCTCCAACCAGGTCTTTATATTTCCTCTGCTCTACTGTAAATATGCACTCTTACCGAAACAAAGGCTATATGTAGCCTTCGTACATCTTAGGGCTGTGTTTAATCTCATACCACATGAGAATCTCTGGTGAGTTTTGATTGAAATGGGTGCTCCGAGGAATTTGGTCAAACTCATAGCAAGGTTGTATGACAAAACCTATGCTAAGTTCTGCTGGGTCAGTAGAGGGGAATTAACGAATCATATTCCAATTCTAAAGGCATGCCCCAGGGGTGCATCCTTGCTCCGACCCTGTTCACCTGGTCATAATGTCGTGTAGTTCTTAGGACCCCCCAGGACCTGCGCGTTTTGGATGGCCTAAACTGAGGGCTTGGTGTGCAGACAGACTCTGGACACCCCCACAGGATGAGTCAGCCGTTAGACCAGCTAGCTCTATAGTGCCACTATCACCCCACTGTATTCTACAGCGGTGCAGGTAGTTCTGGCAACCACTGAACATGACAACCCTGATTCCTCAGGTATCGTTGAAACAATACGGTATCTTTCGCTCAGTCATTCGTGCTTGCTTTTCTCAGAATACACATAGAATGACGATTGGAACGGTTTCAATAATTATTTATTGGTCAATCGTCAGTCTAGTGTGAAACATGTTAGCTGCGACAATCAAAAGACAGGAGCAGACAAATGTAATCGCTAGTACCAATATCGTAAAAAGTAGATACATTTCTACCATAGTGCTAATAAGATGAGTAAAAACATATTATATAAAACAATAGCATTTACGTACTCCTAGGATGCGTAGCCTACCTAAATGTACCTAGCCTAGGTATGTATGTGAGTGAAGCCTGTGTATGTAAATGTCAGGATAGATCCTAATGGAGCCTAATGGAGCCAAGAACCCCCGGGAAGTACTAACCCCTCACCTGATGGTTCTGAATGAAGGACCCCGTCTCTGCGTTAAGGATAGCACCCCACAAGGGATGTCAGGTCTCTGCTTATCGAAGGATCAGCCTGCAGAGTCTTGGTCCAGCCTGGAAGGAATTCTCCTCTCTGTCTGTAAGGGGGAGTGAGGGTCTTTTATACTAAAGTGGTCACTCCAGGGTTTTTCCAGAATCGATATGGTTTTAAAACATTCACTAATCCTTTGCTAATCCTTTTCTAAACAAAAACACTCATGCACCTCTGGCTGTTGGCCATTGCTGAAAAAAAGTGGTGACCCTTATATAGAATAAATCTACCGTGCCTGGGGACATGTTTATGTATGTCAGGTACAGGGATTAAGATAGGATACTGTGAGCCTGGTTGTCGAAGAGACAGAAGTAAGCTACTAGGTAAAAGGTCACCTGTGTTTAGGACCATTATGTCATTTGGATGGGACACAATGTATGTAATCGGTATGTACATGATGGGACTATCCTAAAGAACTTGACAATAAATGACGTTCTGAGTGAACTGATGGACTGTAGGAATGATTCACCCGTTCTAAATGACAAGAAGGTATCCATCCTTCTCTTTGACAATGATTCACTTCTCATCTCCAAAACCCCTATGGGGTTCCAGCTCTTCATTGACAAATTCATGGGGTTCTGCAAATCCAGAGGCCTTGAGCTGAATGTAACAAAACAAAATGAATGGTGTTTGGGACCAAAGCAGTTAAGGATTGCCTAATTAGGGCAGGTGCTGAACTGCTGGAAAGAGTTCACACTTTTGATTATCTTGGGGTCAAACTATCCGACAAACTCAAGTGGGAACACCAAATTAGCAAAAGTGTGTGGTTGACCAAGCACAGAGGTAATACTATTATCCGTCATCAGCGAAAGACGTGCTCCCTCACGGTTTCCCCTGCTCTTGAAATGCACCACGCCAAAGCTCAAAGTGCCGTGTCTTTTGGCGTCGACGTGAGGAGATGTGCTGGCATGCAGCAAGTAGCTACTGTGGAAAATAATTCTGTAAGATGACTTTTCCTGCTCCCTGCCAGTACCCCCCTTATTCCACTCTTTGGATCTGGTAGCTCTAAAGCCTTTAGTGTATTGGGCACACTTTCGGTGCACCTGAGAGCTAAGTGAATACAGGGATTCCCTTAGAGAAATAATGAACTTGAGTAATGCTATGAAGATTCCCTGGCTTAAATTTGAATTTAATTGGCTGCAAAAGCTAGGCCTGCAAAAATTGTGGCAAGACCCCAGATATATCTGTAAAGCTGAGATTGTTGACTAAAGTATCACTACTAGGCCTACGTTTATGACCAGTACATTGTGAATGGCTCCAATAGTCACTTGACCAATATGTTTCTTGAATTTAAAGTTTCACCATGTTTTGAACCATTTCTGGACATTGTTACCCCGCCACTGACTAAGAACATGTATGTATGCTTCCGACTAGGTATTCTACCATTGAAATCTGCCACATGCAGGTGGAGGAACGATGTGGGTGCTAATGTTTGCCCTGTCTGTGGTTTGGTTCCTGAAACAGAGGAACATGTCTTGTTCTTCTGTCCAGAGTATCTTGGTTCCCACCGGAAGTGGATTCGGCCAGTACGCTTCAACATGCGGGTGATTCGCTATTTAACTGCCCTGAGGATCCTGAATAGTGACACCTCTACACCTGTCATGCTTGCTGTGAGTCTTTACCTGACCAACATATCGTACAAGTGTGCAAAACTTCTATTCTATTCAGCTTTCGGAATAGTGAAACTGTTTATAAATATTTTAACCATGCACAGTGTTCGGTCTGGAACCTGATGTCTTAAGCTTGTATTTGGTATACTTTCCAGTGCATGGTATTGCACTGACTGTCTGTGTGCACTTAGACTATCTTGCAGTTTAGTGAACTGCACAAGTTATGATGATTTTCACTCCCTGGTTTTGCATCAACTGATCTCTATATGTACTGCATATTGGTGACTTTGTACTTAATGTCTTTGGACTGGTGAGACTGGTCAACAATATAATACCAACGTTTTATGATCCTTTTTTTATATGAAGAGATGTTGGGGCATATTTACAAGCCCCTATCGCCACCACAACATTACTTTTCTCGATGTTGTGGTGGCGATAGGGGCTTCGCCTTATTCACAAGATGGTGTTAAGCCACTTAACATGGCTTAACGCTGCCTTGTGAATGAGGCACCCTTTCACACTATACTTAGCGTGAAAGGGGTGGGCAATGGGTGTTGTGGTGGGCGTTCCACCGCAACTCCCATTGATTTTGATACTGCCCCATATTTACATGGGTGGCGTGAATATGGGGCAGAGCCAAAATTAAGACCAGGGAAAATCATATCTTACCCTGGCGCAACGAGGAGAAATGTTTAATTTCTCCTCATTTTTGCTGTTTCCATGTGTGCTGTGTTGTGCAGCACACATAGAAACAGCAAAAGGCCATTGATCGTTTATGTTCAGGAAGGTGTCCCTTCCTGCACATAAACAGTGATTTAAAAAATGACGTTTTTCAACTTCTATGTGTGCTGCATTAAGCAGCACACATAGAAGTTTCAAAACGCCATTTCAGATTGTTTATGTGCAGGAAGGAGGACCTTCCTGCACATAAACATTCATTCCCCTCAAAGCATGCACCCTTGCACTATGGTGTAAGGGTGCCTGTATTGGCGCTAGGCAGCTAAATTAGCGCCAGAGCAGGGGGAAACGCAAGGCTGCACCGTATTCTTGCAAATATGGTGCAGCCCTGTGTTTCAGAAGTGGCGGAGCGCCGCGTTAAGCCAAGGAGGCTAAGGCCGCGCCCCGCCACTTTCCTGTAGATATGCCCCTTTGTGTCTGTTAACCTGCTTTTAAAGTTTTTATTATTCTTGTGATGAACAGTTTTTTTTACTTCTTGTATGCTTTGTTGGTTATGAGAACTGAATAAAGAATTTTTGAATCCGAATCTGAAACCACACACATTAAAAATGTGCGAACTGAAAACATGAAGGCCCCAGTCCTCACGAATGCAAATCTGAAGTTTCTCGTTTTACGAATACTGAAATACTTTTGCAAAAGAACAGCAACACATATACGTGTTTTCCTGTTGTTTTACTAAATCCACAAAGATATGCATAAACAGTTAAAATAACACTTCAATGCTTTGCTAACTCATTTTACAAACTGAGCCAAAACGTTACCCACCTCTGTGCCCTAAAGCCTGTTAGCCTGTCGGAAGCACTTGAGCTTGGACGAACACTTAAATTCATAATTTACAGAACTTCCAACCTGGGTTGAGAGGGCTGTGACACACAATTTGTCATTTTGATACACTGCTTAACCGAAAGTTAATTACATTATTTAACACTAATGGTTTGGCTATTTGGATTCACGGCGCACGCGGTAATCTTATTACTGCAAAAGACTGCAATGAACAGCTGAGCTGTCTCTGAGCCTCTGTCAAATAATTGTATTAGCCCTCGCCTGACTTTCACACATTTAATCATCTCATCAATTACTGCATTCAAATCAAGGTTTATGGGTTAGAGACGAAACACATGGCTTAAATATCAAATATAGGCTGCTGCTGAAAATAAACATCCATTTGCGCGTTGTTTAACGCTGAAAGCTTTTAATCAGAAAGATGGATTTCACACGACACGCGATGGCTTCACACAATCGAAATGTGCTGCGGTCCTTCGGAAGTATGAAATTTATGTCAGCAATGATGTCTGTAAAATGGGGCGGTCTTGTCGTGTCTGGGAATATAATGGTGAAAGATAGGAACAGTAAATTGCATTTTCCAAGTCTATGTTTATTGTTGTAACCTGGCCACTGTGCTTAATAAGGCGCACCAGGTAAGGTAGAAAGAAAAGCCTCACCAGAGTATATTGCTAAGACTGTGCGGATTTTCAGCAGGGCGGAAAATAAACGATCGGAGTCCTTGCAGCATTTTTAGCTGCTGACTGGGAGAGTTATGTGGCTATCTTTCTAGAACGGATCCATAACCTTTTGCCCTGAATTCCCCTCCCAGCAGCAATATGAAAACATGAGCTCTGAAAATGACTGGTCTACTGCCAGCAAATCATACGCATTTGAGTTACTAGAATGTTTTTTTTTTCTCAAAAATGTGTATTCTTTTAAGTATTGTTTTGTTGTCTTAGAGTAGCCTAACTTACTTTTAGTCAGCAGAACAACACGCTCAAAGTAGCATTTTTATCTTGTTAATAAAACCGAGGGGGATATTACCAAGGATTTGCGATAATTATCGCAAAGCGCGCTTAGCGCTGTTTTTTTTATCGCCGGCTATCACTGGATTTCATCGCAGAGATAACGCGTTATTATCAACGCTTATCTCCAAGGCGATAAAAAATCCAGCGATAGCGGCGAAACCCAGCAATAGCGCGAGAAATCCAGCGAGAAATTCACTGCGCTAATGAAAAGCTCGCTAATAGGCAGGTGAGGACTTAACCTTACAATCCACCTCCCATTGACTAGAATGGTTAAGTCAGGTTTTTAGCAGGCGTTAAATTCCAGCGATAATCGCGGTTAGCGCGAGTTTTTTTATCGCTTCGCGGGCATTGATAATAGGGGGAAGTTGTGTTTGCGACTGTTTGCAGTCGCTTTTAGTTGGGAACGCCTACTTTGCATGTCATTAGCGATAAATATCGCTGACATGCAAAGCGGCACCAAAACGGTCGCTTTCGCCATGAAGCTGTCGCTAACAGCTGTTAGCGACAGCTTGCTAATAGGGCGATAGAAATATCGCCGCTTTAGTGGCAAAAAGTGCCGCTAAAGCGGCGATAACGCCCTTGCTATTATGCCCCCGAATTTCTAATGGGCCTGACTCACAAATTGCACTACTACAGCAGTACTACTACAAAACTTACTGCAAAGTGCTAGTCTCAAACTGTACCTTTGTAATAACGTCCATTTCTGTAGTAAGTTTCTACCTCCAATATTTTCTATGGGATGGTGTTGGAGTACAAGAGGTTGGCCATGTGTAGTGCTGGACTTACTACAAAGTGGAAAATAATGCAAAAGTGCAGTTTGTGAAAACCGAACTGTAGTAAACTTACTCAAAAGTGTAAACTTACTCAAACGTGTAAGTTGCATTTATGAACCAAAACCTATGTGTGTAATGGATGGGCATGGTTGTGTTTTATTGATTATAATGTTTCTTTGCCTTAAATTCTCACACTATTCTGAGATCTGATTTTGAACTATTTCAGAAAAAAGGAGGTTGCTCACTGTAGACATGTATAAATACTTCTTAAGTGAGTAGGAAATTAGCCTGGGGGGATCACTGTGTAGTTATGGCTTAGATTGTTTGGGGGTCACCCAGCACCCCCACACAGAAAGTTCCATTAATTCACAGAACCTGATATTAAGAAGTCATACACTCTAATGTCACCTGGTAACAACAAATATCTACACTGGCTCCAGTGCAGTCACTGTCTGCCGTTTTGGGGTTTTGAAAGTGTCAAAAGTGGACACCATGAGAGCGAGACCTTAGGAAGACCCAAAAGACCACCTGAGATGCAGCAAACGTCACTAGGCATTTATAAGCATAGAACAGGCCAAGAGGGTTGCTAGAAAGTCAAGAGGGACAGAAAGGGATTACAGGAGGTGGTGGTTTGGCAGGTCACAGCAATCACTTTCAAAGGTCATCACTCAAGAGTAGCTGCACAAGTTATCATACGGTTAACTGTGCCAGAATTTCACGAGGCAATAAGGCATAAGCTTGGATACAAAATGAAGGTACATGGAAAGGTAAATCTTAACAAAATAATTACAGGAGTGTTATTTTGGTTAAGGGAGTCATGTCACCATGCAGTTAAAGTGACGAGACCTCTAGGGGTGTGGAACCACCTGAGGCGCTTGATCTCCTTGGCACTGTTGCATGATATCAAGACCTATTCTATATCAGGCATGCCTTTACAACAGCTAAAGACCAGATGCCTTCTTTATCAATCCCCCAGTTAGCACAGTCATATTTTATCAATTACCTCAACTCACTAGGTGATGAGGCGCACTCAGAGAGCCAGGCCCTGTGGCTCATAGCAGCACATGCAAAGGCCTATTTATCGTCAGTAATCTGGCTAGAGCTCTATTACAACATTCTCTCAACCACAAGGAAAAGCCAAAGGGCGCAATCAGTTGGGAGCAGCAGCAGCACATACCAGGACCTTATTCTAGACATGCATCTAATGTGGGACCCTTTTATTCCATTGCATAAGTCGAGTAGATCACCAAGGACACCCAGCCTGGTGGGTCACAGTGGCTAATTAGGGCTTCCTGCTTCTGTCTCCAATGCAATTTGCCACCAAATGGCGAGTGGACCACAGGCCTCCTAGGGCTCAGCTTTGACTTCATTTGGACGAACTGCTGTACCAAAAATGGATATGGCATCTGCTTTCACCATCAATCATCAAGGGCATTTCATACATCTTATCAGTGGCCATAAATGCAATTCTGAGTAGACAACAAGTCTTATACATGGCAGCTGACCTGGTTTATCATTGTTGCAGATGTGCGTTCTTTCAGTTGCTTAAGTGCTTATGAACCTTAGATGCTTTATCTGTTAAGCTTAAGTAATGCTCTGTTGTTTTGTTATTTCAGCCGTGGGAAAGTTCTTAGGTCCCTTAACAAAATGTGACTTTTTTGGATGAAAAAAACTTAAAAATTTGCAAAAAAAGACCATCTTGTACTGTAAATGTAAATCCGTATTTGTAAAGCGCGAACTACTCACCCTTACGGGTCTCAAGGCGCTGGGGGCCATCGTGGAAATCAAGTGAGCTATTGCCCAGAGTCACATGGTGCTGAGCTGAGTTGCCGCCGGAGCCAGGGATCGAACCGTCAGCCCTGTGCTTCGAAGTCAGCTGCCCTGGCCGCTGCACCACACCTCTCCACTTCTCTACTGTACCAACTTTATAAGACAACTTCAATTTCTAATTGCACTGATGAGTACTGTGTGCTTTAGTACAAAGGTCTCAAATCCAAATGCAGAAGTAGTGAAGAACTTGTTAAAAAATAATTCTGGTCTCCAATTATTCAGTTATGACAAATCCAACCCAACTCTCAGTTTGAGAGAGTCTTATGAAGCATGTTTAATTTACTTTACTTTCAAGTTTATTGTTTTAGTTAATTAAAACCATAACAATGTTTACAAAGCACATTATATTTACTAAACATCTTCTAAGATACATCTAATAGATACGTTGTTCTCATCAAACAATCATCTTTAATTATTGATCTGTGCATTCAATAGTGCAGATGAAATACATAAAACACATTTCCACACCAGTGGATTCAATTGTGAAGGAAAGTACAAGTTTAAAAAACATTTCTGAAAGTAAAGATGAATATCGACTATAGAACAGCAGTTTAAAATTTAAGGTAAAAAGCAAACACAAGGAGATGATGGACGGGGCGCAGAAACTTTTCAGACACTCACCTCCAGTCACAGATCTGGGTTGAATTCATCATCGTTCTTTAGCTCACTTGGCCACCCCAGTTCAGACCCAGCCATATGCAAATCAGTCTTGACCTTGTTCCTTATGGGAACAGTCCAGCCTGAGCTGCCAAGCCAGATCTTCCCTAGACAGGAAACAAGCATCCTGGGAAAGGTTTTGAGGGAACACCCCTCATCAGCCAGGCTAGCTTGAATCCAGTGGCAAAGTGAGCAAGGGACCCACTTCTGGGCATACCCTGCCAACTTAGGGCGAACAAAGCAACCACAAGGAGATGATTGACGGAGGGCTGAAACTTTTCAGACACTCACCCCAGACACAAATCTGGGTAGAATCCATCATCGTTCTTTTGCTCACTTCACCACCCTAGCTCAGACACAGCCATTTGCAAATCAGTCTTGACCCTGTTCCTTATGGGAACAGTCCAGCCCGAACTGCCAAGCCAGGTCTTCCCTAGACCGTAAACAAGCATCCTGGGACTGGTTTCGGGGTAACACCCTCATCAGCCAGGCTAGCTTGAATCCAGTGACAAAGTGAGCAAGGGACCCACTTCTGGGCATACCCTGGCAACTTAGTGCGAACAAAGCAAACACAAGGAGATGATGGACAGAGCACTGAAACTTTTCAGACACTCACCCCCAGTCACAGATCTGTGTTGAATCCATCATCGTTCTTTAGCTCACTTCGCGACCCCAGTTCAGATGCAGCCATATGCAAATCAATCTTGACCCTGTTCCTTATGAGAACAGTCCAGCCCAAACTGCCTAGCTAGGACTTCCCTGGACCTGAAACAAGCATCCTAGGATCAGTTTCATGGTAACACCCCTCATCAGCCGGGCTAACTTGAATCCAGTGGCAAAGTGAGCAAGGGACTCATGTCTGGGTGTACCCTGCCAACTTAGGGCGAATAAAGCAAACACAAGGAGATGATGGATGCAGCGCTGAAACTTTTCAGGCACTCATCCCCAGTCACAGATCTGGGTTGAATCCATCATCGTTCTTTAGCTCACTTCACCACCCCAGTTCAGGCCCAGCCATATGCAAATCAGTCTTGACCCTGTTCCTTATGTGAACACTCCAGCCTGAACTGCCAAGCCAGGACTTCCCTGGACAGGATACAAGCATCCTGGGACCGGTTTCGGGGTAACACCCCTCATCAGCCAGGCTAGCTTGAATCCAGTGGCATAGTGAGCAAGGGACCCACGTCTGGGCATACCCTGGCAACTTAGTGCGAACAAAGCAAACACAAGGAGATGATGGACAGAGCACCAAAACTTTTCAGACACTCACCCTCAGTCACAGATTTGGGTTGAATCCATCATCGTTCTTTAGCTCACTTCACCATCCCAGTTCAGACACAGCCATATGCAAATCAATCTTGACCCTGTTCCCCATGGGAACAGTCCAGCCCGAACTGCCAAACCAGGTCTTCCCTGGACCGAAAACAAGCATCCTGTGGCTGGTTTCGGGGTAACATCCTCATCAGCCAGGCTAGCTTGATTCCAGTGGCATAGTGAGCAAGGGACCCACGTCTGGGCATACCCTGGCAAATCAGTGCGAACAAAGCAAACACAAGGAGAGAATGGACAGATCGCTGAACATTTTCAGACACTCATGCCCTGTCACAGATCTGGGTTGAATCCATCATCGTTCTTTAGCTCACTTTACCACCCCAGTTCAGACCAAGCCAAATACATATCAGTCTTGACCCTGTTCCTAATGGAAACAGTCCAGCCTGGACTGCCAAGCCAGGTCTTCCCTGGATCGAAAACAAGCAACCTGGGACCGTTTTCAGGGTAACACCCCTCACCAGCCAGGATAGCTTGAATCCAGTGGCAAAGTGAGCAAGTGACCCATGTCTGAGCATACCCTGCCAACGTAGGGGTAACAAAGCAAACACAAGGATATGATGGATGGAGCACTGAAACTTTTCAGACACTCACCCCCAGTCACAGATCTGTGTTGAATCCATCATCGTTCTTTAGCTCACTTCGTGACCCCAGTTCAGATGCAGCCATATGCAAATCAGTCTTGACCCTGTTCCTTATGAGAACAGTCCAGCCCCAACTGCCTAGCCAGGACTTCGCTGGACCAGAAACAAGCATCCTGGGACCAGTTTCATGGTAACACCCTCATCAGCCAGGCTAGCTTGAACCCAGTGGAGAAGTGGGCAAGGAACCCACGTCTGGCCATACCCTACCAACAAAGGTCGAACAAAGAAACCACAAGGAGATGATGGACAGAGCGCTGAAACTTTTCAGACACTCACCCCCAGTCACAGATCTAGGTTGAATCCATCATCGATTTTTAGCTCAATTCACCATCCCAGTTCATACCCAGCCATACACAAATCTGTCCTGACCCTCTTCCTCATGGGAACAGTTCAGCCCGAATTGCCAAGTCAGGTCTTCCCTGGACCGGAAACAAGCATCCTGGGACTGGTGTTGTTGTAACACCCCTCATCAGCCAGGCTAGCTTGAATCCAGTGGCAAAGTGAGGAAGGAACCCACGTCTGGGCTTACCCTGCCAACTTAGGGTGAACAAAGCAAACACAAGAAGATGACGGATGTAGCACTGGAACTTTTCAGACACTCACCCCCAGTCACAGATCTGGGTTGAATCCATCATGGTTCTTTAGCTCACTTTGCCACCCCAGTTCAGACCCAGCCATATGCAAATCAGTCTTAACCCTGTTCCTTATGGGAACAGACCAGCCCGAACTGCTAAGTCAGGTCTTCCCTGGACCAGAAACAAGAATCCTGGGACTGGTTTCGGGGTAACACCCCTCATCAGTCAGGCTAGCATGAATCCAGTGGCAAAGTGAGCAAAGGTCCCACGTCTCCGCATACCCTGCCAACTTAGGGAGAACGAAGCAAACACAAGGAGATGATGGACAGAGCGCTTAAACTTTTCATACACTCACCCCTAGTCACAGATCTGGGTTAAATCCATCATCGTTTTTTAGCTCATTTTACTACCCCAGTTTAGACCAAGCCATATGCAAATCTGTCTTGACCCTGTTCCTAATGGTAACAGTCCAGCCCGGACTGCCAAGCCAGGTCTTCCCTGGTCAGAAACAAGCATACTGGTATCGGTTTTGTGGTAACACCCCTCATCAGCCAGGCTAGCTTGAACCCAGTAGCAAAGTGAGCAGGGAACCTACGTCTGGGCACACCCGGCCAACTTAGGACGAACAAAGCATGCACAAAGAGATAATGGACGGAGCGCTGAAACTTTTCAGACACTCACCCCCAGTCACAGATCTGGATTGAATCCACCATTGTTCTTTAGCTCACTTCGCCACCCCAGTTGAGACCCAGCCATATGAAAATCAGTCTTGACCCTGTTCCTCATGGGAACAGTCCAGCCCGAACAGCCAAGCCAGGTCTTCCCTTGACCGAAAACAATTATCCTGGGACCGGTTTCAGGGTAACACCCCTCATCAGCCAGGCTAGCTTCACTTCAGTGGCATGTGAGCATGGGACTCATGTCTGGGCATACCCTTCCTACTTAGGGCGACAAATTTAAAAAGAACAATTAATGAACGGAATGCTGAATAATGTCAAACATTAAACTCCAGTACAGAGATCTGGGCCTAAATCCGTTTTTTTGCACATCATGACATTCCAGTTTGGACCCAGTCATATTCAAATCAGTCTTTATCCTTCTCCCCTTGGGAATAGTCCAGCCCAAAATGCCAGGCTAGGTCCTCCGTGGACCAGAAACAAGCATCCAGGGTATCACCCCTCATTAGCCAGGCTAGCTTAACTCCAGTGGCATGGTGAGCACAGGAGCCACATCTCAGCATATCCTTCCCACTTAGGGTGACAAATGCAAAAGAACAATTGAAGGACGGAATGCTGAATAGCGTCAAACATTCACCCCAGTACAGAGACCTGGGCTTAAATCCATTCCTTTTTTGCACACCATGCCAGTCCGAACTGCCAGTCTAGGTCTTCCCTGGACCAGAAACAAGCATCCTGGGACCAGTTTTGGGGTATCACCTGGTGCCCTCTGTTGCAAAATGCATTGTGTGGGAGTCCACTGCAGGCTCACATGTGCCTCAATAATGTTTTCTTCACAATTAAACCCGCCCTCCTCCAGACATGCCCCAGGCTGTACCGCCTCTTCTGATGCTTCTGTGCTCCATTTCACATTTTTGATTCATGACCACGCATTACCACCAACTCCCAGGGCCTCCGTTCCTGTGCCAAGGACTCACCTCCACAATCGCCACTCATCACTGCAGATGCACTGTCACCATGCTGTGCCATAATACAGGACCTACTCAGCAGGGGCAAATAGGCAGCAACGGCCACAGCAACACCGCCAGCAGCCTCTCTCCAAGCCCACACATCCTCCAGCACGCAAGGCCACATAAAATCATGCCACTCAGCCGCTCACAGCATGCTCAGGACCTTACTTGCTGAATCAAATGTATTCTTCTCCATACTAGCGGCGTCAGTGAAGTAAGTAAATTATACCTTGACTAAAATTGAATTGCCTAACACCCCCCTCACTAAGTGTATACTGCTATTGGCTGCACATACTGAGCAGCAAATGATATATATACTTATACCCAAGCCCTGCTCCCACCACCTCATAACGTATTCCTGACCCTCTTTCCTTTTGGCCTCACCCAATTGCCCGATGTAGCCAGGGGGAGATGGGCTGTGGCCTTTGCTCCCCTGGGGCCCACATTGTCAGACATACTTGCACATGCTTGTTGATGCATGGGTTTGCATGCCAACACAAACAGAAATTGTCAAAGCTAATATCATGGCCATTTAGGGCCAGATGTACGACGCATGTTACAGGTCGCAAATGGCCCATTGGTGAAATGCCTTTTTCAAATGTACCAACCCTATTTTACGAGTCAGTAACCTTTAAGGAAAACGGGCTGCATTTCAAAAAATAAAAACTGCTTTATTTAAAAAGCAGTCACAGACAAGGTGGTCTGCTGACCCCTTCAGACTACCACCCCAGTGAGTGCCAGCCATTCCCAATGGGTCACAAATTGCACCTGCATCATGAATATTAATGAGGCAGGTCCCTTGCTACCCATTTGGGAATCACAAACAGTGTCCGAGACACTGTTTGACATCAGGTTTTGCGACTCGCAAATTGTGAGTCGCTAAAAAATGCAAAAAATGACAGTCGTACATGTGGCCCTCGAGATATATTGGCTCTACCAATGCTTCTTCCCAATAAGTGTTTATAAGTGTTAGAAATGGAGGTCTCTAGTTGGCAATGGTTTGCACCTTTGTCCAAGTAGGGACCCTTCTTCCTAGTCAGTGTAAGGCAGTTACACTCCTAAAATAACCCCTGCTCACCCCCTTAGTGGCTGGGCACGAGCGGTCAGGTTTATCGCAGAGGCAGTGTGTAAAGCATTTGTATATAACCAACAGTAATACAGTGAAAACACTACAAAAGGACACCACACCAGTTTAGAAAATTATCCAATATTTTTATATATCTAAAACAAGACCAAAATGTCAAAAATCCAACATATAGTACTTTAAAAATATGCACTTTGCAAGATCACTTCAAATTGCAAAAATAACTTGAAAACACAGTTCTTCCGAGTCGGTAGCTCCGTCCGGGGCTACTGTGGTGCTGTAAACAACAGAATCCAACAGCTCCGTCTGACCGCGTTGGTTAGGGGCGTCAACAGACTCATAAACAGTACCTTTTGTGTTGCGGCCTTCACGTTGGTGCGGGCCGGTCGTGGCAACCGTTGAGGTTGCAATGTGAAGTGCAGTGCCCTCAAGGCGCGTTGCAGGCAGCGCCTCGGTGACGGTCGGCCAGCGGTGTCAGTGAGACCGGCTGCAATGCAGAGTGAGGCGGTGCTCATTGCAGTGCTGGCAGGTCATGGTGCAAGCAACAGGGCCGGTTAGGGGGAGCTGGCCTCAGTGGGCCCAGACTGCGGTGTGGGACAAGGCAGTGCGTCGTGAAACTTACGAGTGGTGCCCCCAGCCACGATGCGGTCACGGGTGTCGAAGTCAGCAGACAGCGAATGTGTCGGTGAGACCAGGGCGGTGAAGTGAAGCAAGGCGGTATGGAGTGCAGTGCCCACAGGTCACGGTGCAAGCAGCTGCTCGATGGCTTCAGTCGTCGGTGAGACCAGGGTTGCAGTGCGAGATGCGGCGGTGCTCTCTGTGGTGGATTCAGCACACAAAGCCAGCGACGGAGTCGGTTGCCTTTCCCTTCTCTGTGGCAACTGAAACAACGGTTCCAGAAGCGGCACCCAGAGGTTGGTGAAGTCTTTGCAGTCCCTGAGAATTCAGAAAAGGAGGCAAGCTCTATTTCATGCCCTTGGAGAGAATCAGCACAAGTAAAGAAAGTTCAGTCCAGTCCGTTCACTGCCCAAGGCAGAAGCAGCAACTGCAGGCCAACCCACCAACGCAACAACACAGCAAAGGGGCAGTACTCCCCCTGGCAGCTCTTCCAGCTCTTATTCTTGGCATGTTCCTTGATTCCAGTGAGTTCTAAAGTTCTGGGGTCTGGGCCCCAATATTTATACTCAAAATCCCTTTGTTCTCTAAGGCAGAGAGTGTCTGTGCTTAGTCCAAACCAGTTTGGTCCTCTCTGGCCCAGCTTCCCAGCAGGAGGTGGAGACAGCATTGTCCAAGGCAGACAGAGCCTATTCAGGTGCAAGGGAAATCTCTGCCCACCACTCTAAATGGAGATCAGGCTTATGCAGGTGCTAGTGAAAACTCCTTCCACTACTCTGAATGCAGCCCAGGCCTATTAAGCCCAGCCCTGACTCATTCAGGAAAGGCATACCATACATTAATCCCCCACCAGTGGCTGTCTGACAAAAATGCGCATCCCCAGCCCCTGTCACTCCAAAGCCAGACAGTCAATCCACAAACCAGCAGAGGCACACAGGATGGCTAAGCAAGAATATACCCACTTTCTAAAAGTGGTATTTTCAAACACACAATATAAAAATCTTTACTAAAAGATGCATTTTTATATTCTGAGTTCAGGCATGCTAAACTCCACCTTTCCATCTTGTCCCAGTGGAAAGATATACTTATAAGATGTTATAAGTAACCTCCGATTCTATCCTATGGTGTTATATTTCATATAGGTACCCGAATATAGGCCCGGGTAACATCCCAAACTTTCACCTATATTTGTTCCTACATTACAGACATAACGGGCTGCTAGGACTGACCCTTTACCTTGTTACGTTACTGCTTACAGAACGTGGGGTTTTCCCTGAACAATAGCCTCATACATTATGCATGAGGATTCTTGGATTCTTGGAAACTCAGCAGGACTACCATCTCCTGCATAGTAACTATGTACAAGGTTCATTCCCGATGTCATCCTAAGTCCAACAATGGCACAGCAAGGTAAAACCCCTGGGGATACCTTTGGGTATATAAACACCACATCTTGCTGAGATAGTCAGAGGAGATCAGGACTTCCCTGCCGACACACTGACGCGAGACGCTGAGGCTCCTGTATGCAGATACTCCAGCTCGCAGTGGTCTAACATCCCTTGAGGGGTGTCCAACTCGAGACCAAGACGGGGTCCCACAGTCTCTCACTTCAGGTAATGGGGTTGACTCTATCCTAGAGGGATTCTTGGCTTAACACCTACACACATGCTAGGTACACTTAGGTACATCTAGTTAGGATTGCATCGTAGGAGTACACATTTTATTGTCATGTATTTTATATACCTGCCTGTATTCATGGTTATAGCAAAATGGTAGAAATCTACTATCCTTTTACTTTCTTAGTGCTTCTAATCATTTATATCTGTTTCTGTCTAGTGGTTGTTTCAGCACACCTATTTTACACTAGAATAACGACTGTTCAATAAATGCTTATTGAAAAATGTCCATACCGTTTATTCTGTGTATCTCTCTGAGATTAAGTGAGCACGAGTGACTGAGCGAAAAGTATTACACTGTTTCCACCGTCCTGAGAAATTAGGGTTGTCATGTTCGATAGTTGCCAAGAACTATTCTCTCCTTGGTAAGAGGAGTTTCTAGTGGCACTGTGAGCTAGCTGGTATACAGGCCAACATACCCAGTGGGGGTGTCTAGAATCAGTCTGACACCAATCCTACAGTATGTGTTGTCCAAACGCGCAGATCCTATATAGGTTTTATAGGAACTACACGACATGGTGCCACCAACGTTGGTTGGGTACTTATTTAACAGTCAAATCTGAGTAGTTTAGTTGTGTTATTCTCAGAGACCCCTACTCACATTTCCCCAGAGACGTCTGCAGTGGGAGAGTACAAAATTCGCCGCAGCTGAGTAGGCAAAAATCCTATGTATTGGCTGTTGGTTAATCAAGCTTAAAGGACACATTGTTTCTATTGTGCATAACACCTTATCTCAGTTCCTTTGAGAAAGTTTTCTTACAAAAAACAATGACTGAGCAAGACGAAGTAGTGCATGAACTAAATCTCTCAGCTGAAGAAGATGCAGATGCTATACATCTTTCAGAAAATGTCAGAAATGCCATCACCCTAAAACTAGCTTCATATGGTTTAACAGCTAGGGCTGGGACAGTAACCTTTGTGATTGAGGCACACAAATCATTTAGAATAGAGGTATTCTATTCATGGGTTAAATTCCCAGAGGCAAATGCACGAACAAAGACATTTCATTACTACACAGAAGATGAAATACCAAACGAATAATGTCCGTACGAGGACATTGAAATTCCGCTCAATTACCAGGAGCACTTATACTGGTTTAAAGGCGCCCTCCCCGATACAAGAAATAAAGTAAGACTCGGTCCGCTTGGAAGAGATGGAGCAACATGGCCGGTACTAGTGGCCTACACGCCACATCCTGTCATTGAAACAATGCCAGCAGGAGACTTACTTACACTTCATAAAGAACTAATAAGACTTTACAGAAACATGACACAGTTCGTGATGAGAACACTCACAGTTCAGCCAGCAATGGCTACGCCAACAAGTCTGACTCAAACATCGACAACTAAAATTACACCACAAACATTACACGCAGTAATGGGTAAAATGCCCACTAAACATGAACAAATGCCATTCTGGGTGGCTCAAAAAATAACACAGCTAGAGGCGGTATTTCCAAACACCAGCCCACATGAAAAACACAGAATGTTAACAATTTGCTTGCCCAAGGGGATAACACCCCAGATAGAGGATTGTACCTCTTGGGGTACAGTTTTCGCTGCTATATATACCAGAACTCAGATGTATTAAGACAAATACAGAACGAGTATGGAGTAGAACCTGCTCTGAACTTAGGGATGAAATTACTAGGTAATTTTGCCCAGGTGTCAGCTATAATATTAGCAAATATTAAAGGAGAGGCAGCATCGGTGGCAATACGCCAACGCCTAAGGGAGTTCACTCCTTTACAACAGGAACATGAATTACCTAAAATAAATGAAACTGCTTATGCAGAATTAGGCAGAGACAGCCTGGGGGCTAGAGCAATAAAACTTCAACTGATGGGTAGTCCCGAAAAGGATAACTTTAAACAAGCCCCTGCTTCGTCAAAGAAGAAATGGGATAATAACAAACAACAAAAGAATAAAGAAAACAGATCTCAATCCAGAGGTAGGTCTCCTCAACAGGAGCCCCCAAAAGGAGGTATAACCTTAGGAATAGGGATAACATTAGAAAACCTGACAGGTATCAGGACCCTGATACACGTTCCTCTCATTGCTTTCAGGGTTCATTGAAAAACTCAGAGAGGGAAGGACGGTCAAAACACAGACAAGAAGAGCGTACAAAGTCCAGAGACGCACAACGCACTTCGGACTACGCTTCCAAAAAAGAAGAAAAGCCTAAAGAAAAACCTCAATTCAAAAAGAAGAAAGTAGTAGGTCTCAAAGTTAGACATGCCCAGAATTCTGAGGACTCAACTACTGAACGGGGAATGGGCTCTGACGATGCCAGACAGCGCAGCAGAAGTCACAATAGCTCGCCAGAACCTGATGGAATTTCTGGTGACAGCGGAGTTGAGTGAACATATCACGTTGGAAATGCCTGATACTAGGGTAAGTGTCCCACATAGGTTACATGAAATAACATTCCAAATGGAAGGGGATAAGCCCAGAAAATTAAAGGCCTCTTTTGGGAGAACATGACTTTTGGCTATGACATTCTTTTATCTGAAAGAGATTGCCCGCCTACTATTGTTATGGATTGCCCAAAGGGGGAAACAGTATTTATGCCAGATTTCTCCGACCTCGTTCCCCAATATCTAAAACACACATATGCGCGTGAGTGGGTGGTGGCCCTTGCCCCTCCACTATATCACAACCACGTTGGGCGGGATGAAGATTCAACTCACCATGTGATACCATTAAAATCTACTCCAACTCCACAGAGACAGTATCCGATTAAGCAAGAAGCTAAAAAACAGGTCAGGGAGATCTTAGATCAACTTGAATACCAGGGGGTGATTGAAACTTGCACCTCTTCGATGAATAATCCTTTGTTTCCCCTAATGAAACCTGACAATTCATATTGTCTAGTTTTAGACTATAGACATCTAAACTCATGCACAAAAACATTTGCAGTACAGAACGCACACAGTGCCGCATTGATGAATAACATTGCGCGGAAAAAATATAAAAGAACACAAGATATCTCAAATGGATTTTTCTGCCAAAATATACCGCCTGAGAGCAGATATTTCACAGCATTCTCAGTGCTGAGGTCCCAGCGTCAATTCTGTCGCCTCCCCTAAGGGTATAAGAATAGCACGGGGTAGTTTTCCTCCAGAGTAACTGAGTTACTTCAGAATCTGGATGAAGGGGAGTTGTCCTATGTAGATGATATTTATCTGACGGATGATGACCTGGAGGAACACTTGACCAGGTGAGCACCATAATTTTGGGATTCGCCTCTGAGGGTTACAAATTCAACTTCAAAAAATCTAATATAGCCCACCTCAATGTCCTATTTTTGGGATATGAGTTTTCAAGTGAAGGCAAGAACTTGGCAGCTAACTTTTAGAAAAGTGTGCACTGCTCCAACCTCCAAAATCATTCAAAAATGTACAATCCATACTGGGATTCCTGAATTTTGGTAGAACATACATTTTGGATTACGCAGAAAGGGTTAAACCTTTCTACGACTTAATAAGACCTGATTTTTAAGTTAGACAATGGACACAGGAACACACAGATATCCTTAGTTCCCTACAAGCTGACATGATAGCTTCAAAACACTTGCAGACACACGCAAACGTACGCAATCTGGTGATCTGTGTTATAGCGGGTCAATCTGGGTACACTTACCTAACCTTCAGTGAAGGCGAAACAGTACCCTTAGCATACAAATCACACTTGTACACAAACGCTGAAATGCATTTTGCATCTACAGAGAAAATCCTGACAGCAGTACAGACTGCTGTAGTGAGAGAAAGAGCGCTGGCTCAGGGGAAACGAATAATTGTTGTGACTCCAGTACCAGCCTTAGAAGCTGCTACAAAGGCAAGCGTTCCTAATGCTAAAGCCTTACATCCAAGATGGATACAATGGGCTAATTCTCTCACTGCATCAGATGTAGAATACAGATACGACCCAAGTCTCAAAACAAAAGCATTTTTGCAATATGAACAAGAATATCCTCTCCCGAATGAAATAATGCCTCTAGATCAGTATGAATACATAATTTACACTAACGGATCTGCTCAGCCGGCCATTGGAAGTAAAAAGCAATACAGCGTCGCATGCGCAATTGTAAAAGGTCGTATGCAGGATGGAAAGTTCCATCCAAGCTGTCCAAAAACACAGTCTCTAGGAGACTAGATGGCTCAGCTGGCAGAATTAAAAGCTCTATTGCTGGCACTGATAAATACGGATCGAGAATTCCCCACACTAATTGTGTGCGATTCAGTTTACTGTGTCCAGTCATACAAAGAATATCATCGCCATTAGGGACAAAATGGGTTCAAAGACTCAAAAGGTGACACAATTAAGCATAAAATGCTATGGGAACAGGTAGTGGAGTTGAAAAAAGAACTGCCAAGAGCTCACGTGATACACACGTTGAGTCATCAACGTGATGGCGTTCACGTTGAAAGGAATTCATTGGCTGATGAAGCCGCAAAGGGGGCAGTACGAACTGCGTCCATAGATGCAATCAGTCGTTCCAAAACAAGAATAGACGGACAGATAATGGTAGCTGTCATTGCTTCACGCAAAGACAATAAGGAATTGGCAAAAGGTTTTCGACTCAAGTGCTCCTACAAGTTAGATGCAAATAACGTTCCTTTTGCTCAGATTCCCAGAGTGGGGGATAGAGTAATACCAAACATGGATCGCAGATTAGGCTTATTAATAGTTGCACACAAGGGTCTGGGTTCTGCACACGCAGGAGTTACGGAGATAATTTCTTTACTGAAACAACGCTATTGGTGGGCAGGGTTAACAAAGCAGACCAAAGATTATGTCTTAAAGTGCGACATCTGTCAACAGATGAAGGGCTCCACCATAACACAACCAGCACAGACACCATTGCTAATATCAGACACACCACTCACATGTGTCTATTAGGACCACTGCGGCCCCTTACAATCTGATGGGGCTCACAAGTTGCAGTGGATTCATGCTCGAGATTCCTTTGGGTATGGCCTCAGCGCTCGGCTGACGCTGGAACTGTTATCAAAGATTTGCGAGTCTTTATAGGGATATAAGAAGTTGGCACATTACAGTTTGACCGTGGCCCCGCGTTTAGCTCTAGGGCCTAGAAGGCAGCCATGGGAAGTTTGGGTGTTGCACTGCGGTACTCCTCTCCGACCCTTCCTGAGGGAAATTCGGTTGTGTGGAGAGGAAAAACCAGGACTTAAAGCAATCATCAACAGCTAGAGTATTAGGCCCGGGTGGTAGTTGGGTCAATCATCTATATCACTCCTTATGAGGTCCTATTTGGGACGAGAATGTGGGTACCTGATCTCGATTGTGAAGGCACAGTGGCAGATGAAAAACCTTTTGACATCAATAAATGTTTGGCTGTTTTACAGGATCTGAATGAATCCAGGGCACTACAGAGCAATGTGCAAGTAAAGCGGTCTGCCACTAGGGAAGTCAAGTCAGTCACGGCAAGACCTGTCTGGGTCCCTAAAGTCAGGGATCTGGTCAGAGAAAAGATAGTGGACAAAAAAGAATTTGGGCCATCATACAGAAAGCCTGCACCTGTCCTGGCCGTTGAAGGGACAAGAACTGTACTTCTGTCGCCTCTTGCCGGGAAAAAAGAGAAGAGATTTGTTTCCATTGATCTGATAAAACCACACTATGTGGCCGATACTGAATGGTAGGCCTCGTGGACTCCTGAGTAGCCGACGCCCTCCTCTTGCTACCATACAGGAAGTTCAGACAGAGAGACTCATCACGTTTGAAGAGTCTCCTATACAGAAAGATGGACTATGCAACAATGCCATGGAACTAGTTCCTCTTGAAACAGAAATTCAAAATCAAAATGAAAGACAAATTTCAATTCTAACTAACACTGATGTCTACATAAACATGCCTCAACAAGAGCCATCTACAAGTTCAACAAAACCTGCTGAGCTACCCAAAATAGATCGAACTGCATCTGGCTATTTCATCGACTTCGATACCTTTTCCTTGGATCCAAGTGAACCTGAAACAATGCCAGCCCCAATATCTCGTCAACAACAAATCAAAGAATTTTTTGTTTTTCTTAAAAAGACTTACCTGGTGTCATCTTGGCTAGGACTTTGGATAATCACCGGGATACTTTTCTTTCTTTTCTGGATAGGCTTAGTAACTGTCTTCAGCTTACTTGTTAATGGAACTTACCTTTGCCAAAGCTCTGCAGCATCAAAAGTGAACTTGATCCTGAAACCTCATGTTTCATCACATCGTGAACAAAGAGACTTGTCATCAGTGACCATTACAGCAGTTCCTATACCTGATGGTAGACTGTGGGACAAGGTTGATTATGATATATTTGGTCCGACCGAACTTTTAAAAATACCTCATTTATTTAAAATTTCCTTAAATGATATCATTACCTCCAGTACATTTTCCGATGATTGGGATTTTGAAACTGTAAACAATATGTTGTCTGATTTAGAACAATCTGCCGCATTTTCTAGCAATGAAATGTTAGAAGACACATCAGACTTTAACACAATGTATTGTTACCAACATTATGGTCATAATTTTCCCCCACAAATCCAGTACCCCTAGGAATGTTTTCACATATCACTAATGGGAACATTGCCCTAAACCACCGAAAAGTAGTTCGAAAACTTTTGCACAGAAATTTTCATATTTTTCAGGGTTTAACATTTCAGACCCGACCTCATTTTACTATAAGGTTGCACCAACATCAGCACAGAAAAATTTGCTGGCTAACACCAAACAGACTTATTCTGCTTCCATTATTACCCAACTGTCTGAACAGGGTTTCGACTTATGGAAGGACACTATAGACTTAAAATCAGTCCGGGGTTCTAGAGATTGGCAAGTACAGGGAACTGAAGCGCTATTTAGAGCATGCCTCATTCCTCAGCAGATGATATTTCTAAATGAAACTGTGCAACAGACTTCCTGTCTTGGAATAGCCAAGAACAAGGACGTGAACACACCTCGGATTCCAACACCATCACATACCAAGGAAAATTCTACATCACAAGAGGGGGATACAATAGATGGCATTTTACAATACAATAGATCAGACCCCAATTGGAAGGGATGGTTGGTTTGGCCCACAGACACGAACAGATGTCAGGGAAGATTCAGGGGTACCTCCGAAGGGTTTAGTATCCACAGGCCAGACCCACACTATGTACAAAGAGAACATCCAGGGATGGTGACATCATACAGTGTTGAGAAGTTATGCCTCGATTGGCTAAAGATCTCAACACTACCACAGGTGAAACAACACTTATCCTTACTTACAGAGGATGTGGACCT
Organism: Calotriton arnoldi; assembly: GCA_963921515.1. Lineage (NCBI taxonomy): Eukaryota > Metazoa > Chordata > Amphibia > Caudata > Salamandridae > Calotriton > Calotriton arnoldi. The sequence goes on from CAWUFW010006991.1 coordinate 670,782, forward strand.
ATAGGATTTTTTACTAGGTCCCAGAAAGCCACGTCAAAAACGTTTCTATTACGCTGTCTATAATGAAATTTAGAAAATCTCCCAACAAGAAGCAGCTGAGAGACTACGATAGATAGATAGGATTAACCTAGAAAAGGCATTAGCCGTAGTTGACAATGGAAGGATTTATTCACTGGGCAACATTGTATCTTCTGCTATTGACATACTAGAACAACATTTGTCCATACTACAGCACGGACAATCGCAGTTACGTTCTATTATGTTATTAAGCTGGACGCTGAAATCATTGCGCGCAGGTTATGTGCCTTGGCGTTTTATCAACAGTACATCACTGTTTTCTGCATTCAATCTAATGGAAAAACAGATGAAAATGGCACAAAAGGGAGCAAAATATACAATGCTGCGTATTGAAAAACTGGACAGATTACCTTTTACTGTGGCAGAATCACTGTCCACAGAGTGGTTGGTCCATGGCCATATAACATTACCGGTCACAACTTTCCAGTTTCAGTATTGCCTAGAACAACAACAGGCAGGCAGATATGAAGAAATGGGTAGGGAATTCATCAAGGAGTCTTTGGAATTACCGTACAGATTTCGATGCAGGAGTGGGGATCTAGAAGTGTTTCTAAGTGGTACAAACTGTGAGAACGCTTTAAGTGGATCTCTCATATGCCAGGATATTATGCTGCACGGGGCCTGTAATGGTTCAGAAGTGAACCTATCCTGTCACTTGAGGGGCACCCCGGCAGCCGTGATTACTCCAGTATTCAGGCTACTTTCAAATGGGAGCTACATGATGCTGAACGATCAAGGTTGTTGTGGGATGCTTCCGGACATCGCATATCTAGTCACCGTGAGTTCCAGGGTTACTTGCTGTATGCAAGTATTGTTTCCACCGACACACACAGTCAGGGAGGCGCCACTATGGCCTTTGTTGAATGTTTCCTTTATACGATTTGATACTCTGAACAGAATGAAAGCCATGCTTCTACAGAAAACCATGCCCTTAACCTCCGCCCCAGAGACTTTGATCTCCAAATAGCAAGGTCCTTGGCTGAGATACAGGCATACGTACGAATTGCCCCTTCCATTTCAAAGAAATGGTAAATCGTAACTTTAACATGTCTGATACGACGGGTTTAGTCCACCTATTTAAGACTATAGGATTGGGACTGTTAAGCACCTTTCAGACGGTTCTCAGAGTTATACCAAACTTTATACACTCCTTATTCGGAAGCATTTTTTAAGGACTTCCGCTGATCCTGTATCTAATAGCAGGTATCCAGATTGTAATTTTGCTGCTACGCAATGGACATCCCAGTCACCAAGGAGATGGAAAAAGCGCTCCTGGAACGTAAATATCGTGATCGCATGGTACAACATCTGGGCACACCTCGCCTACGGGAACTGAGCGCCTCTTGGTTCCTGTCATTAAGACCAGTCTGGATAGACTGCATCCTACCTGTTCTCCGATGCCTGTTCTGCGGGTAAGAATGTGTGTTGGATCTTTGTCTGACACTTCCATCAGTTGCGCAACTGGACGTTGATGCTTACTGGACCTGATAACGGCTCATGTTCTGCAGTGTCCCCAGCGTATTCCTATGTTGATGGTGGCATTCTTAGAGCCTCCACAGGAAGTCTCTGCTCCTGTTGGAATGGATACCGGCTCCTCCACTAACACTCAGGCCTTGGATGGCGCACAGGCTGCCCCAGCATCGGCTGCAGGCAGTACGGAAGATCATCTGTGCTCAATTGATGTAATCTGTGAGAAGTTACATGGATTGTCGTCTGTGAAGGAAGGGAACAGCAATGTTGCGTCTACCAGCCAGGGTACATAAACATTTGGCTCGTCATGTTTTGGGAAAAATTTGGCTTTTTAAAACAAACTCAAATTGCAACTCCAAAACAATTGACACTTTTTATGACCTGCATGGCTTTCCGATGCTTGTAGTCATTCGAACTATATATACGGACACATTAGAGCTATTGCTTGAGTGACAATTTCTCTATTTTTAGAACATTTTAGAATTTTTAAAAACTTTTTAGCAAAACTATTGTTTTACTATAGTTGCTTGCATACTAGTATCTAGACAGCCTAGTGGTACATTCGAATTTAATTGTGTCATCCAGTCGGATGAGGAATGGGTGTTATATTCCATATAGGTATCCCAATATAGTCCCGGGTAACATCCCAACCTTTCACCTATATTCGTCCCTACATTACATACATAACGGGCTACTAGGACTGACCCTTTATCTAGTTATGGTACTGCTCACAGAACGTGGGGTTTTCCCTGAACAATAGCCTCATACATTATGCATGAGAATTCTTGGATTCTTGGAAACTCAGCAGGACTACCATCTCCTGCATAATAACTATGTACAAGGTTCATTCCCGACCAGTGCGGCTCGTAGAGGAGTGCAGCGGGGCAGTGGGAGGGGTAGTGGAGTCAGACATACGACAGCCAGGAGTAAGTAAGTAAATAAATAAATAAAACTATTTACCTTGCGCTCGCTACATCACCAACACGGCGATGCAGTGAGCGCAAGGTAAATAGTTTTATTTATTTATTTACTTACTTTACTCCTGGCCGTCGTATGCCCGACTCCACTACCCCCCCACCCTGCCCCTCCCCCGCCCCACCCCACTGCCCTGCAGCACTCCCTCTGCGAGCCGCCACTGTTCCGAACGTCATCCTAAGTCCGACAATGGCACAGCAAGGTAAAACCCCATGGGATACCTTTGGGTATATAAACACCACATCTTGCTGAGATAGTCAGAGGAGATCAGGACTTCCCTGCCGACCCACTGACGCGAGACGCTGAGGCTCCTGCATGCATATACTCCAGCTCGCAGTGGTCTAACATCCCTAGCGGGGTGTCCAACTCGAGACCAAGACGGGGTCCCACAGTCTCTCACTTCAGGTAATGGGATCGACTTTATCCTAGAGGGATTCTTGGCTTAACACCTACGCACATGCTAGGTACACTTAGGTACATCTAGTTAGGATTGCATTGTAGGAGTACGCATTTTATTGTCATGTATTTTATATACCTGCCTGTATTCATGGTTATAGCAAAATGGTAGAAATCTACCATCCTTCTGCTTTCTTAGTGCTTCTAATCCTTTATATCTGTTTCTGTCTAGTGGTTGTTTCAGCACACCTATTTTACACTAGAATAACGACTGTTCAATAAATGCTTATTAAAAAACGTCCATACCGTTTGTTCTGTGTATCTCTCTGATATTAAGTGAGCACGAGTGACTGAGCGAAAAGTATTACGCTGTTTCCACGGTCCTGAGAGATCAGGGTTGTCATGTTCGATAGTTGCCAAGAACTATTCTCTCCTTGGTAAGAGGAGTTTCTAGTGGCACTGTGAGCTAGCTGATATACAAGCCAACATACCCAGTGGGGGTGTCTAGAATCAGTCTGACACCAATCCTACAGTATATGTTGTCCAAACTTGCAGATCCTATATAGGTTTTATAGGAACTACACGACAATAGGACAGATTGCCTTGCAGTGGTGAAAAACAAAATACACTGTAATTCACCACCAGGACATGTCACACACACCAGTACATGTCCTACCTTTAACATACACAGCACCCTGCCCACAGGGGTACCTTAAGCCTACCTTAGGGATGACTTACATGTAAGAAAAATGGAAGATTAGGGCCTAACAAGTGGGTACACTTGCCAGGTCAACATGGCAGTTACAAACTGTGCGCAGCCACTGGAGTGGCAGGTCTAAGACCCTTTTTCAGGGCTGCGTGGGTGGAACAATCAGTGCTGCAAGACCAATAGCTGCATTTGATTTACAGGCCCTGGCACTCTCAGTGCACTTTACTAGGGACTTACTAGTAAACCAAATATGCCAATCATGGAAATACCAATCCATAACACAATTTACAACAGGAGCACTTGCACTTTAACACTGAACAGCAGTGAGAAAGTGCGCAGAGACATAAAACCAAAAGAAACAATTGATGGACGGAATGCTGAACAATGCAAACATTCACCCCCAGTCACAAAGATCTGGGTTTAATCCATCATTCTTTTGCTCACCACACCACCCCAGTTTGGACCCAGCCATATGCAAATCAGTCTTGACCCTGTTCCTTGTGGGGACAGTCCAGCCCGAACTGCCAAGCCAGGTCCTCCCTGGACCGGAAACAAGCATCCTGGGACCGGTTTCAGGGCATCACCCTTCATCAGCCAGGTTGGGTTCATACTGGAATGGCATGGTGAGCAAAAAAACGATGGATTTAGGCCCAGATCTCTGTACTGGGGTGAATGTATGACATTGTTCTGCATTCTGTCCATCAATTGTTGTTTTTGCATTTGTCACTCCGAGTGGGACGGGTATGCCCATTTGTGGGTTCAGTGCTCTCCATGCCACTGGAGTCAAGCTATCCTGGCTGATGAGGGGTGAAACCCCGAAACCGGTCCTAGGATGCTTGTTTCCAGTCCAGGGAGGACTTGGCCTGGCAGTTCGGGCTGGACTGTTCCCATTGGGCACAGGGTCAAGACTGATTTGCATATGGCTGGGTTCAAACTGGAATGGCATGGTGAGCAAAAAAACGATGGATTTAGGCCCAGATCTCTGTACTCGGGTGAATGTATGACATTGTTCTGCATTATGTCCATCAATTGTTGTTTTTGCATTTGTCACTGTTAGACTTGGCATCTTTTGGCGTGTTTCCCCTGACTTTTTGCTTTCTGACCTCCCAGTTTTGACTCTGTTTTTGCTGGTGTAATGATTCTGCGCACTTTCCTCACTGCGGTCCAGTGGGAAAGTGCAAGTGCTCCTGTATAAAATGTGTTATGGATTGGTGTTTCCATGATTGGCCTATTTGGTTTATCTGTCAGTCCCTTGTAAAGTGCACTGTGAGTGCCAGGGCCTATAGACCAAATGCTGTTGGTGGGCTGCAGCACTGGATTGTGCCACCCACGCAAACAGCCCGTAGAAATGTAACTCGGGCCTGCCATCGCAGAGCCTGTGCGCAGCCTGGGGCTGCCATGTCGACTTGGCAAGTGCACACACTTGCAAGTCCCTAAACCTTCCCTTTGCTACATGTTAGTCACCCCTAAGGTAGGCCCAAGGTACCCCTGTGGGCAGGGTGCGCTGTACGCGAAAGGTAGGACATGCCCGGGTGTGTGCGGCATGTCCTGATAGTGAATTACAGCCTAGTTCGTTTTTCACTATTGCAAGGCTACCTGTTCCCCTAGGCCAGAACGGGCAGTTTTGATTATTACAGCTTATAATCCTAACTGACCCCGGGAACATGGTAGAAATTCGAGTTTAGTATGCCTGAACTCAGAATGATGAAATGCATCTTTTAGTGAAGTTGGTTTTAACATTCTGTGTTTGAAAATACCACTTTTAGAAAGTGGGTATTTTCTTGTCGAACCATCCAAGCCTGCCTCTGCGAGGTTGCGTATTCCTTGTCTGGAGTGTGAGTGACAGGGGCTGGGGGATGCCAGGAGACAGGGTGAGTCAGCACAGGGCTGAATAGCACGATCTACATGTAGATGGGTGGGAGGGGTCGCACCTGGGCCCTGAATAGGACAGTGCCTTCCCTCCACAATGCTGGCTCCACCTCCTGTGGTGCGTCTGATGTCCCTGGCCTACTCACTGAAAGAAGGGACGGAGACTTGTCAACAAAGTGCTCCAGAACTGGTTTGGACTAGGCAAAGGCCTCTCTGCCTTCAGAGAACAAAGGAAATTGGGATATAAATATTGGGGCCCTGACCCCATGAATTTAGATCTCGCTGGAATCAAGGAACCTGCCAAGACGAAGAGCTGGAAGAGCTGCCAGGAGGAGTACTGCCCCTTTGCTGTGTTGTTGCTTTGTTGGGTTGGCCTGCAGCTGCTGCTTCTGCCTTGGGCAGTGAAAGGACTGGACTGAACTTTCTACAATCTTGTGCTGAGTATCTCCAAGGGCCTGGAACCGAGCTGGCCTCCTGTTAAGAAGTCTCAGGGACTGCAAAGACTTCACAAGCCTCTGGGTACCGCTTCTGGAACGCTGTTTCAGTTGCCACAGAGGAAGGGAACTGCAACCGACTCCGTCAACCGAATCCATCCCTGGCCGGTGACCTGTTTGCACCGCAGACCGCATCGCCCCGCTTCGCATCGCAACCCTGGTCTCACCGTGGGCGACGTCCGACGCCGCCAACATCGAGCCGCTGCTTGCACCGTGACCTGTGGGCACCGCAGTTCGCATCGCATCGCTTCACTGAACCAACCGGACCCGACCGACGAGGTCGCTGCAACTGGCTCAAGAGTCGTAACCACACCGCATTTGGGGCACCGCTCGCACGTCTGCGACGCACCGCTCCGACTCGCACCGCTGTCCGACGCCAGCTCCCGCACTCCGGCTTGGTCGCCTGCATCGCAACCTGTCAGCACCGCATCGAGCATCGTCTCACCCTGCATCGCACGCCTTGGACTCACCGACTCCGTCTGCACGACGCTCATCGAGCCGCTGCCTGCACCGCATCGAGGGACACCGCACCTTGCATCGCTCCGTCTTGCACCGCAACCGCGACGAACGCCGACCGGCTCGTACACTCCGTACCAGCCACAACGAGAAAGGTACTGTAACCGAGTCTGTTCACGACTCTGCTGGCCCGTGATCGACGCGGTCGGCTGGAACTGTTAGACTCTGTGGTTTTCAGCATCACGGTAGGCTCGGACGGAGCTACCGACTCGTACGAACTTTGCTTTTGTGCTATTCCTGCAAAGAAGAAGTTACCGTATCAAGTATTCATTCGTAAAGTATAGTATTGTGGATTTTTGTCGTAATTGGTCTTGTCTTGAGTATATAAAATATTGGTTATTTTTCTAAACTGGTGTGGTGTCCGTTTGTAGTGCTTACCCTGTATTACTGTTGGTTATGTGCAAATGCCTTACACACTGCCTCTGAATTAAGCCTGACTGCTCGTGCCAAGCTACCACAAGGGTGAGCAGGGGTTACTTCACGAGTGTAACACCCTTACCCTGACTAGGAAGAAGGGTCCCTACTTGGACAAAGGTGCAAGCCCTTGCCAACTAGAGATCCCATTTCTAAAATTGGTTGTCAGCGGTGAGGATAGGACTTGTGTTTGCACTTGACTTACAGTGATTGGTGTGCACTACTACCATATCGCAGACCATTACGTACCACATACTGGTTCTTTTTCTTTTGGCCTATTTTTGATCTCGCCAGTTTCAACTCACTACTTTTGTCATGCCTGAATCAATTGCATCATCCGTTGCATCTCTGGAAGTTATCTTTGAGGAGGACAGGTTGGAATCCTACACCGTAAAGGAGTTACGAGCGATTTGTAAAAACCTGAAAGTCCAAATTAAAGGCTTCACAAGGAAGGAGGAGCTACAGAAGGCGTTGAGGGCCTGGGTAGCAGCCAGACATGCCAATGGGCAGCCTGGTGATCTCAGTGAGGAGGTGGAGGAGCCTATTTCCAGGGTGGATGTGCTTTTGGGTAGGGGGAACCCGCCAGGTCAGGCAGCAGCAGTCTGTCCCCAGAGGAGCTGGAGGACAGGCGGGAGGCAAGGCAGTTTGAGCTGCAGAAGCTCAGACTGGAGAGTGAGCGGGAGGAGAAGAGATTGGCCATAGAGGAGAGGAAGATGCTCTTAGAGCATGAGAGAGAACTGAAGGAGCTAGAACTTAGGAGTAAGTCAGGCTCAGATGGTGGCAGCAATTCATCCAGAAAGGCAGACAGGATTGTGCACATTCCCAAGAACGTAGGCAAGGAGTTCAAGAAGGGGGATGACATACAAAGGTGGTTTCAGGGTTATGAGGCAGCCATACACATGAATGGGGTCCCTGAGGAGAATTGGGGAGCAGGATTGTGGCCACTTTTCCCTGAAGAAGCAAGGGATGCTCTGATAGCTTTGGGTAAGGGGTATCACCTCACCTATGCTGACATGAAGGATGACCTTCTCACTAAGTATGGTCTTACTCCTGAAAAGTACAGGGATCAGTTCAGGTCCAGTAAGAAGTCCGATGCCAACACTTGGTTGGAATGTGTGGATGTGTTCTGCAGGTCGCTGGATGGTTGGGTAAAGGGCAGTAGTGTAACAGATTTTCAGGGGCTCTACAACTTGATTGCATGGGAGCACTTGTCTAGTCTATGTTTTGCAGATCTGCGCCAGCACCTAGTTGATAGTAAGCTAACTGACCCCAGGAAGCTTGCTATGGAAGCGGACCGCTGGGTGAGTACCAGGGTCCACAAGAAAGCGTTTGGGGAGACTCAGCCAAAGGTGGGCAGGGTCCCCAGCAGAAAGGTGGGGGGACAAGGGTAAAGCACAGGAGTTCTTTAAAGGGCCCCAAACTAGTACCCAGGGTAAAGGTTCCCAGCCCCCGGTGATGAGAAGAAAGGGGTCTCTACAGGGAAGCCTGTTGAGACCGGCCCCCGCAAGTGTTATGCATGTGACCAGGTAGGTCACTTTAAGGGGGACCCCAAGTGCCCGAAGGGGACACAGCCACCCACCGGTGGACAGTCCAAAGTGTTGGCTAGTGTAGCGCTTGGGGAGGAGGGGTGCCCACAGGAGGGTGGGAATCCCGCAGAAATGACCCTTGTCTCACTAGGGGACAGTGAGATGGTCCCAGGAAGCCAGGTGCCCCTAACACAAAGAAATATAGCACCTGGGTGACCATTAATGGGAACAGGGTAGAGGCTCTCAGAGATACTGGAGCCAGTGTGACCTCAGTCCGGTGTCACCTGGTGTCTGAGAAGCAAGTAGTCCCAGGAGCATTCCACCAAGTAGTTGCTGTAGACAACTCAGAGCGCCAATGTATGGTGGCGCAGGTTCCCTTTGAATGGGGGGGTCTCAGGTCCCTTGAGGGTGGTTGTGAGCCCTACCATGCCTGTAGATTGTCTGCTAGGGAACGACCTGGAGCAGTCCTCATGGAAGGAGGTTGAGCTCAGGTCTCACTTGGAGATGCTTGGGTTGCCAGAGTGGGCATGCGTGTCTACTCGGTCAATGGCAGCCAGAAAGGGTGATCAAAAGGACTTGGAGCCTGAAACAGTGGCCCAAGTCCCTGCCAAGAGAAAGGGCAGGGGGCGCGGGAAACCGGCCCCCGAAGTTCCCACAGACCGGGAGGAGGCGGACCTCGAGGGGGACGGACCGGGAGGAGGCGGACCTCGAGGGGGACGCCCCGGTGCCTACAGGGGAGCAGGTAGCCGAACTGGGAGACATCTCTGAGCTGACCCATTGGCAGCAAGAAGGGGGTCCCACCAGGGAGGAGTTCTGCAGGGAGCAGAACGAGTGCCCTACTCTGGAGGGTCTGCGGCGGCAGGCTGCAGACCAGGCAGCTGGTAATCAGTCCGGGTCACATCTGATCTACTGGGAGAGTGGTCTCCTATACAGTGAGCCTAAGGTTGCTGAGCCTGGGTCAGCCCGTGTGCTGGTGGTACCCCAGCGCTTCAGGACCTTCCTACTGGGTCTGGCTCATGACGTGCCTTTGGCAGGACATTTGGGGCAGGACAAGACCTTTGACAGGCTTGTCACCCACTTCTTTTGGCCCCAAATGCGAAGGCAGTCGGATGCACACTGTAGGTCTTGCCAAACTTGCCAGGCAAGTGGTAAGAGTGGGAGGAAGGTCAAAGCTCCTCTCCAACCTTTTCCTGTTGTTGGTACACCCTTTGAAAGGGTAGGGATGGATATTGTGGGGCCACTGGATCCCAAGACAGCCATGGGCAACAGGTACATCCTGGTCTTGGTGGACCATGCCACCCGGTACCCGGAGGCAATCCCTCTCAGGACAACGACGGCGCCAGTGGTGGGCCGGGCGTTAATGGGGATCTTTTCCCGTGTGGGATTCCCAGAGAGGTGGTTTCTGATAGGGGGACCAATTTCATATCGAAGTATATGACATCCCTGTGGAAGGAGTGTGGTGTAACCTACAAGTTCACCACTCCTTACCACCCACAAGGAAACGGTCTGGTGGAGAGATTCAACCAGACCTTGAAAGGCATGATCAAGGGTCTAACAGAACCCATGAGGCGTAAGTGGGACGTCCTCTTGCCATGCCTACTCTTTGCATACAGGGAGGTGCCTCAGAAGTCTCTTGGGTACAGCCCCTTTGAGCTCCTGTATGGCCACCCTGTCAGAGGACCTCTGAGTTTGGTAAAGGAAGGCTGGGAGGCAGCTCCCAGGAAAACTCCCCAGGATGTATTTAGCTACATGCTGGCCTTTAGAAACCAAACTGCCCGCTTCAGGAAACTCGCTCAGGCGAACCTAGAAGCAAGCCAGGAAGAAATGAAGAGATGGTATGACCAGAATGCCACTCTGGTCGAATTTCCACCAGGGCAAAAAGTGTGGGTCATGGCCCCAGTGGCACCTTGTGCCTTGCAGGACAAGTGGACTGGGCCATATGAGGTAAAGGAGCGCAAAAGTGACGTCACCTACCTGGTGGATTTGCAGGCTCCAAGGAACCCTTTGAGGGTCCTTCACGTGAACTGCCTCAAGCCCCACTTCGAGAGGTCCGAAGTGAGTATGCTCTTGGCGACAGATGATGGGGTGGAAGAGGAGAGTGAGCCTCTCCTGACCTCCTGTCTACCAAGGAGCATGATGGGTCAGTAGAGGGTGTGATCCTCTCCCCTACTCTGACTCAGGAGCAGCAGGGGGACTGTCGCCAGTTGTTGGGACAGTTCGCCCCACTGTTCTCTCTGACCCCCGGTGTTACTCACTGGTGTACCCATGACGTGGACACCGGTGACAGCCATCCTGTGAAGCACAAGATTTACAGGTTGACTGACCGGGTCAGAGCCAGCATCAAGGAGGAGGTCTCTAAGATGTTGACGTTAGGGGTGATTGAGCCCTCCCACAGTCCTTGGGCCAGCCCAGTGGTCTTGGTCCCAAAGGCTGCGGCGCCCGGTGCCACTCCAGAACTCCGGTTTTGTGTGGACTACCGTGGGCTCAATGCCGTCACCAGGACTGACGCGCACCCCATCCCCAGAGCTGATGAGCTCATTGATCGGTTGGGAGCTGCCCGGTTCCTCAGCACGTTTGATTTGACGTCTGGGTACTGGCAGATTGCCTTAACCGATGGGGCCAAGGAGAGATCAGCATTCTCAACCCCAGAAGGTCATTACCAATTCCGGGTGATGCCCTTTGGGTTGAAGAATGCCCCTGCCACCTTTCAGAGGTTGGTCAATCAGGTGTTGGCTGGGCTGGAGGATTTCAGTGCCGCCTACCTGGATGACATTGCTGTGTTCAGTTCCAGCTGGGAAGAACATTTACAGCACCTTGAGAAAGTGTTGAGGGCTCTGCAAGGTGCAGGCCTCAAGATCAAGGCCAGTAAGTGCCAGATCGGGCAGGGTTCTGTGGTGTACTTGGGACACCAGGTAGGAAGCGGCCAGGTGGCGCCCTACAACCCAAGATTGACACCATTCTGGCTTGGGAGCCCCCAAGACCCAGACAGAGGTGAGAGCCTTCTTAGGTCTCACCGGCTATTATAGGAGATTTGTTAAGGGCTATGGCACCATCGTTGCTCCCTTAACAGAGCTGACCTCTAAGAGGCAGCCCAGGAAAGTGATCTGGACTGAGTCCTGCCAGAAAGCTTTTGATGCCCTGAAGGCAGCCATGTGCACGGCGCCCGTGCTCAAGGCACCTGACTTCTCCAAAGAATTTGTCGTGCAGACTGACGCTTCAGAGCATGGTGTGGGAGCGGTGCTCTCACAACTGAACGAAGAGGGCCTGGATCAGCCTGTAGTCTTCCTTAGCAGGAGACTACTTCCCAGGGAACAGAGGTGGAGTGCCATAGAAAGAGAAGCTTTTGCTGTGGTCTGGGCACTGAAGAAGTTGAGACCATACCTGTTTGGGACTCACTTCCGGGTTCAGACAGACCACAGGCCCCTCAGATGGTTGATGCAAATGAGGGGTGAGAATCCAAAACTGCTGAGGTGGTCCATCTCCCTACAGGGAATGGACTTTACGGTGGAGCACCGTCCTGGTACAGAACACGCCAACGCAGATGGTCTGTCCAGGTTCTTCCGCCTTAGTGAGGAGAACTCCAATGGGGTTGGGTAGTTCTCCCTACTTTCAGCTGGAGGGGACATGTGTTAGACTTGGCATCTAAGTGCACTGCGAGTGCCAGGGCCTATAGACCAAATGCTGTTGGTGGGCTGCAGCACTGGATTGTGCCACCCACGCAAACAGCCCGTAAAATGTAACTCGGGCCTGCCATCGCAGAGCCTGTGCGCAGCCTGGGGCTGCCATGTCGACTTGGCAAGTGCACACACTTGCAAGTCCCTAAACCTTCCCTTTGCTACATGTTAGTCACCCCTAAGGTAGGCCCAAGGTACCCCTGTGGGCAGGGTGCACTGTACGCGAAAGGTAGGACATGCCCGGGTGTGTGCGGCATGTCCTGATAGTGAATTACAGCCTAGTTCGTTTTTCACTATTGCAAGGCTACCTGTTCCCCCTAGGCCAGAACGGGCAGTTTTGATTATTACAGCTTATAATCCTAACTGACCCCGGGAACATGGTAGAAATTCGAGTTTAGTATGCCTGAACTCAGAATGATGAAATGCATCTTTTAGTGAAGTTGGTTTTAACATTCTGTGTTTGAAAATACCACTTTTAGAAAGTGGGTATTTTCTTGTCGAACCATCCAAGCCTGCCTCTGCGAGGTTGTGTATTCCTTGTCTGGAGTGTGAGTGACAGGGGCTGGGGGATGCCAGGAGACAGGGTGAGTCAGCACAGGGCTGAATAGCACGATCTACATGTAGATGGGTGGGAGGGGTCGCACCTGGGCCCTGAATAGGACAGTTCCTTCCCTCCACAATGATGGCTCCACCTCCTGTGGTGCGTCTGATGTCCCTGGCCTACTCACTGAAAGAAGGGACGGAGACTTGTCAACAAAGTGCTCCAGAACTGGTTTGGACTAGGCAAAGGCCTCTCTGCCTTCAGAGAACAAAGGAAATTGGGATATAAATATTGGGGCCCTGACCCCATGAATTTAGATCTCGCTGGAATCAAGGAACCTGCCAAGACGAAGAGCTGGAAGAGCTGCCAGGAGGAGTACTGCCCCTTTGCTGTGTTGTTGCTTTGTTGGGTTGGCCTGCAGCTGCTGCTTCTGCCTTGGGCAGTGAAAGGACTGGACTGAACTTTCTACAATCTTGTGCTGAGTATCTCCAAGGGCCTGGAACCGAGCTGGCCTCCTGTTAAGAAGTCTAAGGGACTGCAAAGACTTCACAAGCCTCTGGGTACCGCTTCTGGAATGCTGTTTCAGTTGCCACAGAGGAAGGGAACTGCAACCGACTCCGTCAACCGAATCCATCCCTGGCCGGTGACCTGTTTGCACCGCAGACCGCATCGCCCCGCTCGCATCGCAACCCTGGTCTCACCGTGGGCGACGTCCGACGCCGCCAACATCGAGCCGCTGCTTGCACCGTGACCTGTGGGCACCGCAGTTCGCATCGCATCGCTTCACTGAACCAACCGGACCCGAACGACGAGGTCGCTGCAACTGGCTCAAGAGTCGTGACCGCACCGCATTTGGGGCACCGCTCGCACGTCTGCGACGCACCGCTCCGACTCGCACCGCTGTCCGACGCCAGCTCCCGCACTCCGGCTTGGTCGCCTGCATCGCAACCTGTCAGCACCGCATCGAGCATCGTCTCACCCTGCATCGCACGCCTTGGACTCACCGACTCCGTCTGCACGACGCTCATCGAGCCGCTGCCTGCACCGCATCGAGGGACACCGCACCTTGCATCGCTCCATCTTGCACCGCAACCGCGACGAACGCCGATCGGCTCGTACACTCCGTACCAGCCACAACGAAAAAGGTACTGTAACCGAGTCTGTTCACGACTCTGCTGGCCCGTATCGACGCGGTCGGCTGGAACTGTTAGACTCTGTGGTTTTCAGCATCACGGTAGGCTCGGACGGAGCTACCGACTCGTACGAACTTTGCTTTTGTGCTATTCCTGCAAAGAAGAAGTTACCGTATCAAGTATTCATTCGTAAAGTATAGTATTGTGGATTTTTGTCGTAATTGGTCTTGTCTTGAGTATATAAAATATTGGTTATTTTTCTAAACTGGTGTGGTGTCCGTTTGTAGTGCTTACACTGTATTACTGTTGGTTATGTGCAAATGCCTTACACACTGCCTCTGAATTAAGCCTGACTGCTCGTGCCAAGCTACCACGAGGGTGAGCAGGGGTTACTTCACGAGTGTAACACCCTTACCCTGACTAGGAAGAAGGGTCCCTACTTGGACAAAGGTGCAAGCCCTTGCCAACTAGAGATCCCATTTCTAACAGTCACCCCGAGTGGGACGGGTATGCCTAGACGTGGGTCCCGTGCTCTTGATGCCACTGGAGTCAAGCTATCCTAGCTGATGAGGGGTGAAACCCCAAAACCGGTCCTAGGATGCATGTTTCCAGTCCAGCGAGGACTTGGCCTGGCAGTTCGGGCTGGACTGTTCCCATTGGGCACAGGGTCAAGACTGATTTGCATATGGCTGGGTTCAAACTGGAATGGCATGGTGAGCAAAAAACCGATGGATTTAGGCCCAGATCTCTGTACTCGGGTGAATGTATGACATTGTTCTGCATTATGTCCATCAATTGTTGTTTTTGCATTTGTCACCCCGAGTGGGACGGGTATGCCCAGACGTGAGTCCCGTGCTCTCCATGCCACTGGAGTCAAGCTATCCTGGCTGATGAGGGGAGAAACCCCGAAACCAGTCCTAGGATGCTTGTTTCTAGTCCAGGGAGGACTTGGCCTGGCAGTTCGGGCTGGACTGTTCCAATTGGGCACAGGGTCAAGGCTGATTTGCATATGGCTGGGTTCAAACTGGAATGGCATGGTGAGCAAAAAAATGATGGATTTAGGCCCAGATCTCTGTACTGGGGTGAATGTATGACATTGTTCTGCATTCTGTCCATCAATTGTTGTTTTTGCATTTGTCACCCCGAGTGGGACGGGTATGCCCAGACGTGGGTCCCGTGCTCTCCATGCCACTGGAGTCAAGCTATCCTGGCTGATGAGGGGTGAAACCCCGAAACCGGTCCTAGGATGCTTGTTTCCAGTCCAGGGAGGACTTGGCCTGGCAGTTCGGGCTGGACTGTTCCCATTGGGCACAGGGTCAAGACTGATTTGCATATGGCTGGGTTCAAACTGGAACGGCATGGTGAGCAAAAAACAATGGATTTAGGCCCAGATCTCTGTACTGGGGTGAATGTATGATATTGTTCTGCATTCTGTCCATCAATTGTTGTTTTTGCATTTGTCACCCTGAGTGGGACGGGTATGCCCAGACGTGGGTCCCGTGCTCTTGATGCCACTGGAGTCAAGCTATCCTGGCTGATGAGGGGTGAAACCCCGAAACCGGTCCTAGGATGCTTGTTTCCAGTCCAGGGAGGACTTAGCCTGGCAGTTTGGGCTGGACTGTTCCCATTGGGCACAGGGTCAAGACTGATTTGCATATGGCTGGGTTCAAACTGGAATGGCATGGTGAGCAAAAAAACGATGGATTTAGGCCCAGATCTCTGTACTGGGGTGAATGTATGACATTGTTCTGCATTCTGTCCATCAATTGTTGTTTTTGCATTTGTCACCCCGAGTGGGACGGGTATGCCCAGACGTGGGTCCCTTGCTCTCCATGCCACTGGAGTCAGGCTATCCTGGCTGATGAGGGGTGAAACCCCGTAACCGGTCCTAGGATGCTTGTTTCCAGTCCAGGGAGGACTTGGCCTGGCAGTTCGGGCTGGGCTGTTCCCATTGGGCACAGGGTCAAGACTGATTTGCATATGGCTGGGTTCAAACTGGAACGGCATGGTGAGCAAAAAACAATGGATTTAGGCCCAGATCTCTGTACTGGGGTGAATGTATGACATTGTTCTGCATTCTGTCCATCAATTGTTGTTTTTGCATTTGTCACCCTGAGTGGGACGGGTATGCCCAGACGTGGGTCCCGTGCTCTTGATGCCACTGGAGTCAAGCTATCCTGGCTGATGAGGGGTGAAACCCCGAAACCGGTCCTAGGATGCTTGTTTCCAGTCCAGGGAGGACTTGGCCTGGCAGTTTGGGCTGGACTGTTCCCACTGGGCACAGGGTCAAGACTGATTTGCATATGGCTGGGTTCAAACTGGAATGGCATGGTGAGCAAACAAACGATGGATTTAGGCCCAGATCTCTGTACTGTGGTGAATGTATGACATTGTTCTGCATTCTGTCCATCAATTGTTGTTTTTGCATTTGTCACACCGAGTGGGACGGGTATGCCCAGACGTGGGTCCCGTGCTCTCCATGCCACTGGAGTCAAGCTATCCTGGCTGATGAGGGGTGAAAACCCGAAACCGGTCCTAGGATGCTTGTTTCCAGTCCAGGGAGGACTTGGCCTGGCAGTTCGGGCTGGACTGTTCCCATTGGGCACAGGGTCAAGACTGATTTGCATATGGCTGGGTTCAAACTGGAATGGCATGGTGAGCAAAAAAACGATGGATTTAGGCCCATATCTCTGTACTGGGGTGAATGTATGACATCGTTCTGCATTCTGTCCATCAATTGTTTTTGCATTTGTCACCCTGAGTGGGACGGGTATGCCCAGACGTGGGTCCCGTGCTCTTGATGCCACTGGAGTCAAGCTATCCTGGCTGATGAGGGGTGAAACCCCGAAACCGGTACTAGGATGCTTGTTTCCAGTCCAGGGAGGACTTGGCCTGGCAGTTTGGGCTGGACTGTTCCCATTGGGCACAGGGTCAAGACTGATTTGCATATGGCTGGGTTCAAACTGGAATGGCATGGTGAGCAAACAAACGATGGATTTAGGCCCAGATCTCTGTACTGGGGTGAATGTATGACATTGTTCTGCATTCTGTCCATCAATTGTTGTTTTTGCATTTGTCACACCGAGTGGGACGGGTATGCCCAGACGTGGGTCCCGTGCTCTCCATGCCACTGGAGTCAAGCTATCCTGGCTGATGAGGGTGAAACCCCGAAACCGGTCCTAGGATGCTTGTTTCCAGTCCAGGGAGGACTTGGCCTGGCAGTTCGGGCTGGACTGTTCCCATTGGGCACAGGGTCAAGACTGATTTGCATATGGCTGGGTTCAAACTGGAACGGCATGGTGAGCAAAAAACAATGGATTTAGGCCCAGATCTCTGTACTGGGGTGAATGTATGATATTGTTCTGCATTCTGTCCATCAATTGTTGTTTTTGCATTTGTCACCCTGAGCGGGACGGGTATGCCCAGACGTGGGTCCCGTGCTCTTGATGCCACTGGAGTCAAGCTATCCTGGCTGATGAGGAGTGAAACCCCGAAACCGGTCCTAGGATGCTTGTTTCCAGTCCAGGGAGGACTTGGCCTGGCAGTTCGGGCTGGACTGTTCCCATTGGGCACAGGGTCAAGACTGATTTGCATATGGCTGGGTTCAAACTGGAACGGCATGGTGAGCAAAAAACAATGGATTTAGGCCCAGATCTCTGTACTGGGGTGAATGTATGATATTGTTCTGCATTCTGTCCATCAATTGTTGTTTTTGCATTTGTCACCCTGAGTGGGACGGGTATGCCCAGACGTGGGTCCCGTGCTCTTGATGCCACTGGAGTCAAGCTATCCTGGCTGATGAGGGTGAAACCCGAAACCGGTCCTAGGATGCTTGTTTCCAGTCCAGGGAGGACTTAGCCTGGCAGTTTGGGCTGGACTGTTCCCATTGGGCACAGGGTCAAGACTGATTTGCATATGGCTGGGTTCAAACTGGAATGGCATGGTGAGCAAAAAAACGATGGATTTAGGCCCAGATCTCTGTACTGGGGTGAATGTATGACATTGTTCTGCATTCTGTCCATCAATTGTTGTTTTTGCATTTGTCACCCCGAGTGGTACGGGTATGCCCAGACGTGGGTCCCTTGCTCTCCATGCCACTGGAGTCAGGCTATCCTGGCTGATGAGGGGTGAAACCCCGTAACCGGTCCTAGGATGCTTGTTTCCAGTCCAGGGAGGACTTGGCCTGGCAGTTCGGGCTGGGCTGTTCCCATTGGGCACAGGGTCAAGACTGATTTGCATATGGCTGGGTTCAAACTGGAACGGCATGGTGAGCAAAAAACAATGGATTTAGGCCCAGATCTCTGTACTGGGGTGAATGTATGACATTGTTCTGCATTCTGTCCATCAATTGTTGTTTTTGCATTTGTCACCCTGAGTGGGACGGGTATGCCCAGACGTGGGTCCCGTGCTCTTGATGCCACTGGAGTCAAGCTATCCTGGCTGATGAGGGTGAAACCCCGAAACCGGTCCTAGGATGCTTGTTTCCAGTCCAGGGAGGACTTGGCCTGGCAGTTTGGGCTGGACTGTTCCCACTGGGCACAGGGTCAAGACTGATTTGCATATGGCTGGGTTCAAACTGGAATGGCATGGTGAGCAAACAAACGATGGATTTAGGCCCAGATCTCTGTACTGGGGTGAATGTATGACATTGTTCTGCATTCTGTCCATCAATTGTTGTTTTTGCATTTGTCACACCGAGTGGGACGGGTATGCCCAGACGTGGGTCCCGTGCTCTCCATGCCACTGGAGTCAAGCTATCCTGGCTGATGAGGGTGAAACCCCGAAACCGGTCCTAGGATGCTTGTTTCCAGTCCAGGGAGGACTTGGCCTGGCAGTTCGGGCTGGACTGTTCCCATTGGGCACAGGGTCAAGACTGATTTGCATATGGCTGGGTTCAAACTGGAATGGCATGGTGAGCAAAAAACGATGGATTTAGGCCCATATCTCTGTACTGGGGTGAATGTATGACATCGTTCTGCATTCTGTCCATCAATTGTTTTTGCATTTGTCACCCTGAGTGGGACGGGTATGCCCAGACGTGGGTCCCGTGCTCTTGATGCCACTGGAGTCAAGCTATCCTGGCTGATGAGGGGTGAAACCCCGAAACCGGTACTAGGATGCTTGTTTCCAGTCCAGGGAGGACTTGGCCTGGCAGTTTGGGCTGGACTGTTCCCATTGGGCACAGGGTCAAGACTGATTTGCATATGGCTGGGTTCAAACTGGAATGGCATGGTGAGCAAACAAACGATGGATTTAGGCCCAAATCTCTGAACTGGGGTGAATGTATGACATTGTTCTGCATTCTGTCCATCAATTGTTGTTTTTGCATTTGTCACACCGAGTGGGACGGGTATGCCCAGACGTGGGTCCCGTGCTCTCCATGCCACTGGAGTCAAGCTATCCTGGCTGATGAGGGGTGAAACCCCGAAACCGGTCCTAGGATGCTTGTTTCCAGTCCAGGGAGGACTTGGCCTGGCAGTTCGGGCTGGACTGTTCCCATTGGGCACAGGGTCAAGACTGATTTGCATATGGCTGGGTTCAAACTGGAACGGCATGGTGAGCAAAAAAACAATGGATTTAGGCCCAGATCTCTGTACTGGGGTGAATGTATGATATTGTTCTGCATTCTGTCCATCAATTGTTGTTTTTGCATTTGTCACCCTGAGCGGGACGGGTATGCCCAGACGTGGGTCCCGTGCTCTTGATGCCACTGGAGTCAAGCTATCCTGGCTGATGAGGAGTGAAACCCCGAAACCGGTCCTAGGATGCTTGTTTCCAGTCCAGGGAGGACTTGGCCTGGCAGTTTGGGCTGGACTGTTCCCATTGGGCACAGGGTCAAGACTGATTTGCATATGGCTGGGTTCAAACTGGAATGGCATGGTGAGCAAAAAACGATGGATTTAGGCCCAGATCTCTGTACTGGGGTGAATGTATGACATTGTTCTGCATTCTGTCCATCAATTGTTGTTTTTGCATTTGTCACCCGAGTGGGACGGGTATGCCCAGACGTGGGTCCCTTGCTCTCCATGCCACTGGAGTCAGGCTATCCTGGCTGATGAGGGGTGAAACCCCGTAACCGGTCCTAGGATGCTTGTTTCCAGTCCAGGGAGGACTTGGCCTGGCAGTTCGGGCTGGACTGTTCCCATTGGGCACAGGGTCAAGACTGATTTGCATATGGCTGAGTTCAAACTGGAACGGCATGGTGAGCAAAAAAACAATGGATTTAGGCCCAGATCTCTGTACTGGGGTGAATGTATGACATTGTTCTGCATTCTGTCCATCAATTGTTGTTTTTGCATTTGTCACCCTGAGTGGGACGGGTATGCCCAGACGTGGGTCCCGTGCTCTTGATGCCACTGGAGTCAAGCTATCCTGGCTGATGAGGGGTGAAACCCCGAAACCGGTCCTAGGATGCTTGTTTCCAGTCCAGGGAGGACTTGGCCTGGCAGTTTGGGCTGGACTGTTCCCACTGGGCACAGGGTCAAGACTGATTTGCATATGGCTGGGTTCAAACTGGAATGGCATGGTGAGCAAACAAACGATGGATTTAGGCCCAGATCTCTGTACTGGGGTGAATGTATGACATTGTTCTGCATTCTGTCCATCAATTGTTGTTTTTGCATTTGTCACACCGAGTGGGACGGGTATGCCCAGACGTGGGTCCCGTGCTCTCCATGCCACTGGAGTCAAGCTATCCTGGCTGATGAGGGGTGAAACCCCGAAACCGGTCCTAGGATGCTTGTTTCCAGTCCAGGGAGGACTTGGCCTGGCAGTTCGGGCTGGACTGTTCCCATTGGGCACAGGGTCAAGACTGATTTGCATATGGCTGGGTTCAAACTGGAATGGCATGGTGAGCAAAAAACGATGGATTTAGGCCCATATCTCTGTACTGGGGTGAATGTATGACATCGTTCTGCATTCTGTCCATCAATTGTTTTTGCATTTGTCACCCTGAGTGGGACGGGTATGCCCAGACGTGGGTCCCGTGCTCTTGATGCCACTGGAGTCAAGCTATCCTGGCTGATGAGGGTGAAACCCCGAAACCGGTACTAGGATGCTTGTTTCCAGTCCAGGGAGGACTTGGCCTGGCAGTTTGGGCTGGACTGTTCCCATTGGGCACATGGTCAAGACTGATTTGCATATGGCTGGGTTCAAACTGGAATGGCATGGTGAGCAAACAAACGATGGATTTAGGCCCAGATCTCTGTACTGGGGTGAATGTATGACATTGTTCTGCATTCTGTCCATCAATTGTTGTTTTTGCATTTGTCACACCGAGTGGGACGGGTATGCCCAGACGTGGGTCCCGTGCTCTCCATGCCACTGGAGTCAAGCTATCCTGGCTGATGAGGGGTGAAACCCCGAAACCGGTCCTAGGATGCTTGTTTCCAGTCCAGGGAGGACTTGGCCTGGCAGTTCGGGCTGGACTGTTCCCATTGGGCACAGGGTCAAGACTGATTTGCATATGACTGGGTTCAAACTGGAATGGCATGGTGAGCAAAAAAACGATGGATTTAGGCCCATATCTCTGTACTGGGGTGAATGTATGACATCGTTCTGCATTCTGTCCATCAATTGTTTTTGCATTTGTCACCCCGAGTGGGACGGGTATGCCCAGACGTGGGTCCTGTGCTCTCCATGCCACTGGAGTCAAGCTATCCTGGCTGATGAGGGGAGAAACCCCGAAACCGGTCCTAGGATGCTTGTTTCCAGTCCAGGGAGGACTTGACCTGGCAGTTCAGGCTGGACTGTTCCCATTGGGCACAGGTTCAAGACTGATTTGTATATGGCTGGGTTCAAACTGGAATGGCATGGTGAGCAAAAAAACGATGGATTTAGGCCCAGATCTCTGTACTGGGGTGAATGTATGACATTGTTCTGTATTCTGTCCATCAATTGTTGTTTTTGCATTTGTCACCCCGAGTGGGACGGGTATGCCCAGACGTGGGTCCCGTGCTCTCCATGCCACTGGAGTCAAGCTATCCTGGCTGATGAGGGGTGAAACCCCGAAACCGGTCCTAGGATGCTTGTTTCCAGTCCAGGGAGGACTTGGCCTGGCAGTTCGGGCTGGACTGTTCCCATTGGGCACAGGGTCAAGACTGATTTGCATATGGCTGGGTTCAAACTGGAATGGCATGGTGAGCAAAAAAACGATGGATTTAGGCCCAGATCTCTGTACTGGGGTTAATGTATGACATTGTTCTGCATTCTGTCCATCAGTTGTTGTTGAGACATAAAACCAGCAAAAACAGAGTCAAAACCAGGAGGTCAGAAAGCAAAAAGCCAGGGGAAACACGCCAAAAGATGCCAGGTCTAACAATAAGTGTTTTAAAAAACTCGGTTGGGGATTTCTGTTAATTGAAAGGAAATTTAAGTCCGCAGGTCGAACTGTTAATAGTGCTCACTTTGGATTCCTTGAAGTTCTTAAGGAATATGCCATACTCAGTGGAAATGTGTAGGGGATCAGAAATTACAGTATAATGAAATGGTGTATTGTGTTTCAAGCAAAGCAAGTGCCCCAAGACTATACATAATAACTCCGAACACATGCAGAAGCACTCACTGACTGCTTGTCAGAAGCAGTGTTTTAAATGTACATACAGAAATGCTGGTATGGTCTGGTGTCTAGGTAGTCTCCCTATAAATTTATTGCAGCAAAGCTGAAAAGAGCAGGCATTCTCCCTTTCAAATTAAAGTCACCTCCGAGCAGACCATCAAAGAGATACACCGAGACAATAGCGTCAAACCACCATGCGCTAATCATGCTTTAAGGTGCCATGAGTGCTGAATATTATAAATTTGTAGAGTTTTCTACATCTAATTTAGAAATGACATTCACAGCCTAGTAGCTGTTACCAGGAAAAAGAGCAACCACTTAGCCAAGTCAGATGTTTCTGTTGGCCTTTAGGAGCAGGTGATCGGAGATTTTTGACATGGGCCCAGATGTACGAAGCATTTTACCTGCTGCAAACAGCCCATTGGGCCATTTGTGACCTGTAAAATGTTTTTTGTAATTTATCAACCCTATTTTGTGAGTTGGTAACCAATTCCCAACTCGCAGAATAGGGTCTGCACGACGCTATTAGGAAGGGGCATGTAAAGGGCGTCCCATCCTAATAGCGAGTCGCACTGAGTATGTAGGAATGTTTTGCGACCGAATGTGGTTGCAAAACATTTGTAGCTATTGGTGGTAACCCATTCGCAAATGGGAAGGGGTCCCCAAGGGACCCCTTCCTCTTTGTGAATGTGGACGCCCCCATTTTTTTTAGAGCAGGAGGTGGTCCCATGGACCACTGCCTACACTTAAAAAATGAAAAGGTAGCTTTTCATTATTATTTTTGAAATGCATCCTGTTTTCCTTTAAGGAAAACGGGCTTCAATAAAAAACATTGCTTTATTTAAAAAGCAATCACAGACATGGTGGTCTGCTGACCTCAGCAGGCCACCATCCCTTTGAGTACAGGATATTCCCAATGGGTCGTAAAGCGAGACCTAACTCATGAATATTTCTATTGGGAAGTGCAAAATGTGTCTAAGGTACATTTGTACATGGGTGTTTATGATTTCCTAATTGCGAATCAAATAAATTAGCAATTAGGAAATGGCAAACTGACTTTTTTTGTACATCTGGCCCATGGTCACTTGTCCACATCCATGAACTATTATTGCACAGAGCCTTCCGTCGCAGGCCTTTGAGATAAGTTTAGCACCAGCAGGGCGATCTCTTCGAAGGAAGGTTGAAGCCATTTTCTTTGAGGTTTTCCTTGAGACTGAAAGCTGCTCTTGCAAGCCACGCGGCGCGTGCTCTTTCTTTGCAAACTCCGCCGCCTTGCACGCGGCGCAGAAGTGATAATCCCAGCATCTGTGCTCCGTAGATCACCCTCTTTTAGATAAAGGTTTTCATTTGCAGCGCAGCCGTGACATATGGCGGTGGCTTTTGTTCACTTTTTTATCTAACCGAGCATATAAAAGTTTAATACAAAATAAGATGTGACTAGATTTTTTTTCTGCGCGCGGCCCTTTGAATATGCGGCCCGGCTGCGCCGCCAATCAATGATTTCCAGTCAGATATTGATTCCTGTGGTGAAATGATATAGTCTTCCTCTCACGCCTTACATGTCTCTCTCTCTCTCTCTTTCTATCCCTCTCGTGAAATATAGCAAGACATTAAGGAAGCAGGATAAGTACATTTACAGCCTTCTTATTGCGGCCCACAGGGTGCTATAAACGCACAAACTGGATATAATTGAAGCTCATATTAACTTACCTTCTGTTGTACAGGAAGAACATAAGCAGGCTGTTAATGTGCACTGTTCTGAAACTCTTAACTTGGGGGTTGAGAATTAGCTTGCAATAGTAATTTGGTAAGCACCTGGGAAAATTGCAAGCTTCATTTCCTGCAACGTGGAATATGATTAAAACCAGAATATATTATTATCATGGGCGCCATTAAAAAATGTGTAGACAGCACTCTGCGATGTAAAAATGGAAATTGGAAGTTATATTCGAATGGCGAGGATGCTGCATGTTAATTATTGTCTACCACGGTGCACTGAAAGAGCAATTCAATTATTTGCTTTGTCAAGCAATATTTTGATTAACTCAGACTTACATTTCTGTGCATCTGGTGTTTTCCATACTGTGAGTGGAGCCATATAGGGATGCACAGCCCTGCTGCGGTACCTGGAAACCACAGAGACAGCATATGTAAAACAACAGGATTCGGCAATCACCTAGGAAAGTGTTATATTATCTAAATTAAACAAACAAAAACAAAGATGTGCCCAGTTAAATATATGAACCCTGCCTGGCATGCCTGGTGGAGGCCCCAGCTCCAGTTTTCTATCGCACTTGGAAAGGCCAGGAAGGCTTTAATCAAACTACCGCTGCTTTTCATATTGCTCTCCATATAGAATGTGACATATGTCGGACTCCCTTTGTTTTCTCCATGGTACAGACAGCATTATTGAAAGTGGGACGATAAATAAAATAGTGCACACCGTCTCTTGCAAAGCTTTCTGGTGTCATTTGAATTATTCCTCAAATTGCCTATTATTCTTAACCCATAAAGGATTTCCAAATAAACACTTGCGCTGAGTCTGACGACTATTTTATTTTCTATTTTATTTAAGGTACATGCAAAATGTGTGAGGGTTGACTTTCATGTAGAAGGATGGGGAGGCAATCAGACGGGAACCTACAATAGGGCAGCATGTTATTTTCTTTAACATCATGGAACTACTTTGATATTTTCCTCAGAACCATTCTAGGTAGCAAGGATCAATTTCAGGAGCATTTGATTGTGTGTTTAGGTGATTCAAGAAATAAACAAGTGGCTCAGCTTTTGAGGTTCGCTGGGTGGGTCTGGTGTTACAAGGGCTTTCTGTGATGGTCCCTTTGTAGGTAGGCATTGACAGTGCAGCTGTCGCTAGACATTATGTGATCAACCCAGGGAAGGGCTTTAACAAAGCACTACCGGGGGGGGCGTGGTTTCGGCGCCGTCTAAGATGGCCGCCTGATCGGGGAGCTCCGCCACGCCGGGACTGTCTACGAGCTTCAGATGCGTTTTTTCGCATCATTTCTCAGCGGACAACGGCTTCCTTCAATCGGAACGCCGCGTCAACGTGGTGAGCTATTGGCAACTTTGAAGCGCGTTGCGCTTCCCTTCATTTCGGTGCCGTTCCGCTCACCTCATCGCGGCCGCCATTTTGAAGGCTTAATTTCAATCCTGTCACGCAATCTCCCGCAATGCATGAGAAACGCATTCCTTCGGCTGCCTGTGTATTTCCTCATCTTAAAGGAACATTTTGACTTTTCTTCATGAGCACCTTCACTTCCTGGCATTATTATTCATATATATGCGCTCTTTTCAGCATTTTGTTCCCAGAGGAACCCTGTTTCTTCTTTTTGTCGATAGATGCCACTTTTTGCCTAATTGACTTGGATGTTAATATTTCAGGGTATGCCTCAACTTTGACTATCCTCACGTTGTCATCTTGAGTTGGTGTCATATATTGCCCTTTTTAAGAAAGTTTTTCACAACAACTGATATTTCTCCTTTGTCACTTTTGGTGCATGACAGGCGTCGCTCTGTTTCAAGCCACTTATGGGAAAATTGCGTAAACCACAATTTATCTTTGGCCCTAAAGAGCGTGCCTTCAACTCTGCTCCGTCTTCATTGTCAGTGGTGCCTCTTGTTCCTGGAGAGATGGCCGGGGTTGCCCCTACTCGCACTCCCTCATCACAATCCGCAAATAATAAGCCCTCTTCGGCCTCTTCAACTTCTAAACGACTCAAGCAGGATCCTCCTTCTCCGGATAGGTCGTCTCCTCCCATCTCCATGGAACTGTTGCTGGAGGAGATTCGTGCATTGCGTCCATTTGTGGAGGAAACAAACAGCAAAATGCAATCTCTGGAGGAAAAGTGGCTCTCAATGGAGAATAGAATGTCTACAATGGAGCAGCAAATCTCAGATGTCCAAGGTGACTCTCGGAGACTCTCTTCTTTGGAAAAGAGGTACGCAGACTCCAACAGCACACTGAGGATTTGGAAAATCGAAATCGGAGGAATAACCTGCGTATTTATGGTCTGCCTGAGGCTTTGGAGGAGATGATCCTGTCAACTTCTTCTCCTCCTTTCTGCCAAAATTGTTGGATATGCCATCTTCAACATCCCTTAACATCCAGAGAGCTCACAGGCTTGGTCCTCGCCCTCAGCTTTCAGCTTCATCTCCAGTCAGACCTAGAGGTGTCATCATCCTCTTTTGAAATTCACTGACTAACTCTCAGTCCTTTCTGCAGCTAGACTTAGCGCCAACTTTCATGGCTTGGTCAAAAATCTTCTTATCCCAGGATGTTTCAAGTGCAACCGCAGCCAGAAGGAAGGAGTTCCTTAATCTTCGAGCACCTCTCCGTTCCCTTGGAGCTCGCTATGGCCTTTTCCACCCCTGCATTTTTAAAGTGACTTTTCAGAACCAGACTTCGTCATTTGAAAACCCTGCGGATCTTAAGAAATTTATCCATTCCCACACTGCAGGTGACATGGACACGGCTGGTCCTTCTACTGGTTGATTGATATACACTTATTTAGTTCTTTCTGCAGTTCTCCTTATAGTTGTTGTAGGATTCATTGGTGCATTTCATAGGTATCTCCTCCTACTTTTTATGTTTGTCTGATAGTATCAATTTACATCTTCCTCTGGTATCATTGTAGTTTTTGTTTTTCTCTAATGGTTGATTAGTTATTTATCCCTACTGTTATTTCTTTGCACTATTCAGTTGTGTTAACCTATTTACTATTTTGCTATTTATCTTAATTTTTCAATAATAATCTATATGTCTTCTCTATAGTTCATATTTGTTTCTGTGTTTCTTAGTCTTTGTCTAAGGTGTATCCTCTTATCATCTCTTACCACTTTTGTTATTTTCCTAATTCCTTTTTATGTTCACACAGGTATCGTCCATCTTTTTCAAACATTGTTTGGTCCGTCTACATATCCCTATTTGTTCTGGTGTGGTCCGGACTTCCTGGTTCGGGCGTCTCATCTTCCGGTCGTCGCCATTGCCCCAGTCTTATCTTGTTTTTGTCCCCCTCAGGTATGTTTTTTCAGTCGTCCTTTTGGATATGTACTGTCTCTCCTTATATTTTTCCTCTCCCTTCTGTCTTCCCTCTATCCTTCTCTGACTTTCTATTCCTTTTTCCCACTTGTCCCTTCTTTCACTCTCCTGTTGTTGCATATTTTGTCCTGTATAAATCCTTAATGTCTTTGCATTCAGAGTTATTTCCTGGAATGTGAAAGGTTTTATTAATCCAATTAAGAGACAGAGAATTCTTTCCCACCTTGCCTCTTATAACCCTGATTTAGTACTCCTACAAGAGACCCATCTTACAGAAATTGAGGCATTAAAATTAAAAAGAGGTTGGGTGGGTACAGTTTTATTCTCTCCTTCTGCTAATAAAAAAAATGGGGTCATAATTTTATGTCATAAGAAATTGAACTGTAAAGTGTTATCGCAAGAAACTGACACAGAGGGTAGATGGTTACTAGCTAAATTGTTAATCAATAATGTTTCTTTAACTGTTTTTAATATTTATGGTCCTACACATCCCGATTGTTCCTTTTGGCCTCTTATTACGCAAAAATGTATCCAATTCCAAGATGATCTTTTCATATTAGGAGGCGACTGCAATCAAGTTGTAGATCCATTTCTTGATCAGTCAATCCCAGGTTCGCTTTGTCCCCCATAAATCTCATAAACACTTTCTTGACACTATTTCCCAAACACATCTTATAGACTCTTGGAGACTTTCCCACCCCGATTCTCTGGATTTCTCTTTTTCTCTCCTCCTCACTCATCCCTTTCCCGCCTAGACTATATCTTTCTATCTCAATCCTTATCTCAAAATTTGCTATCCTCATCTATTGAGCCTATAGTTATCTCTGATCATGCTCCAATTGTAACAGATCTTGACTTGCTCCCTCCGCATCCCAGATCCTCTCGTTGGCGATTTAACACTTCCCTTCTCTCAGACCCCTTTTCTCTTCCTCTTTTCGTTCCTTTGCTAGTGAATTCTTTGTCCTTAACTGTGACCCCAATTCTTCCCCGCACATTATATGGGATTCTTTTAAAGCTACTGCGAGAGGCTTTATTATAGACTTTGTCTCAAAAAAAAAGAAACGTTTCCTCCAGTATCGAAAGGCCACATTGGCGCATATTAAGCTCTTAGAACACAAATTTTATACTTCCTCGAGGGACTCGGTCTCGCCTGAGTTGATACGTGCTAAATTTGCTTTCAACAAAACTACCACTGATAATGCGTCTTCCTTGCTCCTGCGTAGTTCCGCTCGTTACTACGGTGGTCGTAACAAAGCAGGGAAGCTCTTGGCAAATTATCTCAAGACACGTAAGGATCGCATCCTCATAGACTCTATTCATTCTTCAAATGGCTCCCTCTTGCATAAAGACCAAGAAATTCTTAATGAATTTAAACTTTTTACCAAAATCTTTATACTCCAGAATCTCCTCCTTCATCTTCCCTCATTGAGGCGTATCTTGATAATCTCCCTCCTTCCTCTGCATCTCACCTAAACTTTTCTGATCTGGAAGCAGATCTATCCCTTTACGAATTATCCACTGCCCTAAATACTCTCGCTAAAGGGAAGACTCCCGGCCCAGATGGTTTTTCTGTTGAATTTTATTTGCATTTCTCTGATCTACTACTTCCGAAACTTTTAACACTTTTCCACTCATTTTTTTTAAATGGTAAAATAGAAGGTACTCTTCAGGAAGCTACAATTTGCCTCATACATAAAGAAGACCGTGACCCTAAATACTGTAAGAATTATCGGCCAATCTCCCTGGTTAATGTTGATTATAAATTATTTGCTAAAATGCTTGCCTTACGTTTGGATCCCCTCATGCCTCATCTTATTGGTAAGGAGCAGTGTGGCTTTGTTAGGGGAAGGCTTACCTCTGATAATTCTCGTCTTTTCCTCAATGTTTTAAACAAAATTCCCTCACTTTCCACTTCTTTGGCTGCTATCTCTGTTGATGCGGAGAAAGCCTTTGACAGAGTTGATTGGTCCTTCCTATTTGCTTCTTTGAAATGGCATGGTTTTGGTCCCAAAATGATTTCACTTATTTCTTTATTATATACTGCCCCTAGAGCTTCAGTATTAGTCAATGGTCAAGTCTCATCTTACTTCCCTCTTCAACGAGGAGTTCGTCAGGGTTGCCCTCTATCCCCTCTTCTCTTCATTCTTGCTCTTGAACCCTTTCTGACCTCTATTCGTAATAATGAATCTATTTCTGGATTCTCTTATGGTGACCAACAGCTAAAACTTTCAGCTTATGCGGACAATATCCTTTTATTTATTTCCGCCCCTGAAACCTCTATTCCCCCTTTATTACATGAGTTTAAATCCTTCTCACAGGTTTCTGGTTATAAGATTAATTCAGATAAAACAGTAATTCTTCCCCTTACAAAATGTTGTCTTCCCCACTCCTATTCCTCTACCGGTTTTGCCTGGAATAATTCCAAAATTAAATATTTAGGTATATGGTTTTCCAATTCCATTGCTTCTTCGGTTAAATTAAACATGTCTACAGTTTTATCCCGAATTGATAAATTACTTTCTTCTTGGAACCCCTTTTTCTTTCTTGGTGGGGCCGGTTAGATTCAATTAAAATGATGATTGCCCCTATTTTAATTTATACACTCTCCATGCTCCCCATTCATATTCCTGCCCTTTACTTTAATCGTATTGATTCCTGTCTTTCTAAATTTCTTTGGAAAAATAAGAAAGCTAGAATTGCCCTATCCTCTCTTCGCAAGACAAAATCTAATGGTGGTGTAAATTTCCCTGATTTTCGTCTCTACCACAAATCTTTTTCCCTTCGACAGGCCTCGAAATGGCTCTTATCTGATCCATCTCCATTTACCCCCTTTGGCTCTCCATCGAACAAATTTTATTATTTCCCTTTTCTCTCAAGGAAGTTATGGCTTTTCTGCTAATACTCCTCACACCCCCTCCCCTTATTTAGGCATACTTGTTCCCTTTTGAAACCTTTGGTGCTACCTCATCCCGTCTCTCGGGAATCCTTTTGGATTCTCCTATTTGGCATAACTCTCTCATTCTCCTTAATAACAGACCCATCTTTTGGAAATCATGGAGATTAAAAGGCATCATTTGGGTTAAACACCTTTTCAATGGACTTTCACCATGTTCTTTTCCCCAATTTCAAGCCTTATTCCATTGTCCCCGATCTTTTTACAGAAGTTTACTATTCTCATGGCGCTCATTCTTGATGTTTATTATTCTCTTCCCTCTTCTTCTCTGGCTGAAGTTCATAACTCTCTTCTTAAAATACTCTTCTTGCTACCCAAAGCCTCCCTTATATACAAATACTTTTAGCTTCCAATCCTGATCGTGCTAAATCTAAATTGGAACTCTCTGGGGAAACTGATCTGGGATGCGAATGGTCCCTCATCTTCTGGGATAAACTTTGGTCCAGATCTCTAAAAATCTCTCGTTCTGCTTCTCTCACCCAATCTATGTTTTTCTTTATCACAGACTTTATCTTACCCCTGTTTCTATAGCTCGTTTTTCTCCTTCTACTGACTCTAACTGCTGGACCTGTGGTTCCTCTAATGCTAATCTTATACATCTTCTCTTTCTCTGTCCTTCGGTCTCCATCTTTTGGGGGAAGGTTTGGTCATATATTTCTCGCATATTTAAAGTCCCCATCTCCTACTCTATACCCCTCCTTTTCGCTGGCAGCCTCTCTGATTCCTTACATATACCCTCACATAACCATGGTCTCTTCGATCTCATGATCGCTTTAGCCTTCCAACATATTTCTCTCAATTGGAAAGATCTTACAAAACTCTCTACACAACACTGGTGGAATAATCTTTGCCATTCTCATAGACTTGATGTTGCTTTCGCCTCCTCTTGTAAGCCATTGATTAATAGAGACCTTTTTGGTTACCCCTTACTTCATATTTAGATCAGATTGTTTTAAACAAAAATTATTCTTCCCTAAATTCTGAAAATTTTAAATCCCCTTGAACGAAATTCTCTCTGTTCTCTTTTCTTTCCTCACCCATGTTGATTTAGTATATGGAATTAATTGACCATTAGTTCATTTACATTCCTATGTATTTTGTAATGTAATATGCAATCTTCTTTTATATCAAAATGTTAGAACCTTCCCTTTCCCTACCTCTCCTCATCCTCCCCTCCCTATTTATATGAAATCTTAAAAATAGCTTTTATCCTTTCCATCAATGTACTAGCCATTTACTCTGTTATACTTCTACTTTGACAATTTGACTCTGTATTGCTAGTGTTTTATTTCTTTATTGACTATCAAATAAAGCTTTTTCAAACAGAAAAAAAAAGCACTACCAGGGGGCTTTGATTCCACCGACACATTGGTAGCCAGGGGTACATGTTTTAACTGCGCAGAGCTTGTGTGCTACCACAAAAAAGTCCCCACAGCTGTGATCATTTTGTTTATTTATCCAGATACCTGAGCAAGCAACAGTAAGGCTGCCTGAGCTTGAACGTTCAGGGTCCCACAGATGGCACTGAAATGCTTTTAGATAATTTACAGTGTTTGTTTTTGTCTGGCAGCAGCACAGATGGAAGGCCTCAGACCTCAGAGTGCAGTTTTGTGTTTGAGAGCCCAGGGCTACAGTAAATTACATGGATTGACAGTACAACTGTTGCTTGACCTCATGTGATCAACAAAAAAGATCTTTCAGAATCCTACTGAAAGAAGGGCTTAGGCTCCACCCACATGTTGGTCCCCCTGAGTACAGGATTCGATTGGTCCAGATGTATCTGCTTCGTCTAAAAGTACTGCTTGAATTGCACTTTTTTGCTTGTGGCAAATGTTATACTCAGTACAACAGGACAGAGTTGCTATAGTGACAAGCCAATGATCATGGCTATAGGCCTGTCCTGTTTATTATGAAGTGTTGAGATTAAGGCACTAGGCCTAACATATTTAACGTGAAAATCATATGTGAAATTCAGTGGGCATTTCAGTAGATGTTATTACTGTATATTATAGCCTACCTATAGATGTTTTTTGATGTTCGTCACCCTGTGCGTCAAACTGGAGATATAAAAGGTTTGCTGTGTCAGAATCCATTGTTAGACCTTTTTTAAGAGAGAGAATATTTTGCTTAGCTAGCTGTCATTTTGTATACCTTTCTAATTTTATAATTGTGTGTCTGATGTTTTCCTTGTGGAAAATCTTACGCTCAAAAATGTAGGCCTGTGCTGGATATGGTAACAAGATATATATTATATATGCCTGTTTGGTGCATTGGAAATGTTATGCCTGATGCCATAGGTCTGGTCTTCTTTTTCATGAAATTTATGACAAAGGCAGTTGGCTTAGCTTATTAATTGTAAAAAGCATATAGTAAGGCCAGTAAACCTTTAACAGTCAGGGGCCTATTACGATGTCAGGCAGACTTGCGTCCGCCCGACACCGTCTCAGTGTGAGAACCGACCGATCATAGGTCGGCTGTTCCTCACCCCCGATTAAAATGCGACCGCACATGATGCAGTGCAAACTTCCATTTCTCTATGGGAGCTTGTGCTGCTGTCTCAAACCGGCCGCAGCACAAGCTCCCATAGAGAAATGGGAGTTTCTGTGAATCCCTGCACCGCATGGCGGCCACCTCACGGTGCCTGCCACACGGTGCAGGGATTTATAGGGGGCACCATAGGTGCCCCCAGGACCCCAACCGGAGGCCGCTGAGGGATGGGGGCCCTGCTAGGGGCCCCCTAAGACTCTTTCCCACAGGCTTTTCATGTCGGAAAGCCCGACATGGAAAGCCTATCTGAAACTGACATCATAATCCTGATGGCGAAAACGCCATCCTAAAGGGATTATGAGTGGCCTCTGACTGGCCGACAGGCCCCTTGAGCCTGTTGGAAGCCTGCCGGAATGACCGGCCGGTTTAAACCCCGACCGTCTACTTTGTAATAAGGCAGTCGGAGTTTAAACCAAGGATATCAGTCGTAAAGCCGCTAACCTGCAGTCGGACACTTTCCGACCCACATCCTAATCAGCCCCTTAGTTGTCATCACAATGAATTACAGACCATAGACAGGTATTTTGTTTCATATAATCTCACAGATTACCATAGTAAGCAAGGGTTTTGGCATTGGCCACCACTCTGAAAAAACCCTGGGAGTTTTCACTCTGATAATTCTTGTTGGCCCTATTGGGAGGGGTAGTATATTGTCTTGCAAGGTGTATTTTCCTACATATCTGTAATTTTATATTTGTATGCGTGATGGCTGCCTGTGTTGAATGAAGTGTAAAACCAATATTAAAGGATAAAGGCTTCCTCGGTTCATTGAGAAAAGTCATGCCAGATTTCTTTGGTTTGATCTGTCTAATATCAAAGCTATCACAAAGTCAGAAGGCCTGACATACGTATTGTGGAAACCATGCATTGGCAACCATAGTATTTTAAGGATGGATTGTTATTAGACTGTGCTAAAGCCTGTAGGCTGGTGTTATGTTACATGGAATTTCACAGATTACCGTAGTATGCAAGGTTTTTGGTGTTGGTGATCCACCCAAACAAACTCTGGGGATAGAAGGTATTCAGTACAATATTCCTTGTTAGGCTGTTTTAGGAGAGATAATATTTTGCAATGCCAACTGTAATTTTTTATACATTTGTATTTTTATGACTGTATGATGGCTGGTTGTCTTATGGAAATCTTACAGTCAGTTCTATGGGCTTGAGTTGTTTATAGTGACAAGACAATGATAAAGGCTATGTGACATTGTTTAGTATGAAAAGTTACAAAATAGAAAGTAGGCCTGCCATTCTGATTATGAAACAAATATATTAAAGTCACTATGTATTTAACTGTGGATTTCCATTACGCTGAATTCAAGCCTACAAATATGTTTTTGTTACATGGAATCCCATAGATTACCTTAGTAAGTAAGGGTTTTGGTGTTGGTTAACCCCTCTAACAAAACACGAGATTAGAAGGTTTGCACTGTGAGAATCATTATTAAGCCCTGTTAGGAGAGATAGTATTTTGTTTTGCCAACTGTAATTTTGTACACATTTCCTGTTTAATGACACATGCCTGATGGTTGCCTTGTGTGAAAGCTTATGCTCAGTACAGTAGGACTAAAATGGTTAAGGTGACAAGTCAATGATAACAGCTATTGGCTGGATTGGTGTATAGGGAAATGTTATGCCCAATGCCATAGGCTAGCCTGCTTACTATGAAAATGTATTTCCAAAGCTGTATGTCTGGCTTATTTATTATGAAAAACATATGGTAAATCAGTGGAATGTTGTGACATTGTGTTACAGGCAGCAGAACGGTATTTGATACAGATTATCATAGCAGGCAGGAGTTTTGGTGTTGGTCACCCAATCTGAAAAACTCAGGGAGTAGAATTTCATTGAAATGATTCTTGTTAGGCCATATTGCGAGGGACTGTATATTGTTTTGCCAACTGTAATTTTGTACATATGTGTGATTTGATAACTGTATGATACTTCAGTAGGCCTAGGCTGTCTTTCTCAGTTCACCGAGAAAAGTTATGTCAGATTCCTTTGGTATGATCTGTTTATTATAAAAAGTTATGACAAAGTAAATTGGCCTTACTTATTGTGAAAATCATGTGTTTATGGCAATAGGCTTTTAAGCATGGATTTTTATTACACTGTGCAAAAGCCTGTAGACAGGTATTTTGTTAGATGAAATGTCGCAGATTACTGTAGTGGGCAAAGTTTTGGATGTTGATGACCCTCCTGAACAAACCATGGGCATAGACGATTTACATAATGTTAATCCTTATCAGGGTTTATTAGCGAGGATTTTATATTGTTTTGACAACTGTATTTTCTACGTATTTGTAATTTTATTACAGTATACTTGGTTGTTGCCTTGCGAGAAGACATATGAGCCAACAGTAGGTCTGAGTTGGTTATGGTGCCAAACCAATGATAAAGGAAGAGACCTGATTGTTTATTATGAAAAGGCCTGACATATTGATTTTGAAAAGCATATGTAAAATTCAATAGGCATTTAAGGATAGATTATTACTCTGTATTAAAGTCTAGAGACAGATATTTTTTTTACAAGGAATCTCTCAAATGACCATAATGGGCAAGAGTTTTGGTGCTGGTTACTCCCTCTGCCAAACTGTTGGTATGAAATATTTGTTTTGTTCATAGTGTATCATTGTTGTACCATTCCAAGATGGCCAACAAATAGTGTCTGAATGTGACGGGCATTGTTGAACTTTAAAACAACGATAGACCATTTATAATACCTTCGCAAGACAGTTACCCGCTGCTATGTTTTGTTACATAATTGAAAGCTTGTGCCCGATGTGTGTAAATAACAGCATGTTTTTTTTGTATTGTATTCTTTTAATTTATCTTGCATATGTTATTGTGCTTAAGTGTGTTCTATTGCGATAGTGTCAGAGAGTGAATGCAGGAATGGGTCAGTGGATGAATGAATAGATGCATGAATGCAAAGATGAGTGATAGAGTGCATGTATGATGACTTATCGAGTGCCTAAGCCCATTAATACCACAAAAGGCACTTTTCTTCATAACCCAGACATATTGGCATTGTCAATGCTTGTTTGGCAAATAGAGCTCTTTGTTAGTAGGCACAGAGACGTCCGTGCTCTCTGAGGAAGATGGTCCTCGGTCATTTTGATGTTTGCAGTATATAATCATGCTAAGAGAGGGCAGTCTATTCCAAACCTGTCTATTCTAGGGGACTGTTCAACTCTGTGACAGCCGCTATATCGGAGATTAAAGTGAGCCAGCTGAGGTACTCACAAATGAAGTAAATACAGTAAAAATTAAGTTCCCATAAACCATGTATTTAATAAATATATCTTTTAACAACTGTATCCTTTTGTGGATATAAACCAAATATATCGCTAGACATAGTGCTTAAACTGTATATAAATAATAGCAGGGCCTCAAAGTTTTTCTTACGAACCACCCACTCACTCTGCCAAATGCAGTATTGTCAAATACCAAAGCTGACAAATATTGATTATACCTCATGCTTCTTTCTTTCACCACCCTATATTTCCTTATCTTTATCTCATTCTAGCAGATTCTTTTCCATCACTTCGTTTGTTACTGTTTTTATATCTTTCTTTTCCACTTTTTTCTTCCTTTTCAGGTTTTCACTCTTTTGATCTGGGTCAAAGTTTGAGGATAAAAATAAGTCCTGATCTCCAAAAATCGGCGTTTGTTGCCACCACGCGAAATAATGGGCACAAATTAGGCACTATCCCTTCATCATTTTGGAGGTCCTGGTTTCTTGAACCAACTATGGGAGATGATCCAGCAGCTATGTAAAGAATCTGGGACAGTACATCTTAGGAGACTACTCTGAATAGGAAACATTAGTCTCACCACAACTTCATGAATGTCAGAAAGTAGATTACTAATTTAGGAAGGAAAAAACTTTACCAACCTTATAAACACATCCTGTGGAGGTATCAGCCAAAGGCTCATAGAAACTATGCTCAACCCCTGGTGGCTATGGCACATGCATCAGGCAACCCTCCATAAATATGCTTGTTAAGTTCAAGCAGTACTAATAACTTTAAAATCAAGAAAACACCAACACCGTAATATTGAAAATTGATAAAGAAATTGACATATTATTTATTTTAATTTTAAGGCAAAAATAACTTTTAAAAGAAAAGTGGTCGTATAAAGCCCCAGCCTGCGGTAGACATAGGCATGATTTCAGGCTGACCTTAATGAAGTGGAGGTTGAATGAACAAAGCGAGCCACATCAGTCAAAGTTTTTACCTTTGGAATTAGTCTTCCAGTGAGGCAAGCTCCAAGGCTGAAGCAAGTGAGAGTCTGTTGAAGTCTCATATACTGGGATCAATCTCCCACTGAAGCTGTTGATTTTGTCACCAAGAGAACTATGTGGATTTAATAGTCATAGGGACAATCCTGGTTTTCTTCCCCTTCCTGGCCAAACCTCACCATGTTTTCCTGGTCCTACTGAGGTGAAAAAATATCTAAGTCCTAATATTCTTTAACTGCTTCGAAAGTTCTTTTTGATCACTCCTGCAGCAGGCTGGTTCTCAGGGTAGGCCAGGTCCCTTGCTGGGTCCAGTCGTCTGTGGTCAGCTGGGTCATCTTAGAGTAGGAAGTCTTTATGTTTTTGCGTTCCTAGTTCAGGCAAAAAGGAGGTCAATTATTCGACCTTTTAAGATATGGTCCAGTTCCTGGGAGCCAGCTGGAGTCAAGAGACCTTAAGTGCTTTTCTTCAAGCAGGGCCTCATTTTTCGGGTGCAATCTTTTCATGTTCTGGAATGTTCTTAGGAGGTGGTTGTGAGCTGGCAGTCTTATCTTGTGCATTAACCAATGATTGGTGAATTTCCTACACCCATTCCTGTCTACCTTTTCACTTTATGCCCTGCTTCTGCTTGCAGAACTTTCTCTTTGCGATAAAAATTCCCAGAATCCCTAAATCTAAAATGACTAACACCTTCTTTGTCTAGAGCAGAGGTCTTCAAACTGTGGGCGCGACCCCAGGGGGTCGTGGAGTCCTAGGAAGGGGGTCGCAGATTCCCCAGCTTCACTTGTCCCTGTAAAAGACAGCCGCCCTGGGACGGCTAATTGAGATCGTTATCAGCTGCTTGCCTGAATGAAAGGCAAAGGTGCCTTATCTGGTAATCTTCAAGTGTAAAGGATGCTTGGGAGCAGTTCTGGCTCTTTGTGAAGACAAAGATGTGTGTTTTTGAGTGGAAGTGCAAAGAGTTAACTACTGGGCTGGGAAGTTCTTGCTTTTAATTTTAACTGCATTAACACAGCCCTTAATGCCCCTAAAGAGGTGTTGAAGGGACAGTTATGTAAAAAAGAAAACTGCATTACATACGCTCTGGTATTATTAAAACCTGCATTTTGAAAGCACCATTTTACTGTAAAACTATTCGCACGTTTTGCAGCATTCTATCTTACCCTGTGTGTAATGCAAGTATAGAAAATTGACTTACATATTCACAGTGCTTTCCGTCACAGGCTGTGACTTCATAGCACTAAAAATACACATCACTATTCTCCACTGCACCAATCAAGATTTAATTCTGTGGTTCTCTGGCCATACACAGACCTCGGCAGTGCATTAACTAATAGAGGTTTTTAATGTACTACAGTGCATTTCCCCTGAGCAATAACTTTTTTATTTTTTTATCATTTACGCTGCCCATTATTTTATATGTAGATACCTGAAGGTGAAAGACCTAAAAACGTACAGAATATTTTGGGCTTATTTATGAGAGGCTTGCATCGCCAGAGCATCACTTTTTTGATGCTCCGGTGGCTCAAGCATCTCAACCATACCTATGAGGCAGTGCAAAGTCACCCTGCATGGCTTTGCATTGCCTCATAGATATGGAGTAAGACATAGCAGCGCAAACCACTGCGTTGCCTTACTCTGCATCAACGAGGTGTTCCATGGGCTTTGCGTGGGGTTCCCATGCAAAGCCCATGGATTTGATGCTGCCCCATATTTACAAAATTACGTAAACCTGGGGCAGCTCCAAAAACTGACGCCTCTCCAGTGGAGGCGTAACGAGGAGAAATGTTTTCTTTCCTCTTTCCATGTGTGCTGCATCTGCAGCTCTCATAGAAATAGGAAAACACCCCTCAGGATTGTTTTGGTGAAGGAAGGTGCCTCTTCCCGTACAAAAACAATTCTGCCTACGTTGGTGCTAGGCAGCAATTTGTGAAGGGAAAAGGACTGAATGCACAGTATTTCATAATTACAGTGCATTCCTGCTCCTTTCACATTGGCATAGAGCAGCGCCGCAAGAAGACTTGCAGCGCTGCCCTACGCCAATTCCTCATAAATGAGGCCCTTTGTTTTTAGCTACACCTTTGGCTACACCCCTACGGTTAATGACCTTTGGTTTGCTAAACACTGTTTAATGTCATTTCCCCACCAGTAAAATTATTTGCTGTTGTAATTGGGGGCAGTTAGAAATGAGGGTCTCTAGTTGGCAATGGTTTGCACCTTTGTCCAAGTAGGGACCCTTCCTTCTAGTCAGGGTAAGAGGGATACACTACTGAAATAACCCCTGCTCACCACCTTGGTAGCTTGACACGAGCAGTCAGGCATATTTCAGAGGCAGTGTGTAAAGGATTTGCACATAACCAACAGCAATACACTGAAAACACTACAAAAGGACACCACACCAGTTTAGAAAAATATCCAATACATTATATATTCAAAACAAGACTAAAACGAGAAAAATCCAACCTACAGTACTTAAAAATATGCACTTTGCGGGGAGCTGGCATCGGTCGGTCCGGACTGCGGTGTGGGACGGGGCAGTGTGTCGCAAGACTTACGAGCAGTGCCCCCAAGCCACGGTGCGGTCACGGTTGTCGAAGTCAGTGACGGCGTCGGTGAGACCAGGGCGGCGAAGTGAAGCGATGTGGTGCAGAGTGCGGTGCCCACAGGTCACGGTGCAAGCAGCAGCTCGGCGGCTGTCATCAGTGAGACCAGGGTTGCGGTGCGAGATGCAGCGGTGCCCTCTGCGGTGCCTTCAGGGCACGGAGCCAACGGCAGAGTCAGTGACGGAGTCGGTTGCTTTCCCCCCTCTGTGCCAACTGAAACCACGGTTCCAGAGGCGGTACCCAGAGGTCAGTGAAGTCTTTGCGGTCCCTGAGACTTCAGAACAGGAGGCAACAAGTAAAGAAAGTTCAGTCCAGTCCTTTCACTGCCCAAGGCAGAAGCAGCAACTGCAGGCCAAACCAACAAAGTAACAACACAGCAAAGTTGCAGTACTCCTCTTGGCAGTTCTTCCAGCTCTTCTTCTTGGCAAGTTCCTTGATTCCAGCGAGTTCTAAAGTTCTAGGGTCTGGACCCCAATATTTATACTGAGTTTCTCTTTGTGCTTTTGGGCAGAGAGTGCCTGTGCCCAGCCCAAACCAGTTCCATCCTCTCTGGCCCAGCTTCCTGGCAGGAGGTGGAGACAGCATTGTCCAAGGCAGACCAGGCCCATTCAGGTGCAAGGAAATCTCCTCCCACTACTATAAATACAGCCCATGTCTATTCAGCCCAGCCCTGACTCATCCAGGAAAGGCAGGACACACCTTGACCCCCCCAGTGGCTGGCTGATGAGAATGCACATCCCCAGCCCCTGTCACTCCAAAGCCAGACAGTCAATCCACAAACCCAGCAGAGGCACACAGGATGGCTAAGCAAGAAAATACCTACTTTCTAAAAGTGGTATTTTCAAACACAGAACATAAAAATCGTCTTTACTAAAAGATGCATTTTTATATTCTGAGTTCAGGCATGCTAAACCCAATTTCTCTATCTTATCCCAATGGGAAGATATGCTTATAAGATGTTATAAGTAAACTCCAATTCTATCCTATGGGACAGATAGCTTTTCCATAGTGAAAAATGAAACACACTGTAATTCACTACAAGGACATGTCACACACACCAGTACATGTCCTACCTTTAATATACACGTCACCCTGCCCACAGGGGTACCTTGGGCCTACCTTAGGGGTGACTTACATGTAAGAAAAGTGAAGATTAGGGCTTGGCAAGTGGGTGCACTTGCCAGGTCGACATTGCAGCTACAAACCGCACAGACACTGCAGTGGCAGGTCTGATAACCCTTTTCAGGGCTGCATGGGTGAGTGGCACAATCAGTACTGCAGGCCCACCAGCAGCATTTGATTTACAGGCCCTGGCACACTCAGTGCACTTTACTAGGGACTTACTAGTAAGTCAAACATGCCAATCATGGAAACATCAATCCATAATACAATTTACAATAGGAGCACTTGCACTTTAACACTGAACAGCTGTGAGAAAGTGCGCAGAGACACTGAACCAGCAAAAACAGAGTCAAAACTAGGAGGTCAGAAAGGAAAAAGACAGGGGAAACATGCCAAAAGATGCCAGGTCTAACAGGCATTTATGGTTGTCGATAGATGTTGATGATGAGGAGAACCAGTTTCTAGAAAATGTTGTCAGAAGGGGTCCTTACGCCTAAAAAGGTTTGACAAAGGGGTCTCGACATCAAAAAGTTTGAAGACCACTGGTCTAGAGGGTAAAAAAAAATAGTTCTCCTTCCTGCTGGGGTTGGAGCCAGAAAGTCTAGTAGCACCCTTGGAATGAATGGAAGCAGATCCAGCCAGCCCCATTTGGCTTCTCCAAGTCAAAAGACAAAGTGTGAAGGCTGTTCTTTGTTGTGTCAACTGCCACACCACAAGATGGCTAATCCTTGTTGATGGTTAGTTGTTGACAACACTGTTGTTTTCCTGGACCCAAAGGCCAAACCATTTTCCTCTGGCAGCAGGACAATTAACACTCAGCCGGGACTGTATAGTGCTATTCTGGAGTAGGGCTTAGTGATAATCTGGTTCTAAAGCAGTTTGAACTGACATAGCAAAAACAACACTTTCTTAAAGTTACTTTTCCACTTATGTTATAAAAAAATCTACTTTCATCACAAGCTGATATAAACGATTTTAATTTCACATAGCCCTATTCTTGGAAAATATAGCTTAATCAACACAATGCCTAAAACCTTTGGGTATACTTATTCGCTGTGGGTGCACACAATTCCCAGTTCATAGCAAACCTCTTTTAATATACTAAGAAGCCAACACAGTAGGATTAAAATGCACATTTTTGAGGATACTAATATATACAAATAGCTTTTCTGAAATGGCAACTGCACATTTTTTCCCTGGAGTGCTTTTGAACTGCAGACATGCCAAAGCACAGTTGTGCTCCTGGCACACATGTATTTAAGTGATTTCTGTGGTGTTGTAAATAAGCACTGCTGCCCACATATTACATTTAACTTCCATGCCATGGAGTATTTTATGCACCGTCTGCCATTGCCTTACATCATGGGTACTCACAAACTTTCTCTCGGGGGCCAAATATACAGTGTGGTTTGTGGCCGAGGGCCGCACCAGTGGGGGCGGGGTCATTGGGGAAGGGGGGCGGGGCTAGAGCAAGAAAAAAAACTGTGACCATGAGGTTGAACACAGGCCCCTGCAGCGGACGCATTCGTCCACTGAGCCACCAGACCCGGCATACACACATCTATCTATCTATCTCTCTCTCTCTATCTATCTCTCTCTAGCTATCTCTCTCTCTCTCTCTCTAGCTATCTCTATCTCCCTCTCTCTAGCTATCTCTCTCTCTCTCTCTATCTGTCTCTACCTATCTCTATCTCTCTCTCTCTAGCTATCTCTATCTCTCTAGCTATCTCTCTCTCTCTCTCTCTCTCTATGGCTCTATCTCTCTCTATGTCTCTATCTCGCTCTCACTATATCTCTATCTCTATCTCTATGTCTCTATCTCTATGTCTCTATCTCTATCTCTATGTCCCTCTCTCTATCTCTATGTCTCTCTCTTTATCTCTCTCTATATCTCTGTCTCTATCTCTATCTCTATGTCTCTCTATCTTCTATGTCTCTATCTCTGTCTCTATCTCTATGTCTCTCTATCTTCTATGTCTCTCTATCTTCTATCTCTCTATCTATGTCTCTATCTATGTCTCTATCTATGTATCTATCTGTCTCTATCTATGTCTCTATCTGTCTCTATCTATGTCTCTATCTCTCTCTCTCTCTCTCTCTCTCTCTATCTCTCTCTATCTCTCTCTATCTGTCTCCCTGTCTCTGTCTGTCTGTCTATGTCCCTGTCTGTTTCTGTCTCTGTCCCTGTGTCTGTCCCTGTCTGTCCCTGTCTCTATCTGTCCCTGTCCCGGTCTCTGTCTGTCTGTCCCTGTTGGTCTGTCCCTGTCTGTCTGTCCCTGTCTGTCTGTCTGTCCCTGTCTCTCCCTGTCTCTGTCTGTCCCTGTCTCTGTTTGCCCCTGTGTCTGTCTGCCCCTGTCTCTGTCTGTCCCCGTCTCTGCCTGTCCCTGTCTCTGCCTGTCCCCGTCTCTGCCTGTCCCCGTCTCTGCCTGTCTCTGCCTGTCCCTGTCTCTCTCTGTCTGTTCCTGTCTCTATCTGTCTGTCCCCGTCTCTGTCTGTCCCCGTCTCGGTCTGTCCCTGTCTCTATCTGTCCCTGTCCCGGTCTCTGTCGGTCTGTCCCTGTCTGTCTGTCCCTGTCTGTCTGTCTGTCCCTGTCTGTCTGTCCCTGTCTCTGTCTGTCTGTCCCTGTCTCTGTCTGTCTGTCCCTGTCTCTGTCTGTCCCCATCTCGGTCTGTCCCCGTCTCGGTGTGCCCCTGTCTCTGTCTGTCCCCGTCTCTGTCTGTCCCCGTCTCTGTCTGTCCCCGTCTGTCCCTGTCTCTGTCCCTGTCTGTCCCAGTCTCTGCCTGTCTCTCTATCTCTGTCTCTATCTCTGTCCCTGTCTCTATCTCTATCTCTGTCCCTGTCTGTGTCCCTGTCTGTCCCTGTCCCTGTCTGTCCCTGTCTCTCCCCATCTGTCTGTCCCAGTCTGTCTGTCCCTGTCTGTCTGTCCCTGTCTCCATCTGTCCCTGTCCGTCCCTGTCTCT
This sequence comes from Calotriton arnoldi, assembly GCA_963921515.1. Classification (NCBI taxonomy): domain Eukaryota; kingdom Metazoa; phylum Chordata; class Amphibia; order Caudata; family Salamandridae; genus Calotriton; species Calotriton arnoldi. The sequence goes on from CAWUFW010006991.1 coordinate 714,621, forward strand.
GTCGGTCCCTGTCTCTGTCTGCGCCTGTCTCTGTCTGTCCCTGTCTCTGTCCGCCCCTGTCTCTGTCTGTCCTGTCTCTGTCTGTCCCTGTCTCTATCTGTCCCTGTCTCTATCTCTGTCCCTGTCTCTATCTGTCCCGGTCTCTATCTCTGTCCCTGTCTTTATCTCTGTCCCTGTTTCTATCTCTGTCCCTGTCTCTATCTCTGCCCCTGTCTCTATCTCTGTCCCTGTCTCTATCTCTGTCCCTGTCTCTATCTCTGTCCGTCTCTATCTCTGTCCCTGTCTCTATCTCTATCTCTGTCCCTGTCTCTATCTCTATCCCTGTCCCTGTCTCTATCTCTGTCCCTGTCTCTGTCTCTATCTCTGTCCCTGTCTCTATCTCTGTCCCTGTCTCTATCTCTGTCTCTATCTCTGTCCCTGTCTCTATCTCTGTCCCTATCTCTATCTCTGTCCCTGTCTCTATCTCTATCCCTGTCTCTATCTCTGTCCCTGTCTCTATCTCTATCTCTATCCCTGTCTCTATCTCTGTCCCTGTCTCTATCTCTGTCTGTCTCTCCCTGTCCCTGTCTGTCCCTGTCTCTGCGCCTCTATCTGTCTCTGCGCCTCTATCTGTCTCTGCGCCTCTATCTGTCTTTGTCCAAACTAGGAAGCTTCCCAAAAGGCCTTTTTAAAAGTCAGCTGTGAAACCGCTTACAGCTGACTTTTAAAGGGCCTTTTGGGAAGCTTTCGAAGGTGCCCTGACCTCCCAGAGGCCGGCAGTAAACACAGAAGATGGCCAAGGAGCATAGGTAGTGAATACCTATTTAATGTATTCACTACGTATGCTCCTGCGGTCATCTTCTGTGTTTACTGCCGGCCGTGGAAACTGCATGGCAAGGTCCATGGGCCGCCAATGAAGGCCTGCCGGGCCGCTGGCGGCCCGCGGGCCGTACTATGAGTACCAGTGCCTTACATGATAGTTAAAGAAGGCAATGAGATAAACACATTGCAAAGTACATGCTTAGGGGAAAAGCAGAAGTGTTATACCATGTTTCGCAGGGCCATAGTAAACAGAGTCCTAGGGTCAGAAAACAGACAGAACAGAAAGAAATGTGGCATCCACACACAAAGGATCTTCTTTCCTACAGAGAACAAAAGAGGGAACTGTTACCTCTGTTCTTTGACAGATCAAAGGTCTCCTGAGTCAGGCCAGATAGATTCACAAATCAGCATCAAAGTACCGGAGGCGCATGAGGGAAACCTCCAGGTTCCTTGTAGTATATCTAGGGACATGACATACATGACTTGGAAACATAAAGAAAGAAGTGGGTTCTCAGAGGTGCAAGGAACAGCCTGGAAGAAAAAGATATAGAATTCCTGAACCACTTTAATAATAAACAACCGGATCCCAGCGATGCCTCTCAGTAAACTTAAAAAAGGAAAGTAAAAGAATACATCAGCTTTTTTTCTCATAGAAACTAAAATTAGATCAATATCTGTCCACAGAGAATCGTCACAGGAAAAGTAACCACAGTAGCATGGCAAGCATATCCTGGTCAACCTTCTACAACAACAACAATCTCTTCTATTGCCAGCTAAGTGACTAACTCCACAGACTCACACAACATATAATTACAATTGTAACACACAAGATAGAAGCACATTCTTCTTTCAACATCTGTATCTTTATTAAAATTAGTAACATCCTAAACCATAAAGCACATATTAGGAAGAACCAGCCACTGCTTCATACCATTCACAGTCTTCAAATATAATTCAGAGGTGACATCACATTCTTACACTCTTCCTAAGAGACAGTTCATATTGATATAGCAGTTTATTTTTTTATTTTTTTTATTTGCAAAGTTTTATATAGCGCTGGCTAGACCCGGAGGTATCAGAGCGCTTTACATGAGGATCAGTGAGTTACAGGTTCCATAATTACATAGACAGGTATAGACATAGGAGAAAAGAAAAAAAACATGAGATTACACAATAATGTGAGATTATTAGCGCGTACACACGTCTTATGGGGAGTGAAGAGGTAGAGGGGGGATGGTAAACGGAGGTAGGGAATGCAGGTAGGAAAACACAACGGGGAGGCGAGGAAAACGATGTCCGATGTCCGGCTGGGTAGGTGCCGGCCGAGGGGTGAACCAGAGCCAAACTCCTCTATAGCTGCATATGATAGATCCACCGGGTATCAGCCAAAGTTGCTCGGGCACCGCGGTATTATTTGCAAAGATTTACATAGCGCTAACTAGACCCGGAGGTATCAGAGCGTTTTACATGGGGATCAGAGAGATACAGGTTCCATAATTACATAGACAAGTATAGACATAGGAGAAAAGAAAAAAAACATGAGATTACACAATAATGTGAGATTATTAGCGCGTACACACGTTTTATGGGGAGTGAAGAGGTAGAGGGGGAATGGTAAACGGGGGTAGGGAGTGCAGGTAGGAAAACACAACGGGGAGGCGAGGAAAACGATGTCTGATGTCCAGCTGGGTAGGTGCCGGCCGAGGGGTGAACCATAGCCAAACTCCTCTATAGCTGTATATGACAGCTCCACCGGGCATCAGCCAAAGTTGCTCGGGCACCGCTGTAAGTACAGACTGTTTTGGTTTCCGCCCAGGGGGCATCGTTAAAGTTCCATCAGGAGCACCAGTCATGGTGTTGCTGGTAAACGCCGTCCGCCTCATCCTCCAGCTCGCCCCCAGGTCAAGAGTGGAGAGAGGAGAGGTGGAAGGGACAGTTCCAAAAAGTCTGCAGAGTGCTTCTGGAGTGACCCCCTTGTCCCTGTGTCCCCATGCCTACTGTGGATATTCCCCAAGTAGAGGTGGATTTTTCCACCGCGGGCACCAGGTGGGTTTGCGCTAGCTAGGTCTCTCCCGATCAGCCAGCGAGGGTCCCGGCCGTTCCCTTCAGGCTTTTTTCCCTGTCTGGGGTGTCTCCCCCCGCTTTGAGTATGGTCCTGCAGGGGATCAGGTCCCTTCAGTGCCTTGTAGGGTCGACTTTTCTGTGGAGTCTCTGTGGCTGTGGGAGCTTCTTTTGTGTCTGGAGCTGTTCTATTACCCTTTGGGTGGCCGCCATGTTGAGGTCAGGCGCCTAGGGGTTCATGAGGCTGCCCTGTGCGGCCCCCAGATGCCTGCATTGCCCATTGTGTGCTTCTTCCCCGGCCATAACTCACTCTTCGGGCAGCTGCTCCATCTTGCCATATGTAGCTCAAGTGTCTTATACAGACAAACTGGGTTTAACCCCTTGACCGCGATCGGAATTCCGCTCGTGTGCTGGACATTCCGATCGCAGGTGGGGTCGTGACGAGCTCAGCTCGTCATGCGCACAGCGCAACCGCGCAGCATGACGAGCTGAGCTCGTCACGAGCACCGAAGGGGTTAAAGGACCATGAACTATAAACATTCATCAAAGAAAAAGGTTAAATGCACAAGGAAATCTGCTGAAGTGAACACACATGAAGTACTCATCACATTCTACAAAAATCAAATGATCCACTTCAGGATGTTATGACTGCACCAACTATTCTTTACAAAGATAAAGTGTTATGTGCAACCTTGATTTGATTTGCTCACACCTCTTTTCAGACATTGAAACATACTCTAGTAGGCTCCTATTCAACCATTCTAGCCACATATTTCAGGGATGCACCCCAACATATATTACAAGAAAGAGCCATGAGGCACTCATGCCATGTTTGCTGCCTGAAATATATATCCACTCACCATCAGGCACTCCTCTGTAGATTGACACTTATTTACATTGTGCATACAACTGACCCTAAAGCATTAATGTCACACAATCTGCCCCACACCTTCACTCACACAACATAAGGGGATGACAGAGATTAGAAACCAAACTTTCCCTGGAGAATAAAAAAGGGCAAAGGTATTAGGAAATGTGCATATCTATCCAAGCAACATCTGGGGCTTTCTTTTTTTGGGGAAAAACACCCAACCATCAAATTCCTCCACTTGGGAGATTTAGTGTCTAACCACTTCAAAGAAGGAGATGAACAGATCTTCAAACCTAAGCTTATATATGTTGCAAGGTTATCCTTGTGCCCTGGGCACCCCCATTTTCTGCTGACTGGTACTGGTGGTAACCGACACTGACTGTCCCTGGGCTCTGCCTAACCAGGCCCAGGGCCAGCGCTATGCTGAAAACACACTTAAAATATAGTGAAAACACCTACATACACTAGGCTACACTATGGGTTATGGTACCCCTATGATTGGCATGACCTCCCCTATAAGGTCTTTGTACATAATAGGGCAGGGGGATCAAAACTACCTTTAAGTCCCTAGTATATAATAGGGCATGGCAGTTTAGAGATCAGCAGCCCTTTCTGCACTTGCATGTGTGCACTGCTGAGGCCTGAGGTCAGTTTAAAAGCAGCCCTGTGTTGCAGGACTGCTTTTAAAATGTAAATTGTGCCCAAACTCTACTTTTTAAGTGTGGCCATTGTAAGGCTTGTTCAACAACAATTCAAACAAAAAATTTCACATATAAGCAACACACAATCACCTTAGAATCATTCACTAACTGTAACACTAGTGATGTCATATATGCCATTGTGTGTCCCTGTGGGCTTATATATGTTGGACAGACCAAACAGAAAATCAAAGCACGCATACTGCAACATTGTAGTAGAATAAGATGCGATGTGCAGGGGGCACCCCTAGTTGAACATTTCAGAACCGCAGCTCATTCGTTGGACGACCTTAAATGGTTAGTCCTTGAGAAAGTAACCCTTAACCCCAGAGGGGGCAACATTGGCCCAATCTTGAATCTAAGGGAATACAAATGGATGACACGCTTTCACTCAATTTATAATGGATTGAATGAAGTTGAATCTAGTCATGCACAGCTAGCATGTCTTTAATAAGGAGTTTGGGTGTATTATATGTGTCCACCTTGTTAACGCATGATGAGCAGCCTACAAGGGCCTGTGTAGCCATAGTTGCTTGACTGGCCGCTTTGTTGGTGTATCTTCACGTTCTCACCCTTCCTTGCCTAAATATTTAGATCTGTTATCTATGTAACTATGTATGTAACAGGTGTGGTGTGGCCATATTGATGATTTCTCTGAATCTGTTCATATGCCTGATCCAATGATTTCTAAAATGTCATCGTGATGTCACTATGTGATGCATCTATGTTAAGATATCCTATGTAGTTTTTGAGACATCTCATGCACTTTGTTGGGGGCGCTATCTGAATTAGTTTTTAGCAATGTGGTGATGTATGAGGGGCGTTACTGTGAGATCCATTGATCTCAGGCTTTGAGGTCTTCATTTACCATTCGTCATCCTTAATTAACGAGATATGCTAAATTGTTTCCACACCCCACATACCCGTCCCCTTCTACCCTTTTCCCTCTTCTTCCCCCCTACCAATGTTAGAACTTTCGGATTGATATCCCGTTAGTTTTTTAATATAAATTTTATTCTCGATATGTTGCCTGGTATGGCTTAATAACTTTGGTGGTTTTACAATATACGCATTTTCAATATGCTGCCTGCCAGGTCTTAGTAATTTTATTGGTTATTCATATTGTTTGTTGAAGGGTTAGTCTATTGTTGCTTTCCATTGCAACTACAGTTAGACATGGATGCTCGTGGTGTTAGCATCCAGCTGCTGCTACGGCACGGGGCATGCGTGGCTCCGTCTTTCCCTATGTGAGCTCCCTTTATAAACTGGGAAGCATCCGCACGAGTCTTCGACGCTCCATTTCGGATACGACTCGATGTGGATTGGTAAGCGCTGAGTGCTTGATACATTGTACCTCCGCCATTATTTTTATGAGCGCGGTTGGTTTTTTCCCCCTTCCCCTCCCGGTATTTTTCCTTCCCCCCCGTTTGGCTTCACCTCACTGATATGCTCTCTCACCCGACCACAGACGCTGCGGGCCGAGACATTTGTGCCGGGGTCAGGAGCATTTTGAGGCCGTTGGATGCATCGTAACAATTGCGCGTAAAAAGGTCCTCTGATGCGATTTAATTGCAGGTATGTCCTGATCGAGTCTTAAGATCATGTGGTGGGTGGTTCTTTTAGGGTCCTATGTAGCTAAAGATATAGTTCCTTTTCTTCTCTGTATTTCTAGATTTTTATTCTTGTGGTCATAGCGGACTGGTACGGTCTATGACCAGCGTTTCAATTGATGGGATAAGTACGATTCTACCGGATGGTTAAAGTTTTGCCTATGTGAGTAATGGTCGTTAGGATTTTCTCCTATTTTATATACGGGCCCTGTGCCCATAGTACTTGGGTGGGCCGTAATTAAACTACACCTTACTTTTTGCAGGTGCAGGCATTCCGTTCTCACGATATTGGAGCCCTGTGCCCTATATGTTACCTAGACTGATCCGTCTCCGCAAGGGCGTATATGGAAATTAAAGGACCTATGGCCCATGTTTGAATAATGTTTTTATCTGTCGATTCCCATGAGGTCATTATCTATTATTATATTTATCCCCAGGTGCCTATTCCCTCCTCCCAGTCCTGAAGAAGACCCCTTCGTAAGGTGTTAAATTACCTACAGAACCTTGGGGTCGAAACGTCGACACTGTTTGTTTGTGCCAGCATCAAAAACAACAGAAATTTTTCTACTGTGTATTTTCCTTTTTGTATGCTTGGCTAAAGAAATAGATATAGATATTCGCGAATTTGGGCGTGAAAAACGAGTTATTATTTTGTCTTTGAAAAACGGATGTGTTTTGGTTATATATTTTCACTCTTCTTTATGTCACATTACCCTCACTTTTTTCACCGTACACATCCCCCTCCCCTCTGGGCACGTGTATACAAATTTGTCCTCATTTTGTGATGTTTACATAATGTAATAAGAGCAGTGTGATTAAATAACACTGGTTCATTTCATTTTGGTATTTTGATTCTTTATACGATATTATCAATATATGTTTATGTAATCTTTCTTTTGGTTATTTTATTGTATACTGGGATCACCTCCTACTGTACAAACTCGACTTTGGCATTTTGGGGCACTTGAAAATTAATAAATTACAATATTTAGGCATATTCAGAACCCCAAGGGTCTCCCCTAGGTGTCCCAGGGGTGGGGGGTCAGGTACTTATAAGGAGGACCCTTATAAAATTGTTTTTTTATGCCCTGTGGTTAGTCAAATTGCACATTTCACTTCCCCCATTGTAGTAAAGTGATTCACAAAATAGACTTTGTGCTAGCTGCACTGTGGAGTGAGGATCTGTAATATTTTTACATATATTTAGAGCCCCTAAAGTCTTGCCTAGGTGTTCCAGTGGTCGGGTTCCTGTAGATATAGGCAGGGTCCTTATAAAAAATGTTTTACAAGCCCTAGTGTTGGAGGAATTGCCCAGCTCATTTTCCCCATTGCAGATCTCCAGCCACATAGGTTAACATGGCAAAAGTTATTAATTAAAAACTCCTGCAAGGAAATACAGAAAATATAAACCAAGGGCTTAGTAGAATGGTATTGATAAACCCAACAATATGCTGTTGTTGAATTTATCCTAAAATGTACAGACAAGAAGTTATAAGATTTTCTTGTATGTCGGCCACAATTCAGCATTCCAGTGCTCTGCTCTGATTGGTCAGAGTTAAGTGGATTAGTCAAGCTGCTTGGATGAAGTGATAAGTGGCACCTGGTGTGAAGAGCCATTCTGGGAGGAGAGGGTTCTGCTGCATAGGAATGCCAGAGCAAGTGGGTTGTAAACCATGAGCTTCAAAGGCCCAGGGGGACAGGCAGAAAAAGTCAGGTCCATCTAGGGCCACTCTCTCTGAACCCAGCCAGATGGCAGGCTTAAGGAAGGAATGTGCAGATGCCAAAGAGAGGGAGACTATAGAGATAAGCCATCCTGGATGGCCATGGTTGGTTTAGCCAGCTCTTGCCTCTTTGCTGAGACTTCAGCCCAATTGAATTTTGGGGAAAATAGTGCTTTCTAGGAGACCATTTTGCCACACTTTGGAAGAAATTGTAATGTTCTGGGGGTGTTACCCTGCACCTCATTGGACAGGAGTGCCCCCCCTGTGTGACCCCAGAGAACACTGAATAGGTATCTGAGAGGGGAAGTGCCTCTCAGATCTGCTGCTTGAAGATACAGAAGAAGTGTCTATGCTGGAAGTTTGATTTGCCCCAACCAGGCCCTGCACTCAGACTGACTGCTCCTGCTGCACAATCTGGAACTACAGCCCTGTGGACCGAACCTGCTTCAAAAGGACTAATGAGTGGACTCCCTACAAGCTACAGGTTAACAGAGCTCACCTGGACCATCACCATCAAGACTCCCCATCCTGGAGTGACTCCAGTGGATTTGTAAGTGTTTTGTCCAAGTGAATTGTGGGAATTGAAGTTCCAAACTTTCAAGGACAATCTTGGAACTTCCAGACCCTTGGAGTAAGTTTTGGACACTTTGGGACCCTTCAGGAAGAAGTTCCAGAAGTTTGGAGAACTTTGCAGTAACTTTGAAAAAAAGCTCCATAAGTAGACCGACTCGACCTGGCCAGCCAAGCCAGCTACCCTCAACCACAAGACTGCCTGCCCTCCAGGTTCATCTCACTGAAAAGCTCCGGAGGTCCGACTTCCAAAGTTTGACTGGGAGCTGCTTGAAACCCAAGCCAGCGAACCCTCACCGAATCTGGCCCGGTGAAGAGTATCGAGGGACCCAGGGAGAAAAAGCTCTGCAAAGGTTTCTAAATCCAAACATAGAAAAGGTGACCAGGACCAACCGCAAGAGTCAAGCCGTCCATCTTCAACTACAAGCTGGCCTGGATCTCTGGTTCATCCCGCTGGAAAGCTCCAGAGGTCTGACTTCCATAAGTTTGACCGGGAGCTTGTCAAAAAGCAAGCCTGTGAACCCTCACCGAATCTGAACTGGTGGAGAGCTTCAAGGGACCCCGGGAGAAAGAGCTTCAGAAAAGTTTCTAAGTCAGAAGATAAAAACCTCCGACTGAGGCCTACCACGAGGGGTAGCCACGCAGGGCTCTATTGCGGTCGGCCTGAAACTTTGACTTTGTCCTGGTCTAGCATGACTAGATGTCCCAATAGGTGCTATAGGTTTCAATGTGCTATATAGTGCTAAATCTTTACAAATTCATATGTCCAGTTCCCTACATTGGATTCTTTTCATTTTGGTGTCATTTTAAAGATAAATATATTTCCTATTTTCATAAATTGGTGTTGGAATTTTATTCTGTGTTGTACTTACTGAACTGGTGTTTTTAAATGCTTTACATACCTGTCTCTGAAGTTAAGCCTTCCTGCTCGCAGCCAATCTATCAAGGGTTGAGCATGGGACAAATTTTCTGAGTACTATTCTGAACCCTAGATTGTGTTAGTGGCCTTATTGCCAGTGGTAGATATATATTTTAAGGTTGGGCGGAGCTTGCGGAGTTGCACTACGTGGAATTCCGCGGAGTTGCATAAAAACTCTGTGGAATTCTGGGAAGTTCCGCTCCACCCTAGAAAATGAAGGGTACTTAAAGTGCTGAGGTATGTGATGCTGTCATAAAGCTGGAGAGAGATACACAACTCCTGGGGGTGGTACATGTGATGCGGCCTCCATTAAGCAAGGGCTGCACATATCCTGAAATGGCAGTTTGCCCTCTGGGGTCTGTACAGATCATGGAATGATGGGGACTGATGTGGATAATACGGACTCTGGTTTGTTGTAAATGTCACGGGGATACCAAGTGTGCCGCTATTGATTCTGGGGCGATATCGAGGTGGAGTGGGATGGCCCACCAGAAGGCAATATAAATATTGCAGGGGATTGACATCTCACCTAAAGGTGTGTTGTAGGAGCAATCTCGGAGCAGAGTCGCCGCTCTATGCATTGAGCCCAGTTATTCTAAGCTGCACCTCTTTCTCTCAGTGCAGGGAATCCAGGAGCTGGGTGCGGAGGGGCTGCTGGGGTGCAGAGTGACAACACGTAACAGCGCTATGAGGAGGACCCGCTAGTCTGTCTTCGGTGCTGATGGCATTCCGGAAGGAGGGAGCAGGTACCGTTAACAATTAAGCGTCTTTAGCCCGCCGACTCTGTGCACTTTTTCTCTGACACCGCGTGCAGTATTTTTGTATCTCACAATGCCTGAATACTGTTCCTTTGCTGGGTATCTCAGTGCGTCATCGCAATACTGCAAGTCTGCTGTGGGTGGACACCAAGCACTATACTGGGAGGAAACAAAATGTTAGAAATGGGATTTCTGGTTGGCTAGGGCAAGCGCCTAAGCCAGGCAGAAACCACCACTCTAGTCAGGGCAAGGGAGTTACATACCGAAGATAACCCCTGCTCACCCCAATCCAGTCTGCGTCTTTGCTCAGATCAAAGACCACGGGCCGCAGCAGCAGAGCAGAGCAGAGCAGCAGAGCAGCAGAGCAGCAGAGCGGAGCAGGAGCAGGAGAGGACGCGGAAAAACCCTGATCCCGAACCGCCACGGCCAAGATTAAACCATTAGCGGCACCGGCACTGGTGGCACCAGCACCGGCATCAGCCCCCCAGTCACCCCCCCAGTCGGCCCCTCAGTCGGCTGCACCGCTGATTTTATCGCTGATCTTACCGCGACTGACAGCACTGACAGCACGACGGGGGCATCCGCTTGATCGCTCTTGAATGTTCTTGCCTACGATCACGACCACGATCTAGTGCTCCGGCTGTCTCCTGCCATTACCCCGGGGGGGCACCCCTGGGCACCGCCGCCGCCCAGCTCTGCACCCAGCACTGCACCAATTGCGCCCCACAGGAGACTGAGAACTGAGAACGGAGACTACAGGAGACCGAGAACTGCTTGACAACAGGAGGCAGGTAGGCGGGCAAGCAAAGCAAAGTGCAAGCTAACTCTAAGCCAAGGTGAGCCAGGCGAAGGGCGCTCCCATAGAATTCAGCTTAATCTGGCTCCCGAAGCGCTATCGCCACCAACTGCTACCCACTGCTACCCAATGCTACCCACTGAAAGACTCTGTTGGATAGCCTTTCTCTCCTGCAACGTGGTCAGACATTGAAGCACAGCAGCGCAGCAGAAGTACAGCACAGCACGCTAAGTATAGCCATCGCAGCTTCGGCAGTCACTAACATAGCCGCCTCCACATTGCCTCCGCACTACCGAAAAAGAAAAAGAGAAGGAAAAGGGGGCGCAATGAGATCCGGGAGGTCAAGGGATCCACTGGCACCTTTGAACCCTACTAAAAGAGCCAGGAGAGCAAACAAGGGCAACAAGAAACTTAGTAAGGACCCCAAGAAGACCAGCGAAGGCGACCTGAAGAAAGCGGAGATGGAAGAGGAAGGAGGAGGCAAAGCGCATCTGATCTCCCTGACCCCCCTACCCCTAAGCCTCCCAAGCCCAAAACCCTTATCAAACCTAAAGGGGAGAGGGGAAGTAAGCGGCACAGTAGGCACAGCTGCAAGCACTTTCAAATCGAGCAAGCCCAGTTACCAGCCGAAAATGTACATGAAGTTTTCATTTATCAAGAATGCCGGCTCAGTTCTCTGCTTGAACAGCCGGAATGCAAACAATCTGCCTACTCCGCTGCAGCCCAGAACCTACTCACTGGAGCAAAAACCACAGTTGGATCTGATGAAAGAGCTGATGAGAGGGTTGAAGAGAGAGCTTGCCGCAGATGAGACAGATGATGAAGCTAGCGACGGGAGGGTTGGCGCCGAAGGTCCCGATGTCACAACGATCGAAGGGCCTGATTCACAGAACTAACTTACGTCAAAAACGTAAAGTTAGTACTTTTTGGTATTCACAGAATACACTTACTCATTTTGGTATTCACAGAAGTTAGTAGTCCTAACTTTAGGACTCCTAAAGGCCTTCTGTGAATACCGAAAGTCTTAAAGTTAGGATTTTTCTCAGTTCTGTGACTGGGGGTGAATGTTTGCCAATGTGCAGCATTCCGTCCATCATCTTGTTTGTTTTGCATATCGCCCTAAGTGGGAAGGGTATGCCCAGACGTGGGTCCCGTGCTCACTACGCCACTGGAGTCAAGCTATCCTGGCTGATGAAGGCTGATAGCCTGAAACCGGTCCTAGGATGCTTGATTCCGGTCCAGGGAAGACATGGCTTGGCAGTTCGGTCTGGACTGTTCCCATGAGGCACAGGGTCAAGACTGATTTGCATATGGCTATGTCTGAACTGGGGTGGCGTGGTGAAGCAAAATAACGATGGATTAAACCCAAATCTGTGACTGGGGTGAATGTTTGCCAATGTGCAGCATTCCGTCCATCATCTTGTGTGTTTTGCATTTCGCCCTAAGTGGGAAGGGTATGCCCAGACGTGGGTCCCGTGCTCACTACGCCACTGGAGTCAAGCTATCCTGGCTGATGAAGGCTGATGGCCTGAAACCGGTCCTAGGATGCTTGATTCCGGTCCAGGGAAGACATGGCTTGGCAGTTCGGTCTGGACTGTTCCCATGAGGCACAGGGTCAAGACTGATTTGCATATGGCTATGTCTGAACTGGGGTGGCGTGGTGAAGCAAAATAACGATGGATTAAACCCAGATCTGTGACTGGGGGTGAATGTTTGCCAATGTGCAGCATTCCGTCCATCATCTTGTGTGTTTTGCATTTCGCCTAAGTGGGAAGGGTATGCCCAGACGTGGGTCCCGTGCTCACTACACCACTGGAGTCAAGCTATCCTGGCTGATGAAGGCTGATAGCCTGAAACCGGTCCTAGGATGCTTGATTCCGGTCCAGGGAAGACATGGCTTGGCAGTTCGGTCTGGACTGTTCCCATGAGGCACAGGGTCAAGACTAATTTGCATATGGCTATGTCTGAACTGGGGTGGCATGGTGAAGCAAAATAACGATGGATTAAACCCAGATCTGTGACTGGGGGTGAATGTTTGCCAATGTGCAGCATTCCGTCCATCATCTTGTGTGTTTTGCATTTCGCCCTAAGTGGGAAGGGTATGCCCAGACGTGGGTCCCGTGCTCACTACGCCACTGGAGTCAAGCTATCCTGGCTGATGAAGGCTGATAGCCTGAAACCGGTCCTAGGATGCTTGATTCCGGTCCAGGGAAGACATGGCTTGGCAGTTCGGTCTGGACTGTTCCCATGAGGCACAGGGTCAAGACTGATTTGCATATGGCTATGTCTGAACTGGGGTGGCGTGGTGAAGCAAAATAACGATGGATTAAACCCAGATCTGTGACTGGGGGTGAATGTTTGCCAATGTGCAGCATTCCGTCCATCATCTTGTGTGTTTTGGATTTGGATTTGGATTTGGACCTGGACCTGGACCTGGACCTGGACCTGGACCTGGACCCGGACCCGATGCCAAAGACAAAGTCAATGGCAAACAACAGTGAGCACCAAGACCCCACCCAGAGCGCCCCGAGTGCCCTGAACACCGGAACCATAATAAACTGGAACATGAAGAGCATCCCAAAATTAACAACCATTGGAGTGGAAGTTCCCTTAGAGGATAGACAAGGTCCATCCGGAAACACAGAGGGAAACACAGGGAGACAAGAGGCACCCGAGGCACCCGTCGCACCCGAAGTACCTGAGGCACCAGCATCAGCATCCATCGCACCAAGTAATCTTAACACACGGAACATGGGCCCAAAAATAATGGCAGGACAGGGGGCCCACCGATCACAACAGGAACTTGAGTGCGAAAAAAATACATCCTTAACACAAGACCTCAGGCAGGAGCGACCAGAGCTCAATAAGGGAACGAGTGAGTCTACCGGACAGGGAGACAAAACAAAGGGACAGTCTCCAGATATTTCTACTGCAATGCAAACCCCAGCACAGGATCGGCCCGCACACCATGCAAATGCCCAACAATCGGAGCATTCTGGGCTAACCCTAGATCCCTCCCGAAGAATTCCTGCGGTCCTAGCTAACTCAGCCTCTAATCCATCGAAGGCCTCGGACCCAGAAGCCTCGTATCTCACTCAAGAGGAGTGGGAAGAATTGGTTGCTTCCTACACAGCAGCCTCTCACGAGGCCCCCCAAGAGGAACTAACAGGTCCGAACAACAATGCCTCACATCCTATCCCCAGCAAGGCAACACCACAAGTCAAAGAAGACATTTGGGTATCTCTCCTGCATACAATGCAAATGTCCGTTAATGCCATCCAATATCAATCGGACAAGATGGACCTCCAGCTGTCAGTTCTAAACTCACTCTCAATCTTCGTCGCCAACATTGATGACAAGCTAGCTGAGCTGAACAGTCTGGTCAGAAGGGCACAAGAAGAGACAACATTTACACAATCTAACTGCACTTGTATAACAATCGTGGATAAGCTGGCCACACTCCCAACAGCAATGGATAATCTTTTCTCAGATATCAGGGAGGCCGTAAAAAACAGTCCATCAGCCGGACTAGCCGAGAGGAAAAACAAAGTATGGCAGACAAATAACGAGGGAACCATGACATCAATCCAAGGGGCCTCGATCCAAGTACAAGAAGAACTGTGGACGAGGGAAATCGAGAATACAATATTGCCAGGATTAAACAGTCATCCGAGGGACGGAGAATGCCAAATGCCACCAAACAGTAACACAACAGCATCAGGAGAATCCCTGCAAAAAGAGGAACCGCCGGAATATCGCCGTTCCTTAAAGCAGGGGAGAAAGCAGAGAAGGAAGGGCAGCAAGCAAAAGTTAAACATCTTCGCAGCGCCTGAGGGCAAGAACAACCAATCTAGGAATTTGTCACCGGAACCAATACACGATATGTCAGCCGAAGTGGGTTGTGAAACTGACACGGATCAGGACTCGAGAGCCACCTCGAATCAGGAAAAGTGGCATAGGATCCAAAGGAAAACCAATCGAAAAAGAAATATTTCCACCAGGGTTATTCCCAAAAATGAAGCCGGCCCCTCCCAGATGAGCAACGAAGTTGTCACAACACCTAATGCCAGCGAAAGCTTGAACAAGAATGAGAGGCAAAACATCAAACTGAGCACCATCAGAAATAGAAAACCTGCCTCCAGCACAAATAATATGAAAGAAACAGGCCACTCCCCAGGGGTCATAACAATAGCAAGTACCGCAGGTCAGGAGTTAACGCGAGAAGAAGAACCGAGGGCCCAGGATCAGAGAACGATAGCAGAGGAATCCATTGGGGTAGAGAATGCCCCAACAACCTCACAGAATAGTCTAAGCACCAACAAGGGACATCTAGATAACCCCACAATCACTCTCATTCCAGAATACACATCTAGGGGCGCTTTCGACATCCTAAATAGGGGGAACATACTACGCCTGCTGAACTCCATCAACAGCCTAAAAAATATATCTACCAACAATCTGGAGTCAGTGGAATTCATAGTCTCGCCGGAACATCCGGAGGTAGAAGCCACAAAAACAGTATGGGCCACAGCGGAACTAGCTGAGAGAGTGTTCAAAGAACAAGCTAAGCTTAATAGCTGGGGCATAAAGCTCCAACCATTTGCAAAATCTAGATATCCAGACCCTCTGGCAACCGATTGCCAACAACGGAATGTATATAATCGGGGCAACCTGGACTCTCAATCGCTTTCTGTACTGCGAGGGGCTCGCAGCAATACCCCTGACATTGCAGATCGAAAAGAGCAAGGCATCAGAAGGCAATATGCTATGAAAGATGCGACCCATATAGATTGGAGCTGGCTGTCCAGGACCATAAACAACAAATCGGAAAAACATTGACAAAGCAGGCCCGACGCCGGGAAAACCTCTAACACTCTCAAATTGTGCTCCTGGAATATTAACGGCCTAGGATATAAGCTCACGGATATGGGTCTAAACCTTTACATGCAAAGATTCGACCTTATTGCACTGCAAGAAACATGGACCGACTTACCACCAGCACTTCCAGGCTATAACCTGAATTTTATTCCTCCTACACAGAGTGCAATATTTGGTCACAAAAAGGGAGACCTTGCCACATATAGCTCAATAAGAAGTATATATGCAGTAGTGCCTCTGGCACACAAATTAGATCCACGAATGCAATGCAAGCACTACGAATTTCCATTCGGGAACGGGTTAAAAAAGAAGAGATAATTCTGATAAATCTTTACCTACACCCCCGAGGAAAGAATCGAGGGGCAAAACAGCTGAAAGAAGAACTCACAAAATTACTAACCACTGAGAAAACAAACAGTCTGATCATCAGCGGTGACTTCAACCTGAACATGCTCAACAACCCAGTCACAGAAATCACAGCAGATGAGGACCCATTTGCATGGGAATCAAGCCCCCAAGATAACACGTCCGGAGGCAGAAGCACAAAAATAGCACAGCGACTTCTAGCGACACTAGAAGAACTGGGCCTCCGAGCACTTAACGGAAGATTCCCAGGGGACCGCCCACAAGCGGCAACGTTCCATAGCACAATGACCAGTTCCACAATTGACTTCACCTTCCTCTTTGGCAACCTGTTCCAATTGGCAAGAGACTTTCACATCGGCTCACTAAATTTCAGTGATCACTTACCTCAAGAAGTCACGATAGAGGCCTTCACAATCCGAAACCCTTTACTAGCCACGGGGCACAGCTCAGTCTATGCCGCGAACGATAGGCGGATAAAATGCAGAACAGACGACCCTCAGCGCCTTCTACTCCACGCTAAGCAAGCATTCAGTGAAGCTCAAAATGCAACAACAGACCTAATCCAGAGCTGGGAGGAGTTTGTAGAAACACTAAGCAACAATATGGGAACAAAACAGGGAAACATTTGGCTTGAAGGAGCTGGTAAACCCGAGAAGCACACAGGGTATCATAACTTTAGAAACAACGTTCATCTAAAAAACCAAAAGACCCTCATCAATCGAACACTACGAAGTCTGAGGGTAGATCCTGCCGCCAAAGAAGAGCTGAGGCGGCTAAAGCGCGACCGCAGGAGGCTGATCTGGCGACTTAAGCGAGAAGCAGATGAGTCTCTCTGGGCCAAACTCTTGTACGATGCCAAAACTAGCAACAGCGCACAATTTTGGCAAAAGATCAACAATCAAACCAAGGAGCGGAGTCAGGGCATTAACTCTTATGTCACAGAAGATGACTGGACAACCTTTCTTAGTATGCATTTTAATGGAACTGATACAAACAGTCAAAGAATATTCAATCCCATAAAGGACACTGAGGGGCGACTACTGCTATGTTGCGAACACCATGAATCCCAACAGCTAGATCAGGAAATCGTAATCACGAGTGCACTGATTAGCAAAAGAATCTCAAAGGGAAGACGCGAGGGGGCGCCTAGATCAAATGGTATTCCCCCTATACTGTTCAAGCATGAGCCTGAATATTGGGCTGCCGCACTCAAACCAATGTTTGAAAAAATCCTACAGACATCAATAATTCCATCATCATGGAGGGGAGCTATCATCTCACCTATCTACAAAAAAGGAAACAGAAATGACCCAAGAAGCTATCGGCTAGTGGCCTTGCTTGACAACGAGGCCAAATACTTCGCGGGCCTCTTACTTGAGGAATTGTCATCGTGGGCAGCTGAGGTCTCAGCAATTCCATACAATCAAACAGGCTTCTGTAAAAGCATGGGGACTACCACCAACATACTAGCTCTTTCACTATTAATCGATGCTGCCCTCGAAGCAAAGCAACCCCTATATCTGTGCTACATTGACTACAGTTCTGCATTCGACCATGTCAATAGAAACCTTCTGTGGGAAAAATTAAAAAAGCTGAACATCCCCCCGCTGCTCTTAAACCAATTCTCCTGCACAGCGAGACATGGGTGCAAGACAAGCTAGGCTCTGGTGAATATCTAACAAGGAAGATCTCAACAAGCACAGCGGTAAAACAGGGCTGCATACTCGCTCCAATACTTTTTAATCTTTTCATGGGAGAGCTATCAACGCTGATAAATGAAAGTAACTCGCACGCACCAAAGTTAGGGGGCACCCAGCTGTCGAACCTCTTCTACGCAGACGACTTGGTACTTATTAGTCGGACCCCTGTAGGCTTACAGCGGCTACTGGACATTACGTCAAGATACTCTGCAGCTAATAGGCTTAGCATCAATCAAGAAAAATCTAAAGGTATGTGCATTAATCTCCCCAAAAAGAAAATAACACGGATTTGGCTCTTGGCATCAAGGAAGCTGGAAGAGGTCTGTGAATATAGATATTTGGGGGTCATCATAGACTGCAAGGGCAACTTCAAGCCACTATGTGATGCCATAAAAAGGAGAGGGCTAATGGTTGCGGTAGCTCTTAGAAACCTAAAAACGAGGTCACTGGACCAAGCCTATTACCCCTCATAAAGGTGATCCAGGCAAAATTAATCCCAGCCATCACTTACGGCAGTGAAGCTATGAGGGGGAGGGATGCTGCTTCAGTAGATGGAACGGTAGCAAAGGCGCTACGCATGATCTTTGGCCTTTCTAGGTACACATCGCCCGCACAGATGAGGCTAGAATTCGGGCTGCCAAAAGAAGAGCTGGCACGTAAAGGAACATACATAAAAGCTGGCACAAAGTAAGCAGGGAGATCCGAAAACACTAAATGCACTCCTGTGGAAGGAACTTCAAGACAAAGAAACTTGCCCGGCAAGGTTGTACTTGGAGGCCGCAATTAATCAGCTTGGTTTACGGCAACTATGGGAACTCCCAGGCTCTCCAGCAGGTTTTAAAAAGGTGGTTAACAACATAGTCCGAAAAGAATCATTGTTGCAGGACAAAGCCGCCTTGATAGAGTGTGCTCATGGCTGGCTTACAGTTCAATCTTATATCAAGCCCTCACCCCAAGTATACCTACAGACAGGCTTTTCCAAAAAAACAAAGGAGAAGTTCCTGAAATTCCGCCTAGGGTTACTGCCATCCGCGAACCACCTACCCCCGTGGTTACGCCCCCAGCTACCAACAAAATGCCGTCTTTGCGGGAACGGCAAACAAAACATTGTACATCTCATCGCCATTTGTAGCGAACTTATACAAGAACGCCACTCCCTCTTGAGACCGCTTCTTAATAACCGCAGGATACGGACCTGCAGGCAAGCGGTGCTGGCTTGCTTCCAAGGCGACGACATCCAACTGAGCTGCCAATTGGTAAAATTCCTTGAAGCGGCGGAAATCCGCTTTAAAATCCTGAAAGATAGCCAAAAATCTAGTAGCAAAGCGAAGGACGAGAGGAACAATTCACTCTAATCCTCAAAGAGAAAGCACCAACTTGCGCTAGCAAAGAAACAGGTGGCACAATGTGGGCACGAGGTGCGTCCATTGCTCCCAAGAGACCACAAACCAACTTTATGAGAGTGTGGCCCTGGAAGGGAAACTGACAGGCACCAACGTTTAAGCTTTAACCATCAGAAAAGACAACAGTTGAACCCTTACCGAGAGAGTGGAACAAACTAGCAGCCCACTTATGATAACAGCGGGCAGGGGCCCAACAGATGGGCTAAGCACATTCCATCAAACCATCTGCTGAGAATGTCCAGGAACACAGCACTTAATCACATCAGCCCCTTGAGTATCGAGATTCTAAGCATGCTTCCACCAAGCTCTGGCCTGCACCAACCAATGATTGCTTTTATACAGGACTAGCACCGCTCCAGACATTTGGTGAGGACGAATAACATGCTGCTTTTTCTGGACCAATTCAACCAGATGGGCCATAATCAATGCCCCCGAATTTTATCCAAATTGCATGTCGTCACCATCTAAGCCCTGATTTTCACTTAGTGGAACAGAGTGCTGAAACCAATCAGCCACTTGAAACCAATCAGCCACTTGAACTATACTGAATAACACTAACCACATTATAGGGATATCCCGAACTGCTAATTTGACTAATCACCTTTTTTAGCGTAAATATGTTCTTATCGTACTGGCATTTTCTCAACTCATAAATGCTCTTATTGCACTGGCACTTTACTAGATTACCACTCTGCTGGTAACAAGGATTAACTTACTGCACATCTTACTCTGTAAAATAGGCTGTCTAACTATACTCGTACTTTATTTTAACTTTGAGGCTGCTATTTTAGTATGCTTTTTACTGCTGGATTTATTGTCCTAACATGTATGAACTTGACCACTGTTTTATTAATTGAATCCTTTTTTATATTGTAAAGGTTTTAAATAACCGTGTACAATAAAGCATTACCTTACCTTACCTTACCCTGCTCACCCCCTTGGTAGCTTGGCAGAGCAGTCAGGCTTATCCCAGAGGCAATGTTTGCTCAACACACACACACAGCAGTGGTGCATTAGGCACACCACAAAAGAAACTCCACACAAGGTTATATAAAAATAGCCTTTCTATGATCCATAAAACACATCAGAGCATAATCACATATGTACACTGTGCCACCTGGCGCTAGGTATTACTTTACAGGGGATTATATACATTACAGGGCCAATCAGGCCACTGTCATAACCATTACACAAGTAGGGAAAATCACAACCAACCAGTAGTGAAAACAACCAGTATCTACTGGCTATAGGGCACTTAGCAAAAACACATTAAGCATTAGCCTTAGCAACAGGGCATCACTATCCTAACTCACAGTTAGAGGAAGCAACTGGTAACTACTGGTTACATTGCATCTTGCATGAATAGGTTAGGCTAAACATCCTAATCATCAGCATAGCACAAAAGGGCATACATTAATAGCTGTGCCCCTTCTACAACACATCCTGCCCCTCATAGGCAACTGCCTCACGCCTAGGCAGAAATCATCAGTGCACTACAGTAGGGAAATCTTGTGCCCATAGGCGTCCTGGAGCACCCAAAGGCGTAGAGCCGATAATCCGTGGGAGGCCCAAATCACCTCCCTCTCAGTGTCACTGCCCACAAGTCAGTGCTTCCTCAAGCAGGGGCCCTGTCCTGGGCTCGCACCGTGATGCCCTCTTAGAGCCACATTGCATCGATACCACTTAAACGTGCAGCTGCCCACAGCCTTGCGGCGCAGCTGTGCAACGTAGAAAATGCAGGGAAAGAGTTGGGGCTACTTACACACCCAAGTGAAAACTTGCCAAGGGCCCCTCGGGCCGGAAAACCACAGCGCGGCCCGGGACCCTCCGTCCCCCAGGGCACTCACCCGCTGTTACCGAGGCTCTGTCACGGGGCCCACGAGGTTCCAGAGGTAGCTCCATGCCTCCAAGGATGATCCTTACGCCGCTGCTTCCTCTTTCCCGCCGGAGGCTCCATCTCCACTTAGGGCTGGTTCACTTGCTGGGGACCCGCCTCTCCCTCTACCAGGTGGGGGAAGGCAAGAAGTTGAGAAATTGAAGCCCGCGGGGCTCCAGCTCACGCCCACCACCGGCCCGGCTCACAACAACCGCAGGAACCATGCAGGGCTCTTCCTCTCCTTATGGGAGCCCCGCCCAGAGTCAGGTGTCTGTTGCCTGGCTTCCTGCCTCGCTGATTCTCGGAGGGAAGTCTCCGTTGCTCCTGCAGCCCCCTCTCCTCGGGCTCAGGTAATAGAAGAAAAAGCGCTCACCATGCGCTTTCTGCAAAGCGAAGTCTCTGTTGCTCCTTTCCTCAGGAAGGCGGCGGCCCCGCCCACAGTCAGGCTTTGCTCCTGCCTGGCTTCCGCCCTCAGGCACCTGGATACGGAGCAAAGTCTCCGCAGCGCCTCGGCCCTCTCAGCAGTGTTGGAAGCTGCGGGCCCGATACGATAGAATGTAGAGCGCACACCCTGCGCTTGCACTGTCCACAGGTCAAAAAGAAATCGAAGCGCTCAGCATGTGCTCCTGCGGTGGAGCCAGTCACCCTGAATTTGGGCTGAAACTAAAAGAGCTCCCCCGCACTATCTCTCGGCAGTCCAGGGGCAGGAGATCAGGCAGGCCAGCACGCAGCCCCCCCCCCCTTTGCAGAGGGCACCTCTTCAGCTATCTAGCATGCACCAGGTAGTTTCCAGCGGCGGTTCCTCCGGGCAGGTCAGCAGCCTGCCGGCTGCAGGTCCAAAGTAAGCAACAACAGCACACACACGGGGTCACAGCCCCAATACTTATAACACTTAGGGGCCGATTCCGATTCGGACCGGAAAAAATACCGACCGACTCGGTACTGGAATTTAGTCCGACCGACACGTACTGGCGCCGTCCGACCCGGGTTGTACGATGAAATGCATGGGAATCACGACCGACTCGTACGGAACACAAGGCGAACGACCGACCTGGACGGAAACAAGCTATCCGGCCGGGAAACCACGCGAATCGAACCGACCGACACGCATCAGGAAATAACCCGAACGAAACGTACCCGCGAACTCCGACCCGCCTAGTACGATGCAATGGGTGCAAATTCTGACCGATTCGTACGGAGCCCAAGCCGTACGACCGACACGCATACAAAACCAAGCCGAACAAACACAATACTCCGCGACCGACGCGTACGCCGCATATGAAACTGAGCTGAAACACAGCGGGAACGACTCGGAGAGGCGCGCACGAGACAACTGCAACGTCCAACTCGGTCAGAAGAATGACTCCTACATGCACAATAATCACAAATGAAAAAATACAAAAAAAAGGGCCAAACAATCAATGACAAAGCCAATAAATACAGGGGGAAATGGAACAAGGACACACCCCCAACTCCACCTACATAAAGCCCACAAATCCCTACCATGATCCTTTGCAAATTCCACTGACCTGCCAGCACAGAACACCATCACACAGCAAACACAGACACACACACAGCTCATCCAACACAAAAGCCACACACCATTAGCACCTCAACAAATAGCACCCTCACACACACCCAGCAAAACCTACACACACACACCCTCACTTGCACACACACACACATCAATCACCACCACCACCACCCATCACCATGCCCCTAAAGAAGAATCCAAAGTTCCTAGATAGTGAATTGGAAGTCATGGTAGACGAGATCCTGAGGGTAGAGCCACAGTTGTTTGGCACATTGGTCCAACAGTCCCCCATGTCGCAGAAAACCAAGATGTGGGCGAGGATCATCGACAGGGTGAACGCACAATCACCATGTTTCCGCACAAAGGAAGACATCCAGAACAGGTGGTATGATGTGCGCAGGAGGGTCAGAGACCTACTCAAGAAGGATTACCTCCTGAGCCAGCACACCGGCAGTGGCCCTCCTGCAAAACCAGTATACCTCAGGCCCTGGGAGGAGAAGGTGCGGGCCATCCTACCACCAGTGAGCGTATATGGACTAACAGACATCCCAGAGCCTGGTGAGTACACAACTAATATACACAATATTGTGTGCCAATACACACACATCACTCTCAAGGGGACAGTCAAACCATCCACCCCTAGCAAATCAACAGCAACCAAAAGATAATCATCCCAAGATGTGTATGTCAGTTAGATAAACACAATACATGCCATCTCATAGTGATATGTAACTGTGTCATGACATGTACAAACCTAACAACAAATAGAGCAAGGCAGTGGCACAAATATAACCAACAAACACTGCCTGATATTTTGCCACCACTAGAACACCACCTCACAGGGAAGCTCACTTAAAGGAAGGAATTCTGTGTATGCTGGTGAAGTCAGTGTAGCCAATAGCATGATGGGAGTTGTAGTCACAGATACTGCTCACCCTCACAATTGGCCCATCAACACCACTCTGAACCATGCTCACATCACAGGAAGTGGATAAGGACTGACAAGATGGCTGACACTGGCTACTGCTGTGGGAGCACAAGGCCCTGGTGGGAACTGTGCACCAACAAACAGCACAACACCACTGCCTGACAACCTGAAAGCCAACTTGCACTCTCTGCAATGCAAGCACGTTGCATGGTGGGATATCTGGTTGTGTGGGAAGGAGGACTCACAGCACTGACCATAGTTACAAGCAGCTCACCTCACACACCCCCTCAACCCAAACTCCACATAACCCACCTGGGAGAATGCAATGCCTCACATACCAAATGAAGATCCCACAAATAACCACCACCCTGGGTAATGCTGTGTGAAGCACAGGGACACACCTGGCACTTGTAGCCAAACAAACGCAAGGACAACACTGTCAGCCTTCCTGTCAGCACAGGCACACTACCCCACAGGGAAGCAGAGTCAGAAGGAAGGAAGTACGGGCATGCTGGGAAGGGGGTGTAGGCAATAGCATGATGGGAGTTGGAGTCACAGATACTGCTCACCCTCACAATTGGCCCATCAACACCACTCTGAACCATGCTCACATCACAGGAAGTGGATAAGGACTGACAAGATGGCTGACACTGGCTACTGCTGTGGGGAGCACAAGGCCCTGCTGGGAACTGTGCACCAACAAACAGCACAACACCACTGAATGACATCCTGAGAGTCAACCTGAACCCACTGCAAGGGTGGCATGCTTCATGGTGGGATAACTGGGCCAGGTGGAGAAGGATGGCCGGATGTCCACCAAATACAACCAATGCAGGCCATGCACACACCTCAACATTCATATAGAAATGCCCCAGATATGCATGACAATGTGCTACACCAATATCAACCTCTTACTGTGACAACTTAGGACAATGCAATGTACATGCCCGCATCCAGAGGTACAGTCACAACTATCAGGTGTGTGAACCATTGATGCCTGTAGAAACATTACATATAATGTGTGTCTCCTCCAAATACAGGTGATGATGATGGGGACACAGCAGCAGGCGAGGAGGAGTCCCTGTCCCAGGCTCTGGGGGACCAAGAGCTCACTGGTGTGGAACAGCCTCTGCCCTCCTCGGATGGTGAAGACCTACCTGGCACCTCCGGTGTGAGTCATCATGCAGCACCAGCTGGACCAACATCTGCACCCCCTGCACCCACCCCTCCAACAACTGCCAACATACAGACCACCCCCGCCGACACGGACAGACCAAGGAACACCGCTGACAACAGCACAGGGCCCCAGGCCCACCGTGGAGCAATGGATGACAACACCACTAACAACCCCCAAGTGGGCCTCGGGTCACCTGTGCATGCCACCGCAGGTCCTGCATGTGTCGCCAGGGGTGGTGGGAGGGGTGGTAGACATAGGTCGCTGCTTGCAGAGGGGCCTGGACTGCATGATGACCCACAACTGGCACGCATCGCTGATGCGTACCAGGATATCACCGGAGAGGTCAGACAGGTAGTGGGGATCCTCAAGGACATACAACAGCAGCAGGCTGTCCATCATGCCCGCTTGAACTCCCACATGTCCCGTGTGGAGACACACATGTCTCGCATGGAGTCCAAGTGGGACACATTGCAAGAACTCACAGCGGTGCATAGGGACATATTGACATGCCTCCGCCAGAATAGCATCAACATGGCCACACCTCCCTGTGTGCCCCCAACATCTGGTGCTGCAACAACTGACACCGCCACAGGGAGGGAGGAGGACTCTGGCGGAGACTCCCCTGCACCGCAGCAGCCTGCACATGAGGGTCCCCCCCCAAAGAAGAGGGGTCGTCCGAGGAAGGAAAACTGAGAGGTTGATGGCCACGTACATCCCCCAGGAAGCCAACACCTGTTCCGGAAATTATCCTTTGTGTGCAAACGTTTCACCCTGTCGAATGCAACAGTACTTTCCCACATGACATGGGGAGTTCAAGTTGGACTAATGTATCATATGACTGTGGACTTCACTCAGGACATTTCTGCTACCAAGACTTCCAACTCATCTGGGAACTTTGGATCACAATCCCAATGTACAGCACCCACCATCCTGTGCACTATACACACACACATTTCTGTAAATAAAATCACTAGTACACCATACTTGCCACTGTTGTTATTCAAATGTGGATACTGTTATGGTGATGATGTTCTGCCAAATTACACTGTGTATGCTAACTGCTATAGCAAGTACAACACCGTTGTGTGAGTCATGGTGACGTGACACATATGAGGGAGACACACCACTAGGGCTACACAACACAGACACCAGGGCCATCGGACTCATCGCCCACAGTGATGTTGCCAGGAAATACAGTGGAATGCACAGACACCACACCTATTCAGAGTCTGTGTCAACTAGCCCACAGGTGCAGTAAGCAAATGTCAGTCAGATGTGTGACCACAGACAACGCACATCCCAAAGTGAAGCACAGGTTTATTACACATCAGCAACATGTTGTTTCCACTACAAATGCAAGGTTCACCCACGTGGCAGTGGCCACACAGTCAACAAGTGCAGAAGATTTGAAGTCCAGGGGTGTGTGGCACATCACTTGTAGGGAATCTACTGCTGCCACCCTGAAAGCTGAATCATGGTGTCGGGGGATCCAAGTTGACCAAAGAACACAGTAAGCACCCTGTGAAGGACAGACATGACACACAGTTAAAATCACTGTAGAACAGGACAGTACTGCAATACTCATGCCCAATACATGTCACAAGACAACTACACAACACCAAGTTAGCATCTCAGAACTGTTGGGGAGTTCAGACTACCTGGAAGGACACATTGCTGCACGCATCCACTCAAGTAGCACATGGCCACACTCAAACAGCACCAGAGCACCACCCACACATATCATGCAAACTCACGTCATTCACATTACATCTCCCTGGATAATCACATTCAGCTGAAGAAGTTGGTGATGAGCTGTGTGCGGACATCACCATCATCATCATCATCATCAACATCACTGGAATCGTGGTCCAGGCCAGGATCCTCCACAGGTGGCGGACGTTGGTCATCGTCATCCAGGATGAGAGGCAACTCCTTCCGAACTGCCAGGTTGTGTAGCATGCAGCAGACAATGACAATCTTGCACACCTTTGCTGGGGCATATGGGAGGGCCCCTCCTGTCTTGTCCAGGCAGCGGAAGCAGCTCTTTAGGAGACCAAAGGTCCGCTCTATCACTCTCCTGGTCTGACCATGTGCCTCATTGTAGCGCATCTGGGCTGGTGTCACAGGGTTCCTGAGGGGTGTCAGCAACCACGGCATGTTGGGGTATCCGGAGTCACCTACGGACATACAAGTGCACATTAGCTGATTTGGAAAAGTGGGTGGAATACTACAGATCAGAACACACACAATGGTACAAAGTCAGTACACACCGACAAGCCAGGCACGCTGGTTCTGCATCTGTGCCATCATCCTCGGGATGCGACTACTCCTCATCACGTAGGCATCGTGTGCTGAACCAGGGAAACGGGCACACACATGTGTGATGGTCATATCTGCTAAACATACCACCAGAGCATTGATCGAATGGTAATGTTTACGGTTCCGGTATGCCTGCTCATGTGCCTGTGGTGGTATCAAAGCCACATGTGTCCCATCAATGGAGCCAATGACATTTGGCATCCTCCCCAGGGCATAGAAGTCACTCTTGTCGTCAGTGAGTTGTTGACGTGTAGGGAAATAGATGTACTGGTTCAGGCATCTCAACATTGCCTCCAAAACATCGCGTAGCACACAGCTGAACATAGTCTGTGACATCCCACCGGCAGTCACAACAGTGTGTTGAAAGGTACCGGTGGCAAAGAAGTGTAGGGCTGCCATCACCTTCACTTTGGGGGTCAGCGCTGTAGGGTACGGCCGGCCAGGTTGCAAATGTGGTGCCAAGCGCACTGCCAAATCCTCAATCAGCTGCCTGGTGAAGCGGTACCGTCGGATGCTGTCACGTTCCACCATCATTGCCAGGTCAGGGAATGGTCTATAGACAGCTGGAGCCCTGCAGTGCATAGGTTGAAGGAAAAAAGATTGTCAGTCACCCACATATGTGCCATTCACCACACACAATTTCACATGAAACATCATTACGTGACACAAGTACTTGATGTGTGTGCCGTTCTGTCAGACATTAATCGCACCCACATGGCCATCATCTAACTTCTCAGTACAACATGTGTGCACAACAGGTACCAGGTTGTGCTATGGGAAACCATTAGGCTGTGTCACAGTACCCATTTACTGCTGTCACGTTCCACACACACACCACAGTGACATGTCTGGACAGATGCGCCACAGGCATCACAGCTCATTGACAGGTAGATTCCCAGTGACCCTGTCTTGCCACATGGACACTGGCATGACCTGGCGTATCATGTACACGTCAGAAAATGAAACATGACTCCCACAGGTAGTGGCCCCTGTCGCATCCGCAGGACAGACATGGACGCCAGTGACGCACAACATCAAAGTCCATGCACAAACAACGTTGATGTGGAGACTGTCTCCCATCGTGCACATGGAATCAGAGACATCGGAAACACAACATGCACACAGACTGTGGAGGGACATCACTATTGTGGCAATGGGTCATCCTGTGACGTACATGCCTTCCCACATGGGACCCTGGGGGTATGTGACATGTCATACACATACACAACCTGGAAATGTGACCATGCCATATGCTCCAAAATGAACTGTTGCACATCACAGTGGTCATGTGCACAACACACAAAGGACCCTGTCCCCATTAACACATGCACAGCCTGGGTGTGGCTGCCCACAAGTGCCACCACAGAAACCACATGTTAACCCCCATACACAGAGAAGGAAATGCAGCCTTACATGCCTTAGGAAACAGTGTGGACTGAGTGTGGTGTTGTAGGTGTACCCCTGGGTCTCTGGCAGGTATATGTGGCTGGCATACGTTCACCAGTGACAAGCATGGTGACATATGCGACTGACCTGTACAGGGACGCGTTGTACAGCAATGGACCGATCGGTGTGCCCGGCCGGCCCATTGCAAGTGTTGTGAGCGGGAACGTGTTGCACAGCAATGGACCGATCGGTGTGCCCGGCCGGCCCATTGCATCAGTTGGGAGCGGGTACGCGTTGTATCCCGAAATACGCGTTGTACAGCAATGGACCGATCGGTGCGCCCGGCCGGCCCAGTGCATGTGTTGTGAGCGGGTACGCATTGTACAGCAATGGACCGATCGGTGCGGCCGGCCGGCCCATTGCATGTGTTGTGAGCGGGTACGCGTTGTACAGCAATGGACCGATCGGTGTGCCCGGCCGGCCCATTGCATGTGTTGTGAGCGGGTACGCGTTGTACAGCAATGGACCGATCGGTGTGCCCGGCCGGCCCATTGCATCTGTTGGGAGCGAGTACGCGTTGTATCCCGAAATACGCGTTGTACAGCAATGGACCGATCGGTGCGCCAGGCCGGCCCATTGCATGTGTTGTGAGCGGGTACGCGTTGTACAGCAATGGACCGATCAGTGCGCCCGGCCGGCCCATTGCATGTGTTGTGAGCGGGTACGCGTTGTACAGCAATGGACCGATCGGTGTTCACGCATTGGCTGGGGCCTGGCATGGCAACGGACGCGTTTCAAGCTCCAACGAGTCTGATGCAGTGAATTCAGTTGGCCAGCCACAACAATGTTGCAAAATCATGGGTGTCATGAAGTTGAAGATTTGAAGGATGCTGTGGGCGTGTATTAGTGCTGCTATTCCATGGATTGGTCAGATTCAGAAGATGCAAACAACTTGGACCTATCACTTTGGACACATGGGACAGTATCTGCCTCTGCAGCACACATATAATGCTGGCTGTTCCCCTGAGAGCTCACTTGCCTGCACTACATGCTCCAGGACGACATCTGCCACCAACACTGCTGCTGTATATGCATCCTCTGGCTACTGCAATGGCACGTACTGTGGAGAGAGCCCCAGCCTTCAGCCTTGAGGAGAACCAGGCCCTGCTGGACAGCCTCCTTCCACAGTACAGCAAGCTGTATGGGAAACCAGGGGAGCAGGTGAGTGTGCTGTCCACTGCCTTACTAATTGTGCATGTTGTCTGACTAGCAGGACTTACAGTGTGCACACCACTGGCTAGCATGCTCACTGAGTAGTTGTCACACCCCAAAGTGTGTAGTTACATGCACTGAACTGGTACAGTGCAGTAACAGTGCATTCCAACTAGGTTTACTTCCCATGCAATGATACCATGTAGTGACTGCTGGCAAACTGTTCATAGCCATTGTTGCACTGCCTGTGTACATCATATGCCCCTGTGATTGAGACATGTATATCCAACTGTGTGATGCACGTATATGTTGCATGTGTAGTAATGGCCTTTTCACTTTGTCATCCTCACAGGTTGATGCCCACCAGAAGCAGGAAATCTGGCTGACCATCGCCCGGGAAGTAAGATCCGTGGGGGTCTACAGGCGCAGGATCCGCAACTGCCAGAAGAGGTGGCAGGACCTTCGGGGCTGGACCCGGAGGATCGCAAGGGTCCAGCTGAAGCTGTCGCCTCCTCGCAGGAGGGGCGGACACCGGACCCTGACCCCCACATGCTCCAGATCCTGGCGGTGGTCTTCCCTGACCTGGATGGGCAGCTGAAGGGCAGACAGCAGCAAGGAGGGGTGAGTCCATGACTGCACTGTGCACTTTGTCTGACATGCTATGTGCCCTCCTCTGGCCTGGTTAAACTTCCACAGTACATCAGTCATGTGGTCCAGGACCCATGTCCCTCGTATGTGACATGCCCACTTCTCCTCTGATACGCATATGTGTGGCCCTTATAGTCAGGAAATTGTGTCATTTGGGGACTGTGTCATTGCATTTAGCTTTGCTCAAGGTGGGGGACAGCATTTGTTCCCGTGACTGTGTTGTGCGACTCATGGGTGGGTCAATTGCTTACACAATGCCTAAGTTCTGACATGTAATCTGGGTGTAACTGTGATATGTGGTCCACTTGCTGATCTGAATCACCACATGTTCCTGTGGAATTTGGCACACACCCATGCTGCTGGTGGGAACAATGTTTGGGCCTCAGGAGTATGTGTATCAAGTGTGTCACACATGCTTAGCCACCTGCCTACTGTCCAGGACTCATCCCTCTTACAGGTGGAGCTGGACAGTCATGCCTACTCCAGGGCATACAATACACTCTGTACTCCCACTCCCGTGTATCATCTGGCATGTTGCGATCAGTGAAATGTACCCTCAGGTGTCTGCCTCTGTCTCATTGTGCTGTGTCTTCGTTGTCAGGACTACTGGTATGTTTATCGGTTAGGGCTCAGCATGCCATCGGAGATGTGACCATGATAGACGATACTTCTGTGACTAATAGGTGTCTGATCACTTGACTGTGCACACAGGTGTTTGCGACTGTGACTTTCAGGCAGCTGTTTTTCATTCACAGCACACTGTGAGGTGCTCATGTTCAGAGAGTTGTGTTTCATGTCCCCATATGTCCAGTTGGTATGACGTGGACAAAGAGTAGTACAGATGATGTGGTTTATGGGGGATGGACATGTGCACTTGTCATTCACATAACTTGCATTCCCCATGCCCTCGGATTGTGACACAGTGCAGACTGTTGTTGGCTGGCTGCCATGGCCCTGTGACTGGAGACAGTAATGTATGACTTTGCACGCATTCCTGTGTCATGGCATTCAACTTCCTGAGACTGATCCTGCAGGGGAGTGACATGTGCAACATGCACCCCATTGTGGCATTGACTATCCGGACATGGGTGCATCATGGTGTCTGGTGCTGGTATGCATCACATGCATTTCTATTTAGACTCTGGTCATCCCTTTCATCCGGACACCTGCACTGACTCAGTGGCAAGAGATGTGATGTGTGCATGTTCACATACTTCACCGTATTCCCTGCAATGCCCAACAACTGTGTAGGTGTTGCATGTGTCCACACTGGGGTCTTACCATCAGACAGGCACCAGACAGATGGGTGCAAGGGCAGGAGGGGTGTGAGTCCCATGGTTGACCATCATACTGACAATTGGCTTCCCCGAATCTGTGTGAGGACTTTAGGCAATGTTCAACTAAGGATGCCAGGGCTTGCGCTGTGATGTGCTGTACTTACTGTGGTGTGTGCGGTCAGTGCAGGTGACTGATGTTTGTCTGTTTCCCTAATTGTTTGCAGATACATCCACGGCCACAGGAGGGGACAGCTCCACGGACCAGGAGGAGCAGCGGAGCCAGACTGGGTCAGCATCCGAGGACTGGTCAGAGGGACCCAGTGGCACGCAGGGCGAGGGGAGCCACACCGAGGAGTCCTCAGCACCATCCACCTCAGCTGAGGACCACAGCAGCTCGGAGGATGACTCCCTTGTGGAGGCGGGTCTCAACAGCCACCAAAGGCCAGCTTGTCTGTCTGGCCCCGCCACCACCACCACCACCACTGCCCTCCCATTGGCTCCCATTCCTGAGGTCCGTGGAGGCTCCCGTGCTCAGGAGCGTGTCTCCTTCGTGCCAGGCACCGCACCCCCTGCCCCTGTGTCCCCTGCTGCCCTGAGTGAGGAGTCTGTGTACCTCCTTCGGCAGCTCCATGTAGGGCAGACAGCAATGCTGAGTGTCCTCCATGCACACACCACTCTGTTGGCACAGCTGGTGTCGTTCATGGAGGGCATGTAGGTCGACGGGTATGTCTGCCCTACAGAGGAGCAATAAGTCCATGGACTCCTCCCTGACGGCAGCAGTGTCCCTCCTCCAACAGTCCCTCACCCCTCCCACCTCTGCCCCATCCACACTTCCTGCCACCCTACCTGTCCAGAGCACATGCACACCTGCACAATCACCCAAGCACACAGACATGAGCAGCACAGACACACCCAAGAGAAAGGCAAGACGTGCATGGATGGATCTTTCCATTCTGCTGAACGGTACATCACAACAGGAGTACCACAGGGCTCATCGTTGAGTCCGTTACTGTTCAACATTTATATGACCCCACTCATTTCTTTGATATCATCTTTTGGGATCAAAGTAACTTCCTACGCAGATGATACTCAAATGATTCTTTCGCTAGACAATAATTCCACAAATGCCGAACTTAATTTTAAACATTGTTTATCCAAGATTATTCAGTGGATGAAGGATAATCACCTTAGATGTAACACTGACAAAACGGAGATTTTGCCAGTAGGAAAAGATGTCCTATTCCAGCCACATGAGTGGTGGCCAGAGGGGACGACACCACCACCAGACATGGTGAAGGTAGCTAAAAATGTAGGAGTCCACTTTGACACTGCTCTATCCTTCCACCCACATGTAACGGCAGTAGCAGGGACCTGCTTTAGTCTTATTAAATCTTTGAAAAAATTATTTGATTTAATACCACTTTCTGCTAGGAAATCAGTGACAGTGGCTTTAATCCTCTCGCGTTTAGATTATTGCAACAGCCTCCTAGCAGGAACAAAAAAATCAATTTTGAAAAGACTACAAATAGTACAAAATGCGGCAGCGCGTTTAGTGCTAAAGCTGCCTCGTAGGTCCTCGGCATCGGGAGCGTTGAAAGCCCTCCATTGGCTCCCTCTCCACAAAAGAATACTTTTTAAAATCCTTTTAATTACCTTTAGAGCCTCGCTTAGGTTAGGACCCAAGTATCTCTATGAGAGATGTACTCCTTATATTACATCCAGAACTCTCAGGTCCTCGTCAGCTAACTTCCTCAAACCACCTATATTTAGGTGTAAAACCAAAGGGGGAAAGACAATAGCAGCCCTGGGAACAAAAGCATGGAATAAGCTGCCAACTCATCTAAGATTACAAAATAATGAAACCCAATTCAGGAGATTGCTGAAAACATGGATATTCAGCTCCACAGACGAACTATGCCTTTCCCTCATTTAATCTCTTTGGGAACCTCCCTCACCTCTAACTAGCGCCAGGATGCTCCTTTCGGAGTGGCAGTTTGCGCTTTATAAATAACCCATTACATTACACAAGCATCCTCAGGGGACTGATACCACACACACAGGGGATGGGGAACAGACAGACACACAGGCATCCAGTGTCACTCCGCAGTCCTCCAAATCCTCTCCCTCCAAGACCCCTTCACGTGCCTCACCTGCTACCCCACCTACACAGCAGATCTTCCTGTGTGACCTCGGCCTCTTCCCCTCCAATACTGCTGATCCAGCATACCGGGAAGAGGAAGTCCACCCACACAGAGGGGAGTGCCCCTCACCCCCGGACACCCTCCCCAGGCGCAGGCAGACACAGGACCCCATTCTGAAGTCCCCCGGACCAGGAAGAGCAAGACCCCACCACCACCACCACGCAGCTCCACCACCCAGTCTCTCTCCTCCATCCCCCAGGCCACCACTCCACAGGTTCCCCCACCACACCCTGCCCCAGGTTCCCCCACACACCGATACCGCATCCCCAAACTGCTTAGGCCCTCCCCCTGCCACTTGCTCTTCCACCCCCAACCCAGACGCTCTGCCTGTTAGTGCCACTGGTGTGGAGACCGGGTCCCCCCTCTGTCCTGCCCACCTCATCTGCCCCCCTTCCACTCCCTTGGAGTCATGCACTGCAGTGGAGTCCACAACCACCCAGTCTGACTCGGGCACTGCAGTGGGGACCCAGTCCACCACATCAGACCAGCCCACTGCAGTGGTTGCAGCACCAACACCAACTGACTTGTGTACCACAGTGGTGCCGGCCCCCCCGAGTCAGACACCTCCACTGCAGTTGCCGGTGACACTCCTGCACCCACCACCCCTTCACTGCCTCCTTCTGCCATCCCCTGATCCTGTCCCTGTGGTGCCTGGCCTGTCCCTTGTATGCCCCTCCAAGGGGGATGTCCCCTGTCCGTACAAGTGCAGGCAAGCAATGGGTGACCAGTTGTCACTTATCACCCTGTTGGGACTGTGATTTTGGAGCTGGCCATTGGCCTTAGTTTCTTTTGGACTTCAGAGTTTTCCTTGCCATTTGCTGAATAAAGCCTCTTTTTGTTTAATTGTGGCTTTTCTTTTGATGTACATGATGTGGATGAGTAGCATCCTGCATTTGCAGTTGTAATAGTGTTCATATCAGGAAAATGAAGTGTTGCTGTGATGGACTCCATGTGGTCCATGGGATATGTGTCCTGTTGTAGTCTGGATCTATGGCATCCTTTGCTGCAGTCTGAGGGTGTAATGTTCTGCATTTGACACAGGGATGTACATTTTGCATTTGTAAATGAACATCTTTGTCTTACACTGATGCACATCTGGTGGGCTTACCACTGTTCAATGTTCCGATTTCCCTGACTGTGTGCCCAGCTCCACTGGAATCAATGTCGAAGGACTCATCTGTGTATACAGTGCAACTTGCTTGACACGTGTTTTGGGTGTATGCAGATGACTGACGTGACACTCCCGACCCAGGCTGATGTGAGCAGAGGGTTCTGTGTGTTGTGGTTGTTGACTCACTGACGGAGTGTTCTGCTGACATGTTTGGGTCGTGCACAGACAAGATTTGGCACAACGGACCTTCCACAGGAGTGGAGTGCCCTCATGGCTGTGTGTAATCCTGTGACATTGCGTGGGCCTGTGTTGTGTGTTGTGTAAGCATGTCTCTGCGTGTTCCCTTCCCTTTTCCTACACAGGCTGTGTCCCTAGGGATGTTCCTGTTTGTGATGCTTGCTGATTTGTTCTGTGTTCATCCAGCATCTTGGACCTGGTTTCTCCGTGATGGGGGTGCATGGCAAACTAATGTTCATGAGGTTGTCATACCAGGTTGTCTTTGTTGTCAGGGCTGGGGATATGGGCAAACGCAGATGGGACACATTCAGGATTCCCCTTGGCACTTGTTGTTTACACAAGTTATGTGATTTTCAGTTTGTGGTAGCTTTCAGTGATTGTGACACGTTGTGTGTGTGACTGCTGCCACTCCTCAGGGTCAGAGCTGCAATGTTGGAAGTTGTGTACGTGTGTTCTTCGTGTGTCACCTTGGCTTCTTCGTTGGTGTGTGACTATGGCCAGGATCCCATTGATTGTGGTGGATTTCACATCATGCCCATGTACGGCATACTGTGCTGTGTGTCAGACAATCACGAGTCTTGTTGACTGGCCATGTGTGATGGGTTTCTGCACCTTAGTTCCCACCACCACCCCTGGTATTGTCATGGGTGCATGTCCAATGTCACCAGTCAATGTGAGCTTCACTGCTGCACATTGGTGGAGATCAGGGTGTGTGGTGTTGAGTGTGTGCAAAAGTTAGTTGTTGCACGGCTAGACCCCTACCTCCATATTGGCCTTGGCTGGCAGGCCGTGCTGATTGATTGGAGCTTGTGTAGGTGTGATGGTTGTTTGTTGCTCAGGCCACATGGCTGTGGTTCACAGTGTGAATTACATCTACCTTTGTCATCACAGTGGGATTATCATGCAGGCTAGTGTCAGCACAATGTGGGGTCCCTGGGGGTAGTGCTGTGGTGGGTCTGTCTCTTGCTGTGTTAGTTGCTGTTCCTACAAGCTTGTGTGACATGTGTAATTTGGGCTCCCTCTCATCTAACAATGCCTGATTGCCCACATAGGGGTATCCGATCCATGAGTAACTTTTGTATGGCACTGTATACACGTCTGTGTGGTTGGAATTCAGGCCTCCTCATGTGTTGTGTGGTTGCCTGGGGACACTGGCACACCCCCCCATCACCTGTTGTGTTTGATATGCAGTGTGAGGCTGCCTGTTTGTGTTTGTGCATCTGCACCACTGCATTGGCATATCTTTAGTGTGCCATTGCCTGTATGTTGTTTGGAGGATTTCCCATGCTGTCCCTGGGACTCCTAGGTCATCAGTCAGCACAATAATCATGGTTTGTATGTCCCATTGCTGCCATGGTATGGTATTTGTTCACCTGACATCTACAGTCTCCACAGGATATCTACATTTGTGTGTCCATTGGTACAGATATGTGGGTCAGCATTATGATGGTCACTTCAGTCATTGGGTTATTTGTGAATGTTGACAATGTGGGCCCCCATGGGTGATGTTTGTATGCACATGGCCAAAACGATGTTTCAGTGACACTGCACTGTTTGCCTCGATCAATCTATGTTGCTATGGGACACAAGCACTACTATGCCACTAATGTGTTTGTTGTTGTGTGACCAGGATTCATCCATGCAGTTTGGCTTTGGCAGCTTTTACCATGACTACACTTCCCTTTTGGTCACTGTGGTGATGGGGCTTTGGGCCACATTGCCACACTGTTCAAAATGTGCAGCAGCTATGGACACCACACTTCCCTTTTGGTCACTGTGGTGATGGAGCTTTGGGCCACATTGCCACACTGTTCAAAATGTGCATCAGCTATGGACACCACACTTCTCTTTTGGTCACTGTGGTGATGGGGCTTTAGGCCACATTGCCACACTGTTCAAAATGTGCATCAGCTATGGACACCACACTTCCCTTTGGTCACTGTGGTGATGGGGCTTTAGGCCCCATTGCCACACTGTTCAAAATGTGCATCAGCTATGGACACCACACTTCTCTTTTGGTCACTGTGGTGATGGGGCTTTAGGCCACATTGCCACACTGTTCAAAATGTGCATCAGCTATGGACACCACACTTCCCTTTTGGTCACTGTGGTGATGGGGTGTTCGAGCCCATTGCCACAGTGGCCATGGTCTGCTTGCATTGTGGAGGCCACACACATTTATGTGTGACACATGTGCTAGGGGGTCACATTGTATGTTCAATGTCATGTTCAGTGTTGTAGGCATTTGACACAGACTACACACACTTGTCATGGTGTTGGGGGATGTAATTTTCTGTCATTCCTTATGTGGGAGTATGCTAGTTGTGTCATGCATTACCCGTCCTATGAGTAGGGGTGGTGTTAGTGGTAGGCATCCATCCTCCCATGAGTGGGGATGGTAGTAGTCACAGGCATCCAGGCCCCCTGAGTAGGGGGTGGTGGTGGCAGGCATCTAGCCCCCTGAGTGGGGGTGGTGGTAGTGGTAGGCATCCATCCCCCATGAGTGGGGATGGTAGTAGTGACAGGCATCCAGGCCCCCATGAGTAGTGGTGGTGGTAGTGGTAGGCAGCCATCCCCCATGAGTGGGGATGGTAGTAGTGACAGGCATCCAGGCCCCCTGAGTAGGGGGTGGTGGTGGCAGGCATCTAGCCCCCCTGAGTGGGGGTGGTGGTAGTGGTAGGCATCCATACCCCTAAGGGTGGGGATGGTAGTGGTGGCAGGCATCCAGGCACCCATGAGTAGTGGTGGTGGTAGTGGTAGGCAGCCATCCCCCATGAGTGGGGATGGTAGTAGTGACAGGCATCCAGGCCCCCATGAGTAGTGGTGGTGGTAGTGGTAGGCAGCCATCCCCCATGAGTGGGGATGGTAGTAGTGACAGGCATCCAGGCCCCCATGAGTAGTGGTGGTGGTAGTGGTAGGCAGCCATCCCCCATGAGTGGGGATGGTAGTAGTGACAGGCATCCAGGCCCCCTGAGTAGGGGGTGGTGGTGGCAGGCATCTAGCCCCCTGAGTGGGGGTGGTGGTAGTGGTAGGCATCCATCCCCCATGAGTGGGGATGGTAGTAGTGACAGGCATCCAGCCCCCCTGAGTAGGGGTGGTGGTGGTGGCAGGCATCTAGCCCCCTGAGTGGGGGTGGTGGTAGTGGTAGGCATCCATCCCCCATGAGTGGGGATGGTAGTAGTGACAGGCATCCAGGCCCCCATGAGTAGTGGTGGTGGTAGTGGTAGGCAGCCATCCCCCCATGAGTAGGGATGGTAGTAGTGACAGGCATCCAGGCCCCCTGAGTAGGGGGTGGTGGTGGCAGGCATCTAGCCCCCCTGAGTGGGGGGTGGTAGTGGTGAGGCAGCCATCCCCCATGAGTGGGGATGGTAGTAGTGACAGGCATCCAGGCCCCCTGAGTAGGGGGTGGTGGTGGCAGGCATCTAGCCCTCCCTGAGTGGGGGTGGTGGTAGTGGTAGGCATCCATCCCCCTATGGGTGTGTATGGCATTGGTGTTGGCCATCCCACCCCTATGGTTCTGCTGTTGCTAGTGTACGTTATTTGTGCATCCCTATGTGTGTGTGACCTATTTTGGGTACGTGTAGTTTGTTTGTATTGTTGGTGTTTGACTTACCGTCTGCGCCGTACGCGTCCGTGCCGGTCCCGGTAATAGATGTAGAGTATAGGTAGGACCTGCGCAATGGGATTCATGCTTGGATCGTCTCGTTCGGGTTTCTCGTGTCTTCGACTCATACTCGTCGCTGGCTTGTTCGTCTCGTAGCCGTGGATCGTCTTGTGGCTCAAAACGGAGCTTATGTACGGCTCGCCCGGATGCTCAAACGTGCCGGACGTAGCGACGGCTTCGGCGCGTACGGATTGCGCATCGTACTAGTCCGGCCGGAAGGTGCTGTGTATTTGCTTCCGTGCGGCTCGATTCGGCGTTCACGGATCCGGCTCGGGCGGGGAACAGGAGCTGGATTGGGTGAGTACAGCTCGCTCGGAAACTGGGTTGTTATACGCATCGTACTTGTTCGTCCGGATGAGTGTACGAATCGGTCGGGAAACACGCATTCGGCTTGTATTTTTTCCGGACGAATACTGATAGGTGCGCTTCCGGCCGAGATCGGAATCGACCCCTAAGTGTCTTTGTTCTCCCCCTTCCACAGGGCTCTGCGCCCGGTCCAAACCAGTTCTGGGGGGGCACTGAAACATTTTCTTAGATGTGTACAACACCTCCTTTGTCAGTGTAGTCTCTGGCCCCAGACACACCACAGGGGGCAGAGCCAGCATTGTGGAAGGCAGGCAGAGTCCCATTCAGTCCCAGGTGCTACTCCTCCCACCACTCCAAATGCAGATGGGCCTATTCAGCCTAGTGCTGACCCATCCAGCCCCTCTGGAGCCACTGCACCTCCCCAGCCCCTGTCACTCCAGAGCCAGACATGCAATACACAACAGGCATGCACAACGACACATAGCACACAGAAATGCCCACTTCTAAAAGTGGCATTTCTAAAATAGTGATAATAAATCTGCGAACACCAGCATTTATTACCACTATACCAAATATACCAAACTTGACCACTCTACTCCTCTCAGGTCAGGAACTACCACTGAAGCCCATATCAAGGAATCCCCAATGCATTCCTATGAGAGGGCAGCCTCACAGCAGTGAGAGACCAAAATGGCTGTTTGTCACTACCAGGACATGCCACACAGTTTAGGCACATGTCCTAACTTTTACCTACAATGCACCCTGCCCATAGGGCTAGCTAGGGCCTACCTTAGGGGTGACTGATATGCAGTAAAAGAGGAGTCACGTGGCACCCATTTTATGTGCCACGTCACAGTGGCAGTAAACTGCGCGTGCAGGCCCTGCAATGGCAGAGGCCTGAGACAGGTTTGAAAGGCTACCTTGGTGGGTGGCGCAAGCAGCGCTGCAAGCCCACCAGTAGCATTTAATTTACTGGCCCAGGGTATCTGGGATACCGCTTTACAAGGGACTGATAGGTAAATTAAATTAGCCAAACAGGTGTAGACCAATCTTACCATGTTTTACCATGGACAGCACATGCACTTTACACTGGACAGCAGTGATAAAGTGCCCAGAGTCCTAAAACCACCAACACCATGTCAGAAAAAGTACTAGGAGGAAGGCAAAAAGTTCAGGGATGACCCTGCAAAGAGGGCCAAGTCCAACACAAAACAAAATGAGTATGCTAGAAAACACCCTAATGTTTACACGCTTTAGCTAAATGTCTATATTTTAATTGGAAAATGAGCAAGACCGGTATACATGGATTATGTGCTTAGATGTTTTAAGATGTCTACGCTCGATCCTAGTGCATAATAAGTACCAGGAAACCAGTAATGCATGTACCCGCAACATTTTCACTTTGACTAGAAGAGCGTGCTTGCGCTTTTCCTGTAATATTGCATTGATTTGCAAGGACTGTGCTTCTAATTCGAGGTGGGGGCAAACTCTGCTACGCGGCATAGTCAGAATTTTTTACCTGAACTCCACGCTCCCAGCGGAGCACGGAGTTGTCAAAACTCTGCAAACTCCACTGGCGGAGCCGAGTTCACCGCCCACCCTTAATATATTTACCACTACTAATAATCCACTTTCCAACAATATACCTAACTGGAAATGTTCTTGATGTCTATCCTTTGGGCTGACAATTCACAACCTATTCTGTGTAGTGTGGTAGAGATAAAGTGAGTCTGATACAGTCCAATCTCAATGAAAACTGACTGGGAATTTTGATTCTATGGCAATACCACTTTGTTAGGGTGTCTGTCTCTAACCATGTCAGAGAGCATGATAGAGGGTAATCAGCATAAAAAATATGAACTTGTTGAAGAACTGCCTACGAGCACCATTTTAGCTAGAGTCAATGTAAGATGCATATATCTTTTTACAAACAACCTCTCAAATGCAATAATGGTAGAATGCTGCCAATGTGTAACCAGAGTTATCCTTGCAAAAAATATATTATCCTAAAGTGTGTTTTAAAATCAGGTCTGTAAATGATTTTGAGAGTTCTTTGTGAGAAGTGCCAAAATGAAGGTGTCTAGATTATAAAGCAAAATATGGCTTAGTCACTACATCTTTGAGCTGCATGTGTCAGCATGGTCTAGAACATCTTTGAGCTGCATATGTCAGCATGGTCTAGAACTCAATGCTGCTCTTACTTAGTGAGAGCAGAGAAAATCACCTGGAAAGAGAACAGATGCTGAACGGTAACCAACATCTGTTCTATCTGTGCATTTTCTCCTTTCCTTTGACTCTCTCCCTGTTCCAGGTTTACCACAGCCAAACTTTATTTACTCCTGTTCCCGCAGCCTCCCCACTTATGTTGAGTGCATGTACAAGGCTCATCATCATCAGGAACTATAACTGCCAATTAATGTTGGGAGGCAACCTTGGCCTCACGCCAAAGATTGAAACAAAATATGGCTTAGAACAAGGCTGTTTATTAGCACATTTTCTTTTTTCACTATACATGGCTGATCTGCAGTGGCAGGTGGACCGTGCTGGAGGAGATTCCCCAACGGATAGGTCTTACACGATAGGGACTCTCTTATATGCAGGTGATATTATATTACTGTATTTGTCCCCTAAAGGTTTGCAGAAGCATCTTCATTGTCTACCAGCCAATGTGGATAGACATTATTTGAAAGTTAACATAAATAAAAGCAAAGTAATGACATTTCATAGGAGGGGAGAACATCAGAGGGTGATTTACAGATGGGTCTTGGGTACTGTGACTATGGAAAGAGTTATATCTTATCTGTACCTAGGATAATTTGAGCTAGAAAGAACATATTGTTCATCTGACAAATGAGGGGCAGATTTACAAGCCCCTTGTGCCACTTTTGCGTCACTTTTAACATGGGAAAAGTGACGCAAAAGTGGCGCAAGAGGCTTGTAAATCTGCCCCTGAGTCTTTATCTCATGCAAGCACACTTACGGCATTTTATGGCGCAACAGCCTGAAGGCACTTTATTCATTTGACTGTGTACAAGATGAAAATTCCCCTTACACTACTATATGGAGTGGAATCTACACATATCAAGCACTGGCACTTTATGCATAGAGCAGAAGGGAAAATGTTACAATCAATTTGTAATTTAAACATCATGGCACCAATAGAGGCACTACATATTGAAATGGAGCTGTTCAGCACCTTTGTAAGGGGGTTGGCATCTTTTCTATGTTGGGGCTATCATTCAATCAATAAATCAAAAGCCTTTTTTGGGGCACAGATGTGACCATAAAAGCACACTTTAAAAAGATTAACAGTTCAATGCTTACAGTGATATATAAGAAAAAATAAAAGCAACTTTGATAATACAACAGGCAATTTTCCTCAATTACAATTGCAGACATAAAATTTTTAAAAAACGATCAATAAATATCACACATATTATAGCATTACATCATGGATTAAAACAAAATAAAGTGCAGAACATTGTATCGAAAATGCAAATTAGGGTCAACGGAATGCTCGTGGCAACCATCCTACATTTTAATCTATCAGTTAAAGATTAGCAATTTTCTTCTGCTAATTGCACATTTGAGGAAAGAGCATACGCTGACACAATTAGATGGGGATTCAAGTTGTTGGAAGTACACCAAAGTGATTCTTGAGGATCTGATCCCTTGATTATGGAAAATTGGAATTACATTTTTTTAGTGCGGTCAGTAAAAAAATTCAAAAAATTGTCAAATGCAGCAAGCATTGTGGAGATGACTCGTCACATGGGCAAATCAGAACTTTGGAGGGGTCGGATTGATGAAGGGGAAAAACTAGGTGCCACCTCACAAAGCCTAACCTAAACTTAATAAGTAGTAACCTATCCCAGGAGCTATTGATCCACTCTAAATATGGCTTCAGTGATGGGGAAGTTTGTATCTCCACATACTCTATATTAGACCTTTTTTTGTAGTTCAATGCCCTCCCTAAGGGCTCTCGATCTTTCCTTAAAAGCAGATTTGACCCAAGAAATATCCAATTTCCACACAGCAGAAGGATTAATAAAAAGGGACAGTCTACCT
Source organism: Calotriton arnoldi (assembly GCA_963921515.1). Taxonomy (NCBI): domain Eukaryota; kingdom Metazoa; phylum Chordata; class Amphibia; order Caudata; family Salamandridae; genus Calotriton; species Calotriton arnoldi. The sequence continues at coordinate 757,717 of CAWUFW010006991.1, forward strand.
AATTTCGTGAGTTCAGTATGAAACCAGGGAATTTTCATAACTTTCTCACATGCAAGACAATCCATAGTAATCTCTCTATTCAGCGAGGTGTTTTGGTTTGCCCAGATTGAACACCACAAGGTCGGCAGGGCATTCTTAACAATATCCTCGGCAAACTCAGCCCGAGCTCCTGGTGTAAGATATAAGTGGAGCATGAGAGTGGGACACCCAGCAGTTACCTGAGCACCCTGTTTTCTTTCAACTGAATTGGGCTTGTGTTTGTGTAGCCCCAAATCCCTGCACCATAGGTAAGAAAAAGGAGACACTTCCTCTTATATACTTCGAATAGAGGGGCAACAGTTTTCTTTCTAATGCTTTTTGCCAAGTTGAAGACAAATCCCACCGAACTTGTGAATTTATATCTAAATTTGGCTAATCAATGGCCCCAGTTACCCCTGGCTTCCACATACAAGCCCAGGTATGAACATTCCTCAGTCTGAGCAGTTGGCTGGTCGTGCAAGAAAATTCTCAGCATCTTGTAATTTCAAGGCTTGCACACCATGATAGAGGTCTTCAATTGATTTGTGTCCAGCCCCAGGGTCCCCATAAAATAAATTAATTCCTGGAGAAGCACATTAAGAACATTAGGGATTCTGGACAGTAAAACTGCATCTTCTGTATATAATAAAACTGGGACAATTTCCTTGACAATAGCTAAAGCATCCAATACTGGTTCTAGAAGGGCTGCACCATGGTCATTATTGTACAAAAGAAACAAAAAAGGGGCCAGGACACAGCCCTGCTGCCCCCCCCACACTTAAAACTGTCCGCCCTTTCTCCTGATGGCCCAAACCTCACAGATGCTGGCAAATCATAATGTAGGGCTCTTAAAAACTGCACCAGGTCATCCTCCACCCCTAGGTTGGTTAGACTCTCCCAAAGGTTTGACCTGATTATGCTGTCGAAGGTGCAAGAGAGGTCCATGAAACCCAGGCAGACAAAGCCCTGCCTCGCAACAGTATATTCACTGATTAGCAGATGAAGATTTAGGCATTGCTCCTTTGTGCCATTGCCTTCACAGAGCCCATATTGCACCTCCGACAGCAAGTCCGCTGCCTTGATCCTGGTTTGGAGGTGCTCAAGTATAGCTCCTCCAACAGAGTTGGGCTTAGCAGTCACAGATCTAATCTTATTAGCCTCCATCCATAAATCCCTAGTGTCCTTCAACCTGCAGGCCCTGATCAGATTATCCCAGGCTTCATTTTGCAATTCCTTATTCCTACTCAGCAAGCCTACCTTGTACTCCACCCTACAGCTGCAAATTGTGTGCAGATCCCGGGATGTCTCCTTCAGGGCCTCAAGTAGCAAAAAAGAAGCCTTCCTGCAGGACTGATCAAACCACTTGGCCTCTGGCAGTCTGGGTCTACAAGTCTTCAATCACATTCTGCTGAACTCCTAATTCAGCAGGAGGAACAAGCTTGCCCTCTCCCTAAATGCATCCGAAGCAGTGAAGCATTGATACACAAGGGGCAAATGATTCTGACACAACCTACCTAGAAGGGTATGCATATCCACGTTTTTCCAGGCTTGACGATTTTCCTGAGTCTTAACTGTAAGTGTCTCTGTAGCTACGCTCTTAGTCTCTTAGTACCCCCCTCACTTCTGACTGGGTGAAGATCTAAACTTAGGGGGTTATGATCACTATAGACACTAGGGAGGATTAACGCCTCTGCTACCCTGTCCAGCAAATCTCGGGTAACAAAAATATAATCAATAATAGATGAATACTCACCTCTCTCAAAAGTGGGATTACCTGGATAGTAGGGTTCACAAACTTCATTCACATTAACCAGGTCAAAGGACTTGATCAACTGGGATAGAACTGCCCCCCGCTGATCCCTTTGTAAATAGTCGTGCCCGAGCCTAAGGCAAATGCCCGGAAAGAGACCTGACTCCCTCTGTGTTAGCCACAATTTGGCATTTAAATTCCCCTAAGATAATTTTGTACCTTTTGTGCAAATACACACGTTTGACCTCCAGCTCCACCATAAAGTAATATAACTTATTAAAATTGACAAAGTTATCACATTCCAAAAACTCATTATAAAAATTGATAAAAACAATATTAATATTATTTGTCCACCTTAATAAAAGCGCAGGAAACAAAATACTACCAGAAGGGACCAGACTGATACTGAAATCCAGTGTTACTCTAATCCAGGACATAAGCCCACCCCTGGCTCTCCCTGCCGGGGATGGAACAGCAGGGACAGAGTAAGGGCAGTACCCATCTAAGCAAAGGTTATCAGTCGTCCATGTCTCCAGAAGGAAAATGACATCATACTTCTGAATGAAGTTTACCCACCCCTCACAGCCCATTTTGCTTACAAGCCCAGCAATATTCCAAGAGAGGGCCTTGAGTATGTGGGTATGTGCAACTGAGGTATGAAATTCCCCATGGATCGTGACGAAGAAATTTGAGTGACAATGTTCCCTGGGGGACCCCGCTTCCTACCGGCTCCCGCAAAGGACATCGTCTAGAGACTGATGGAGTCTCATTCAGGCAAGAAGCTTCTTCAGGCCGCTCCTCGATCATTTTCATTTCCTCGGAGTGCCAGTTCTTAACTTCACACTGGGTGCCAAGTCAGGTATTTTTTGAAAGATCCTCAAATAAGGAAAAACTATTTTGAACTAGAATATTGCATAAGGGGGAGTGGATAGGCTTGGGAGAAAAGGGCCTCGTCTTGCTGTTGTAGGGCACCAACAGATCTCTATAGAAATAGCCCATAGAAAATACCTTGATTCTACTAGGGACAGAATGGGAGCCCCCAAAAGATCACATGCAATCCTGGGATTCCTAAAAGTTACAATAACACAGTCACTATCAAATTTCTTGCCCATCTTACCCATCCAGCCCGCTCGCCTGGCCATAATGATCTCTGGGAGGATATTACCTTTGCATCTAAAGTTCCCTTGGATCCAATGTGCCAACTTATTGATTAAATCAACCGCATACTTGTTGGTTTCAAGGCACAGTACAGGAACATCCACCAGAAATATTAGATATGGACAAGCTGCAGGCAGTAGATCACAATGGGAAGCATTTTTATGAGCAGGAGTAGCCTTCGTGTGGGGGTGAGGGGGAATTCTTTGAAAATTATGGGACTTTGCATGATAGCCCCTTGACCCTGCTTGGTAGGTTGCTCCCCCTCCGCACAGCTCCGCCTGTGTGTCCCTGCCCCAGCTGCCGCTGCTGAGGAAGCTCGAGGCCCTCCTCCACCCGCAGGCTACCACCTGCGCCTCATCCCTGGTGGCCAGTGGTAGGCCGTAGGTTTGTATTTCTTTGCTTGCCGTTATTGTCTGCCTTATTGTATCCTTGTTTGCCTCCTATTGTATCCTTGTTTGCCTTTTTTGCCTTTACTGTTTGACATCTGTTCCCCTCGTTGCCCCGCGTTTTTGAGCCCGCTTTGCCTTCTGTTCCCCTCGTTGCCCCTGTATTTCTGTGCCTTCTGTGCCCATTTTTGCCTTCTGTACCCCCGTGGCCCCCGTGTTTTTGAGCCCATTATTGCCTTCTGTATCCCTCGTTGCCCCCGCGTTTTTGAGCCCATTTTGCCTTCTGTTCCCCTCGTTGCCCCTGTATTTCTGTGCCTTCTGTGCCCATTTTTGCCTTCTGTACCCCTCGTTGCCCCCGTGTTTTTCAGCCCATTCTTGCCTTCTGTACCCCTCGTTGCCCCCGTGTTTTTGAGCCCATTTTTGCCTTCTGTACCCCTCGTTGCCCCTGTGTTTTTGAGCCCATTTTTGCCTTCTGTTCCCCTCGTTGCCCTCACCACTCCCGCTCCAGCCGCTGCGTCCCCTGCGGCCCCGCCCCCCTGATCGCCCATTTGCTGCCCCTGCCCTGCCTCCCAGCTGCTCCTCCCTCCCACCTCCCCATATATGGTGGCCGCTGCGCGCCTAAGGCAAGCCCTTCTGTGCCCGTCTGCGCCCCTGGTCCCTGCGCCCGCCACGATGCCCGGCTCCGCTACGACTCCAGCACCCTCCAAGCACTCAACACCGGACGACGATCACGCACCTGCTTCCTGGCCGCCCGAAGAGCACCCAAGGACCCTTCTCCTGCCGGAACTGCAGCTTCACCAGCACCAAGCCCGCCAACCCGCCGACCAGGAACAAACCCAACCACCTCAGTTGCATTCTTCTCAACACCCGCTCCGCCCGCAAACACGCCGTCGAACTCTGGGACCTACTCGACTCAACCTCCCCTGACGTCGCATTCCTGACGGAGACCTGGCTGAACCCCTCCTCGGTACCCAACATCGCCATTGCCATCCCGGAAGGCTACAAGATCTCCCGCAGGGACCGCACCAACGGAGTAGGAGGATGAATCGCCATCGTCCACAGGAACACTCTCAGAGTCTCGACCAACAACAACGACACCCTCAGCACCGCCGAACACCTGCACTTCCAGATCCACACCGACCCCAACACCACCCTCAGAGGAACCCTCGTCTACAGACCCCCCGGACCTCGACCACAGTTCAGCGACTCCATCACCGACTTCGTCAGCCCTCACGCCCTCGCCTCCACGGACTACATCCTCCTTGGGGACCTGAACTTCCACCTCAAGAACAACAACGACACCAACTCTACCACCCTGTTCGACAACCTCGCCAACCTCGGACTCAGACAACTCGTCACAACTCCCACCCACTCCGCCGGCCACACACTTGACCCCATCTTCTCCGCAAGCTCCCACGTCACCTTCAGTCACACCACCGAACTCCACTGGACCGACCATCGCTGCATCCACTTCACCTTCCAGAAAGCCACCACGCACCACCGCACCCAACAGATGCCTCGCCGCTGCTGGAGCAAAGTCACCGAAGACCAGCTAACCACCACCCTAGCCCGGTGCCCACCAGCCGACCCCACCGACCCCGACACCACCGCCCGCAACCTCAGACAGTGGATCGACGACTGCGCCAACATCCTCGCCCCGCTCAAGAAACCCCCCAACAGCCACACCAGCAAGAAAGCCAGCTGGTTCACCGAAGAACTCCAGGCCTCCAAGCAAACCTGCCGAAAGCTAGAGAAGAACTGGCACCGCGAACAAACACCGGACAGCTACGCAGCCCACAAGAACACCACCCGCAGACACCATCACCTCATTAGATCTGCCAAAAGGGCCTCCTTCAAAGACCGCCTAGACAACAATGCACACAACAGCAAAGAGCTCTTCAACATCGTGAAGGAACTCTCTAACCTCAGCTCCAACACCAACGACATCCCACCTTCGCAAGACCTATGCAACTCATTTGCCGCCTTCTTCCATCGCAAGATCACTGACATCCACGACAGCTTCAACACCACGATCGCCCCGACAACCACTGAGATCCCCGCCCCCACGACCAACATCCACACCAACCGCCTGCTCTCCTGGACCAACATAAACGACGACGACGACACCATCAAGATCATGAACACCATCCACTCCGGATCTCCGTCAGACCCATGCCCACACCACATCTTCAACAAAGCCAGCACCACCATCGCACCCCATCTCCGGAAAGCCATCAACATCTCCTTCGAGACAGCAACCTTCCCGGATAGCTGGAAGCACGCCAAGATCAACACCTTACTCAAGAAACCCAAGGCGGACCCCAAGGACCTCAAGAACTTCCGGCCCATCTCCCTACTCCCGTTCCCGGTGAAGGTCATCGAGAAGACCGTCAACAAACAACTGACCCGCTACCTCGAGGAGAACAGCATCCTGGACCCATCCCAGTCCGGGTTTCGCAGCAACCACAGCACCGAAACTGCCCTCATTGCCGCCACTGATGACATCAGGACCCTGCTAGACAACGGAGAGACCGCGGCCCTCATCCTCCTGGACCTGTCAGCCACCTTCGACACGGTACGCCACCACACACTACGCACACGCCTCCACGACTCCGGAATCCAAGAGAAGTCCCTGGACTGGACCACCTCCTTCCTCTCCGGCAGAACACAGAGCGTCCACCTCCCCCCCTTCCGCTCCGAGGCCACCGAGATCATCTGCGGCGTACCCCAGGGCTCATCCCTCAGCCCAACGCTGTTCAACATCTACATGGCACCACTCGCCCACGTCGCCTGACTGCACGACCTCAACATCATCTCTTACGCCGATGACACCCAGCTGATTCTCTCCCTCACCAAAGATCCCCACACCACCAAAACAAACCTCCACGAAGGAATGAAGGCCGTCGCCAAATGGATGAGGAACAGCTGACTGAAGCTGAATTCTGACAAGACGGAGGTCCTCATCCTCGGATCCACCCCCTCGGCCTGGGATGACTGCTGGTGGCCGACCGCACTGGAAGCAGCCCCAATACCCACCGACCACGCACGCAACCTAGGAGTCATCCTCGACTCCACCCTCTCCATGACTAAGCAGGTCAACGCCGTCTCTTCCGCCTGCTTCAACACCCTCCGCATGTTCCACAAGATCTACAAGTGGATCCCCACCGAAACGAGAAGAACGGTCACCCAGGCCCTCGTCAGCAACAGGCTGGACTACGGAAATGCCCTCTACGCTGGAGCCTCTGCCAAACTCCTGAAACGGCTGCAACGCATCCAGAACGCCTCTGCACGCCTGATCCTCGACATCCCTCGCCGCAGCCACATCACCCCTCACCTGAGAAACCTGCACTGGCTCCCCGTCAACAAGAGGATAACCTTCAAGCTCCTCATCCACGCACACAAGGCACTGCACAACACCGGACCTGCGTACCTCAACAGACGACTCAGCCTCTACACCCCCGCCCGCCAGCTTCGCTCCGCCGACCTCGCCACAATACCCCGCATCCGAAGAGCGACCTCCGGCGGCAGATCCTTCTCCCACCTCGCCGCCAAAACCTGGAACACCCTCCCCATCCGCCTATGGCAAACCCAAGACCTGCTGACCTTCAGAAGACTCCTGAAGACCTGGCTCTTCGAGCAGTAGCAGCACCCCTCCCCCCCCAGCGCCTTGAGACCCTCACGGGTATGTAGTGCGCTCTACAAATGCTATGATTGATTGATTGATTGATTGATTGATTGATAGCCCTAGGCCAGAGGTACAGGTAAGGGTTCAGGCACTGAAGTACGTTGCTCAGCCCCTACATGTGGGGCAGCCGCTCCTGTGGTGACGTGTTTAAAAACATCCCCCCTCCTTCACCCTCTCCATCTGTTAGCACCTCTGTTCAGGCAGCTTAGTTTGGCCTCAATGGCCTCTAGGGAAGCAAGGACAGGCTCAGGCTTATCTAAGATGGAGACCTTGAGATCACAATAGAGGGCAATTATTTTTCCAAGAATGGTATCCTCTTTTACAGGCCTCTTGGTCAACGTTGGAGTAAGATTAGATACACTCGGTCTCTTTGCTGTAGAGCAAACTGAAGACTTGTTACTTGTGCCAGCCTGACCCCTTTTCCATATTTGCCCAAACAAAATGCCCCAGAGTAAGTATAGAATAAGAGGTTACAATGACAATACCTGAGATAGAGCAGGCGAAAGAGGGGTTGCCCAGCCCAGCCTGTGCTAGTCGTGACAGGCGCAGGATGGCCCGACCTTGTCCCGGGCTTCGTCCATGTGCAGCCCGCTTGCGTCCCGCATTGCAGGATGACTGGAGGAGATTTGTAGCGCTGTGTGGCAGGAACTGGTGGTATCCTGGCCCCTCCTCTAGGGCAGCAAAGGCGTCTGGGACCTGTAAAGCAAAAGCTCTTTATAGTGGTCAAATTAGCAGGTGCGGGCAATCACAGGACCTCCCATAATGTTCTGGGACTTGCAGTCACTCCAGGAATGCTGCAGAGAGTGTTCCCCGGCGCCGTGGGTAAATTCAGTGCACTTTATAGTGTTCAAATCAGCAGGTGCGGGTAACCACGGGACCTCCAGCGATGTTCTGGGTCTCTTAGTCCCTTCAGGAATGCTGCAGAGAGTGTTCCTCAGCACTGCAGGTAAAGCCAATTCCCTTTATAGCGCTGAAATCGCCATTGTGGGAGAGTAAAACGGCTGAAGGAAGGAACAAAGACAGGAAGTGTTTCGAGCCCTACTTAAAGTGGAACATGGAGTTCACCGCTGCATGCTCATGTTTAGATTAAATTGCCACCAATTTAAGTTGTGTTGTGGATGCATGTCGGCGAATAAATTGGGCTGATAGGAGGTGTAATTCGTGCAATGGCGCTGTACAGACAGTGGAACCCGTATTATTTATTTGCCCTGTTTTAAAGCCTGCTAGATGACGTTTTTTAGTACTCTGTTTTTGACATATGGAATTAAATCAGCTCGAGCTGCCACTCAGTTCCTATATAATCCAGCTAATGAAATTATATGCTATTGAATTTTTAATTTTTAAAAGTTTTTTAAAATATGTATTAACAGCTGTCTTACATAGTCTAATGTGTACATTTTATTATGTGTAAAGTAAATTTATTGAATTAAGTTTTATTTGTTGGTATTTTACTGTTGATCTATTTTGTAGATGAAAACTTTAATACAATCTTGAGTCTTATAACTTAGGGACCCTCCCTCCTCTCCTTTAAGATCACCCATTTCTATTCAATCCTTCCACTAGTGCATCTAGAGTGGGTGCCTAGGTAAAGGATTCTGTGGCATCTTCCCTGCTTGGGCCTCTTACAGACAGGTAAAGTATGGGGCTCGGGACAGAATCCACTCTTTCATATAGTTTCAATGAACCCTCATTTTGAACCTGGTGCCCGCCATATGCTACTCCTTTGTTTAGTTTAATAGTGCCTTCAAAGGGTTAATCATCTGCTGATCCTGTGTAGACTCTACCTACCTACAAATTTGATGGAATGACTGTGTCTCCACTGGTTTGCTTATTCTTTCCCTTCTGATAAGACACGTCTTTGTACTCATCAATAGAGACTTCCATGCATGATAGTGTCAGCCCACAATAAGGTGAATACCTGGATGTGGGGATGTGCCTATTCTCACAGTTGTCTGCAACACTCATGCTTATGCGCAGTGACACTCAGGGCGCTGTGCACCCACCAAATTGTCAACCATCAAACACCTCACTCTGAATAACCTATATGTACCAATCCATTAGCAACATCCTTTCAACCATGCATTTTGAAGGGTGCCCAGAAAAAGACAAAACTTGGAATGCTTTATAACCTCATCAGGTGTATGAAGTGCTATATAAATATTGCAACTGGACCACTCATAAATGCACTTCTGAACTAACAAAGGGGCAAGAAAAAAGCATTTAATAAATGCCTATACCATAAAATAGATAGGACCGCCCTCAACATAGATCTTTGACCATGTTATGCATGAGACCAGTTCATAGAGATATTAGTCATTTGAATGATGGAAATAAATACTACCCATTCACAGAAATCCTGTAATTAAATATGGGATGTATATACTGTGGGCCCTAAATGATTAGGCAAATTGCTTTCAATGCCCTATACATGGGGTCTCCAAATACCCACAGAAAGCAGAAATACACCTACATGTAGGGCTACTGACCTTAGAGGATGAGGCCAATTTGGGTTCTGTGAAGTGTTATTCAACACCATACTAAGCAAATAGTATTATCAATAAAGTGCCATAGTCCTCCACAAAATAAACATTTCTCCCATAAGCTCGAAATAAACGTGGCCCATGACCACTAAGGGTAGAATGTTCTAAATTAAAAATGGAGAAACAAAAAGACAAACATTGGAATGTTGGAGTGCTGGGCTTATACCAGCCATTATAAGCCCAGAGCAACTCCATTGTCTTCAATGGAGCTCCCAACGTTCCAATGTTCTAATATAGCCTTATAGCCCGCTGCCGAGGGCTATACCGGCTGTTAAAGGCCCTGATCCCGAGTTATAGGCCCGAGCCGCAGGCGAGGGCCTATAACGAGGGAGTGGGCCTTTAACAACCGGTATAGCCTGAGGCAGAAGGGCTATAGAGGCTATTAGAACATTCCACCCACTAAGGGTAGAATGTTCTAAATTAAAAATGGAGAAACAAAAAGACAAACATTGGAATGTTGGAGCGCTGGGCTTATACCAGCCATTATAAGCCCAGAGCAACTCCATTGTCTTCAATGGAGCTCCCAACATTCCAATGTTCTAATATAAAATATCAACAAGTCGTATCTGTCTGTTCTGCTATGTGTACCATCCCTACACTACATACAAGAACTGCGGTGTATTAAACTCTAGTGACCCCACATCTCGCAAAGTCCCAGTAGACAGAACCTGGTTTGTAAATATCACCTAAATGTTTTGATTCTGCACACTGGCTCCAATAATTGTAGAACAAAAAACTATTTTGTAAGTACTCTGTGTGGTTTTACCAAATCCTTTATAATCCTTGATAAATTACCAATGTTTAACCAGTTATGGAGAACAACGTCATGTCTCCCCTTTGTATAAAAAAGCAACATAATCTAAGTGGACACCTGTGAGCTGATTCGATTTTTGGAAATCCACCTAAGCATATTCAGCAAGTGTATCCAACAGACTTACAAGCAATTGACCAATGACAAACATATCATCACCCCTACTTGTTATGGCTTTAGGAAAGCAGTCTTACTGCAGAGCAGGTGTCTTGTGCTTCAAACTCTAGTCATCAGATTCTGTAGAATCATACAAATGACCCAGTATCAAGCTTTTTTGGACTACAGCAAGGCCTTTAAGACAGTCAATTGATAGTGAGAACTAATGTAAAAAGTAAGCCAAATGAATCTGAAACAACTTTTGCTGGTTATCATCATTAACCTGAATATTGATACAACAGCATAGGTTAAGATAGGACTATATGGTTGAAGATCCTGTGATATAGGGCTAGCCACCATATACACCAAAGTTGTCTCTGTCTGCCTTTTTGAATCTTGACATCAAGACAGGGATTTCAGCTATTGGAGCCCATGGCAAAATGCAACTACAAGATAACAAAATAAACAAAGGATGAATTAGGTTAAGTGCGAAATAATGGTGTTTGCTTTAACAACATTGAAAAGAAAGAAGTACTTCCTCAATAGCAGAAAGCTCTATTTGGTAGACAACTACGTATACCAGTGGTTCTTCATTAACAATAACCTGTCATGGAAATATTATAAGGATTCTATGCTGTAAAATCATAAGCACTGGCAAAATAAACAAACATTTGCAGGAGCTGAATAGCTTGATTTCGGCAAGGCAACTCAATAGTGCTTTCAAAGCAGAAATCGATAGGACCAAGATTTGTGATATGAAGAAAGTGACAAAACAAAATGAAATCTTAGAATGTAACTTGTGGAGGGAAATCTTCAATTTGGATGAAATACAATTGAAAGCACGGAACAAGATTTTTGTATCTGATGGACATTCCACAACCCAATATCACAAATATGACACAATTAAAGATGCTTGGCTGTTCATGACTGATGGAAACAACTTCCTTGCATGGCCTTTGTAAAACAGAGATACGCCAGTGTTAATGATTACCAAAGGCAGTTCCAAATTAGGGTCTAAAAATGGCTCAACATTTACTACTCTTATCTCCTTGTGACAAAACTCAAAGAAAAATCAATCTTCTTTACCCAAAGACGGAATAAGAATAAAGATGAAAAATTTCTTATTCCTCCGGAGCAACCAAAATAAGGAAATGATTGATTAGCCAACCATGGCCCCTGGAGCTCTTCTACGAACACTCGTCTAGCTGACAGACTTCTTTGATGCTAAAGACAATCAGTGGCGGCCGACACAATGAAAAGTGGTGAGGCGGGTGGAGGGGCGCAGGGGAGCGCTGGAGGGGGAGCGCCCTGGGGGGTAGTAATAAAAATAAAAAAAACCTACTTACTTCGAGCTGTGGCTGCCTAGCTTGTCACGTCGCACCTCCGTCTTTTCTTCCTGGTCCCAGGCTCTCAGCATACACTGGAAGAGACTCTCTGTGTAATCCCTGCGCTGCTCTCATGTTAGAGCAGTGCAGGGATTGGTCTGAGCGGGCTAAAAAGATGCTCTGCTCAGACCAGGGAATCTGTTAGGTTTCTACAGCCCGGCTGTTCAATGAAGCCGGGCTGGAGAAACCTAAGTGCGCAAATGTGTTTGGCCGGCCTGAGACGGGCGGCCGAACACATATGGCCACTTAGAGAGTGCACATAGCACTCCTCCTCCCCCCTCCCATGCCAAAGCCCCACCCCTCCCTGAACGTGCTGGCTCAGAGCCGGCACATGAAAAATAAAACCTATTTAGGTAATCGTTTTATTTTTCACCTGCAGGCTCGGAGCCAGTGGGGCGACGCTGCTCCGCCATTGCGGAGGAGCCGCCCCTGAGGACAATCATTCCTGGAACATTCAATCAATTTTTGACCTGAAAAAAATGGCAAGGGCTCTAATGAGACATGGCAATTGCTAGATAAACACGTTTGGATTCCAGGGTGAACATTGTTTTAATCTCATTGTTTTTGCTTTCTAGTCCATAACTGTCTGGTAATTTTAGTGGCTGAAAGAAGGCGACACACAAGAATGAAAGAAGCAGTAAGCAGGTCTGATTAGAATTGTCAGTGAGATGCCTTTTGCATAGATTGACCAACCTCCTGGATAACTGTCAAAGGTGAAGACTTCCTCCGAGAAAAACAATGGGAGAAGCAAAAGGCAAACCTGACCAGAAAGGTGGGCTGCAATAGGCTGATCTCCATTTAAAATCACCTAAACTATTCGAAAGAAACATACAAACGAGACCTGCGTGCGAAGACGCCTCCTTATGATGAAGGTATTACAACTAACTGCTCTAAAATAAAGAGAGTTGAGCAATCCATGCAAATCAAAATAGTGGCCTGGATCACCATGTGACGGCCAGTCTTCAGAGGCAAATGCATGATCGTCCTTAGGACCTTCAGGAGGAAAAAGAAGGTGGAGTCAATATGCTTTTCCTTTTTTGTAGAGAAAGCTCCGGCTCAAGATATACCCCTAGGTTTTTATGAGTGTGGTAGGGGCAGGTGAAGTGGCCCAGATGGAGGCCAAAAATCCTGCTGAATTGAGCTGCGAAGGTGGGAATAATTTATCCAGAGCACCTCTGTTTTGTCAGAGCTGACCATCAAAGAGTCAGTTGTAGACGAGATGATACTACAGACATCCACTGGTGAAAAGATTCGAAGGTGGCAGAGCCAGACCAGTCCATGGCAATAATCAGTTTGGTGTTGTCTGCATAACTCATGAAGTTGAGATCAAAGATATTATCAATTGACCTAAAGGATGAATACGCATGTCAAAAAGCACCGAGCTTATGGCTGATCCCTGAGGAACACTTTGATGCAGTGACTTATACTCTGACACATACGGGGATAAATAGACAGCCTGAAACATTCCCTTCAGATAGGATTCACACCACTGGAACGTCTTCCCACCAAAGCCAATCTCCTGTACATGGTTAATAGATTGGTATGAGGCACTGTATTGAATGCTGCGTAAAGGTCCAGCAGCTCAGGAGCCGAAGTCGCTGCCCTGTCCACTAGCATTCGTAGGTCCTCCCCACAGCAAACAGAGCAGTCATCCTGCTGTGAAGTGGTCAGAGACCAGACTGTGCAGGATCTAAGATCTCGTTTTGATCCAGGAATACATATGGAAGTAGGCTGACATATTTCTCATAATCCTAACCACAAGGTAGCAGAGATATACATTGAATGTTTGATAGTAAAAAGAAATTGGCATTAGCTTTTTTTAACAAAAGAACTATCAAAGCCTTTTTCAACTCCCATGGTACACAGACAATCAACATGAAACTATTACAGACCTCAAGTAATGGAGGTGCAAGGTCCGCCATCGCTGCCATCCAACGGTCAGGACGCAGAGAATCTAGAGGGGAGCCATACTTTATAGAACAAACAACAGAAATAAATTGTTCTAGTGAAAGATGCTCCAGGGGCCGCATTACATAAAGTGCCCTGGGGCCGCGCAAAGTGGGCGCAAATGGCTGTAGCGCCACCGGGGCACTTTATGTAATAGGGCCTCAGATGTCCAAGCAGAGAAGATGATCCAGTATATGCACCATAATGGGTGTCTTGAGGCCCTGCTGTTCCTGCCAGGACTTCGAAGAACTGCTCATGAGAGGGTGAGTTCCTAATAGGGGGTACAGGGGAACTACAGATGTCAGAGATCTTAGCTTCAAAAAAGTAAGATATTTTGCCTGCACCAGGTGTGAATTATTGATTGAGGCAACAGCATATACAGGAGAAGAGAAGTCACAGATAATTTGAAAAATCTCTTTGGAAGAGCTGTCAGCCGGTCGAGTTTTGTTGCCATAAAATTCAGCCTTTGCTGAAACAGTGAAATTGTATTTATTACCTCAAGGCCTTTTTAAATTCCTCCCTCGCCAACATAGAGTGGTCAAGCAACCGGATTCTTGCCAATTTTTTGCAGCCATTTTTTGTAATTTACTACTACTTGCAGCTCATGAGAATGTTCAGCGTCTGCCGCGGTCTCCTCTACTCTATTGCCTGTGATATTGTTGTTGTGATGCCACTTGGGCTCTAAAACAAACAAGTTGCCAGAAAACACAGTATATATTTTAAGAATCTCTTACTCAGACCTAAGAAAATTTTGAACAAACACTACCTCGTCAACCATATTCACCTGATCAAGAATGCCATGGCTGTGGCAACCACTCTTGTTATTTTGATGGAAGACTGACAAAGGCTGACTCTGTTCTTATGCCTTCCACCTCTGGTTGATATGTTCGTGGCACAATGGACCTCACATTTTGTTCAACAGCTTGCTCAGGTTTCCATCACTGGGACAGCAGTCATTGTCAGTAAGCAACATGATGAATTTGACTGACATGTTCCATTCCGGTTAATCGGTGTACAGCAATGCATGGTAGAACGGACAGTGCAAAGGGTTAGTAGTTACACATGAGTGCACGTATAGTGTAGTGGGCTTTGGTTGATACGTCTCATCCCCACAACTGATTTACACTTTAACTGCTCTTGGGGCCTGGGACTTATTTCATGGTTGGATCCCTATAAATTAGTGCTGCCTAGGATCTCAGGTGTACTTGAGTGGATATGTGTGTCGGATGTTGTGAAACAGCTCTCCTTTTGCTTACTTATTTATCAGAAGGCTAGCTGATCTTTTACTTTCTTTCCCTGATCCCCTTCGATGTAACTGCTTTGCAACTCATATGTTGGGCTGATATTGTCAATGTTTGGTGAAACACCCAGTGTAAAATTCGAAAGGTGCAATTGGGGAAAATGAACATTTGTGGCGAATATTTCGCAGTTCTAAATTAATATTTAATTGGCGTAAAGCAACATTTTTTTACCCGATGAGACTTGGAAATGTACAGAACTTGAGCATTACATGCGTGCCATATGCTTACTTTTCAACGTGGCCCTTCTGTGTATTATTGTCTATCGAACCCTTTTAAAAACAATGTGACAGAGTCTCAAAGAATGTGCTTACATTTGTAGTGCTCCCGTCTCGCAACTGAATTTCAAGAGTAGTCCAGACATACTCCCAGCTTACCTCTGGAACTCAGATGTTGCCAGGAGTACTATGGGGCATATTATCAAGCGGCAGCGATAATTATCGCTGGCCGCTGTTAGCGCGAGGAATCCTATCGCCGGTTATCGCTGGAAATTATCGCCATGCTAGCGCTGTATTAACAACGCTTAGCGCAAAGGCGATAATTTTCCAGTGATAGCGATGTTTTCCATGGAACATCGCTGGTTTTCCAGCGATGTCCCATGGAAAACGGCGATATCCTTGGTGATAGGGCCTGTGGTCTTAGCCACACAATCCACCCCCATGTTAGGTATGCCTTAGTCAGGAATTTAGCAGACGTTAAATTCCTGCGTTAAGGCATACTTAACGCGATTGAAAATATCGCTAACCCACGTTGCTAATATGGCGATACCTGGGTTAGCGATATTTTCCCATGTTGTTTTCACAGGCACGCCCCTTTGCATCTCATTAGCGATGCGATGGGAGGCGTGCAGAAAACGGACGCTAATGCAGGAATCACGCGCTAGCGTGTCCTTGTTAATTAGGTGATAGAATTATCGCCGCTTTTCGTCCAAAAACGGACGCTAAAGTGGCGATAATTCATTAACGCCGCCTTGATAATATGCCCCCATATGGGTAAGCCACGTACAGAAACATTTTTGCGAATCAGGCCCAATGTTTCCAACTGTTAACCACGTATTTCTTGCACGATACACGAAACTAAATACATCTTCTCTAATAATGTCGTGAACAGTTCTCTCTATTAATGAGCACAGTTAATGACAGCAAATTTATATTGCAAATTGCACTAAAATTAATCCCGCTCTGCTCGCAGAGGTCTCAAAACAGGATGAGGCAAAGTTGATATATGAAGATCACAGCTAAACCTCTTGAGTCGGAGAATTGAAACTTGAAAATGAATTCGTTTAAACGTGACAACGCTGGTTGCAAGAATGAAGAAACATCTTAGAAGGAAGTGTTACTGTGACACCAAGAGAGTGAAAGATCCAGAGCAGCGTGACCTATACTGTCAATTTCACCCAGACATGTTGTTATTGCTTTGTCCCACCATGTTAGATTGCTATGAATTATGCTTAAGTAAATATTGTAATTAAATTGCTGAGACAGAAAGTGAGCCATAATATATACGATTTTGACAAACATACTTAAGGTATACATGCACAAGATGAATATCCATCCTTTACAGTAAATATATTATTTGGTATGAAATTAGCTTGCTGCTAAACGATATCAGCTTTTTATATCATATTTATCTCTGATGGATTTTAAAGGGAATTAACGAGCAAATGTTAAACATTGACACTGCCTGGTGGTACCACTGGCTTCATTGACATGTAAATGCTTTGATTTTAATTTTATTCGTGTTTACATGTACTATACAAATTATGCTGCTTTATGTCTCTTTGTGTACACTTACGGAATCAAGTCCAGAATACAAAATGTGATTTTTTTTCTCCATTTGACGCTTGCTTCTTCGAAAACACCTTCGGGGTATTTGTGGAAATAAGTCTGCTAATCTGTAGATAAGAGGGCAGTGCCTCATTTATAGGTAAGTGCCACACAAACATTGACCAGGAAAGGTTTTAGGATACTTTGTCCTCAAGACAATCAATATTTTGCTATTGGAGTGCTCTGCATTGACAAAGAAAAAAACATTTTATTTCTCCTTGTTTTTACGACTTGGTAGTACCTCATTCTCATGATATCACCTGAGGGGCCTACAGACATATGCCTAAGTGTAGCAGACACCCTAGTAATAACCCGTTTACTAAGTGTTCTGAAAATGTGCGCCCACTTTAATAACATTCTTCACTGAGCTGCTAGGGCAAGAGTGGTCTGAAATTGCATTAAGACATAGGTATGCTTCTTGCAGCAGGGTATACCCTCAATTCAAATTTGGGATGACAGTTAAATAAGACTTACCTAGACTATTCTCTTCCACATTAAAAAAGCAGAAGGTGGCTAAATCTTATAAATTGATTAAATTAGTAATATCGATTGAGGGGTATTCATAATTTTAATAGCGCCAGATGTATATATAACATCATTTCCCCGCTTTGCCTGCTTATAGTAGTTGGTGTCTTCTTTCAAATTACATTCTACTCAGTCCCTACCGTAAAAATAGATGGGCCTACCCTCGACCAGGTAGCCTTACGCATCCCTAGTTGTCCAGGTACTGTACTCAGCACGCAGATTAGAAGGGACAAGATAGTGCTCAGCTACATAATATTGCATCAGGGAACTATGGGCAATGAACTCACACATTTGCTCAAACTATCTAGATGTTTTTCTCCTCACATATACAGTATACCTACTGCATACCAAAGGGAAGTGGGTCTATGGTATCAACTCCCCTTTAATAGGCAGATGTTAGGAGTCTCTGTTCGTGACATATTCACATGGAATTCTGGACACTGTAATCCCCATCATCAGTGTTCTCAATGCAGAATGACGTCTGTTTTTCCATTTGGCTCTGATGACACCTTCTCCTTAAAGGCACCCATATCCTTCACTACTTAAGGGATTTCAAATTTTTTGTGTTTTCAATTTGGGTTATAATTTTTTTTTTTTAACTTGCGAGGAAAGCAGTATTAGGTTTTAGTGGAAATGAAATTAAAGACTTAGGGGGTCATTACGATTGTGGTAAATCTGCCACCGGCAGCCTGCCAGTGGCGGATTCACCGCTATCGAGCGGCCATTCTCTGCCCGCCAGATAAGGATGGCGGGCGGATTGCTGGCGGACGGGAAGTCCGTCCGCCACGGGTCCGACACAGGCAATCGTTACGATTGCCTGTCGGACCCAACCCACATCCACAAAATAGTAGTGGTGCCTAGCAGACACCGTCCGCCAGATTAGGATGCTGCATCCCCGCCAGCCTGTGTATGGCGGTTCAACCGCCATTCACAGGCTGGCGGGGATGTACTTTGGGGGCCCGTAGCGGGCCCCCTTTAAGCAGGGGCACTCCAGTTTTGCATTTGGGGGGCACATATGGTGCCCCCCAACATTTCCCTGCACCATGTGGCAGGCACCGTGTGGTGCCTGCCACGTAGTGCAGGGAAATGTAAAACTTGCATTTTTACCATTGCTGCAAGTGCTGCAGCCTGCAGCAGCCACCGCAATGGTAAAAATGCACAATGCGACCGCCACAGTGGTGGTTGCATTGTAATTGCACTTGCAAGACCGCCGCCATATAGGCAGCCGGTCCCAATCCCTGTGACGATGGCGGACGGACTTAAGTCCGTCCACCATCGTAATGACCCCCTCAATTAGCTCTAAGTTTCCACCATATAAGCTTGTAGTTATCACAAAGAAATAAAGGATTATCAAATGTTTTTCAGAGATGCCTTTTGTCTCCTTTTAGTGATGTGACCACTCAAGGGTAGACACTGCAAGAGGTGCTTCTAAATAAAAGAATATCCGCACATATTGCAGAACAGGTAAAACATACAGATCCTCATTATGATTCAGGTGGCGTGGAATAAAAACATGGAAATCCATTCCATTTGATTCCAAGGGATCACTAACATAATATTGACTCCACAAATATCGTGCCATACAAATATTGTGTCAAAAATATCGTTGACACATATATCGTCTCCCTATACTTATAAAGATAAGTACAAAAATATAGAGATTTCTTTTACACTAATATTGTAAAAAATAAGATA
Source organism: Calotriton arnoldi (assembly GCA_963921515.1). NCBI lineage: Eukaryota > Metazoa > Chordata > Amphibia > Caudata > Salamandridae > Calotriton > Calotriton arnoldi. Next base: position 776,837 of record CAWUFW010006991.1, read on the forward strand.
AAAATATAGTTTTCCACTAAATACACAGTTTCAAATAATACATCCTACACATTTTAATACATAACATTAATGTAATGTATAATAAATCAATGTAAGTAACATTTAATATTAAAAATAAATAAATATTTATATAAAAATTACACACATGAATACATGTGTGTGTTTATATACAGACATATATATAACAAACCACTCTTGCTAACTATATATATTTTTCTTTATATTAATCTTTATATGGTTATTGAAATTCACTACTACAAAAGCATATATGTGTGTATATATATATATATATATTCACTGAAAAAACCAGAGGTTTTAGGGACAGTTATAGTTAGTTGGACATTGCACTCGTACAAAACCCGTGAAATTCCCCGTTATAGTTAGTTCAGCTAACTATAACTCGCGCCCGCAATGCACTGCTGATGACGTCACATATTACATCACTCATGACATGGTCAGTGACATCACTGATGACATCACTGATGACATCTCAAATGACATCACTGATGACATCATCCAGTGACTGTGTGTTTCTGTAAAGTTTAAATATGTTTAATATATATAGGGAAAGGCGTATTGAAGAATGAGTGGGTGTATAAGTGTCTGAATGGATGATTTAGTACGTGCGTGACTGACTCTACAAGTGAGTGATTAAACGTATCTTACTGAATGCATGGGTTAGTGACTAAACTGTGTGAATGTCTGTATCCGTCTGTTGGTGTGTAAGTGGATGCATGGATTTGCGAATAGCTACATGAGTGTCTATATGGGTTATTTATTGGTTCTATGAGTATCTGTATGGGTGCCTGAGTGTTTGTGTGGATGGGGTGTGTGTGACTGTGCATAGATGTGTGAGTGGGTGATTCACTGGGTGGATGGTTTCAAGAGTGCATCTGTGATAGACTGTATGGGTGGGTAAGTGTGTGTAAGAGTGTGTTAGTGAGTGAATGTATGTCCCAGTGGTACATGTGTGAGTAACTAAATATGTGAAAGGCAGTATATATGTGTATTGGAGTATATAAATAGCTATAAGCGAGAGTGAGTGATTGTGATAGTGGCTGTATGGATGAGTGTGTGCTTGTATCAGTGATTGTATAAGAGCGTAACAATGTGCTAGTATTTGTATGATTAAGTGAGCTGGTGTGTGTATAACTGTATAGGTGAGTAAATGGCAGTGTGTTTAATTATTTGCATGACTGACTAGGTGTGTGAGTACCTCTATGGATGAGTGGCGGTGTTTGAGTGTCTATATAGGAGTAAGAGTGCATATGATAGTCCTGTACTGAGTGACCATAAGTATGAGTGACTGTACGGGTGAGTGAGTGGATGTGTGTGTGTAGACCTAAGAATCAGTGAGTGGGTATGTAGTTATTGGTGTTGGAGTGTCTATGGTTTTGCGAATGGCACTCTGTAATTTAGATTGGGTGTATCAAAGGTTATATTAGGGTGTGAGGAGCTGCATCAGATTATCACGTGGATGATGTCATCAGTGATGTCATTTGAGATGTCATCAGTGATGTCATCAGTGATGTCACTGACCATGTCATGAGTGATGTAATATGTGACGTCATCAGCAGTGCATTGTGGGGCGCGAGTTATAGTTAGCTGAACTAACTATAACGGGGAATTTCACGGGTTTTGTACGAGTGCAATGTCCAACTAACTATAACTGTCCCTAAAACCTCTGGTTTTTTCAGTGAATTTCAAAGGTTTTTTAAATGCTAATTTCTAACTATAACGTGTCTGAAACCTATGGTTTTTTCAGTGAATTTCAAAGGTTTTTAAAATGCTAATTTGTAACTATAACGTGCCTGAAACCTACGGTTTTTTCAGTGAATTTCAAAGGTTTTTTAAATGACAATTTTTAAATGTATTAATTTTTATATTAATTTTTTTCATACTGATTTACTACATTTTTAGAAACAATTTCTTTTACATATTTTATTTTTTAAATTACATTGTAATTACATTATACATTACATTACAAAAATACTTTCTCAGAATGAATTACTTTAGTTTAAATACTTTGCACATAGGCAATAGACTTTTAAGTACAGTAGTTACAGTTGTTGCAATGGGCAACACATTTTCAAACACAATGCAACATTCAGCTCAATGTGAATTTCTAGTTAAATGCAATTAGTTACTTTATGGATTACTTTTTCTAACCACAGGACTGGATCCTAGATTCAGTCCTGGTACATCTCCTGTAAACAGTTGAGTAAAATCGTTTTGGTTACAGTCGTGATTTTTAAGGAATATTATTGTATTTTAAAAGTTGACAGAAACTTTTTCTCATAGAATCACCAATGTTATCCTATGGAAGGAAATTCACTTAGCAGGTAAAAACTGTTATCGTTATTTTTCTTACTCAGTGTTGGATCCTGGATCCAGCACTGGTGCATCTCCTGTAAACAGTTGAAAGAATGCGTTTAAGTCATACAGGCGATTTTTAAGGAATATTTGTAGTTTGTGAAAATCGACACTTTGAAACTTTTCTGCTGAAAACCAGACAATGGATTCCTATGGAAGAAAATATAAGTTACTGGTAAGTACGGTTAAAATTACTTTTCAGGACCAGTACTGGGCTGAAAGATACAGCACTGAGGTCTCTCCTTATAACAGGTGAGTAAATCGGAATTCGTATTTCGGCTGATTTTAGAGGAATATTTGTATGTTTCAAAATCAACACTTAGAAACTTTTTCAGCAAAAAGCAGGCAATGATATCCTATGGAAGGAAATTCAAGTTACTGGTAAGTACGGTTAAAATTACTTTTGAGGATCAGTACTGGGCTGAAAGATGCAGCACTGAGGTCTCTCCTGATAACAGGTGAGTAAATCGGAATTCGTATTTCGGCTGATTTTAGAGGAATATTTTAAAGTTCCAAAACTCCACACTTAGAAGAATTTCCAAGTGAAACCAGTCAATGTTAGCCTATGTAAGGAAATTCAAGTTACTGGTAAGTACGGTTAAAATTACTTTTCAGGACCAGTACTGGGCTGAAAGATGCAGCACTGAGGTCTCTCCTGATAACAGGTGAGTAAATCTGAATTGGATTTCGGCTGATTTTAGAGGAATATTTGTATGTTTCAAAATCAACACTTAGAAACTTTTTCAGCAAAAAGCAGTCAATGATATCCTATGGAAGGAAATTCAAGTTACTGGTAAGTACGGTTAAAATTACTTTTGAGGATCAGTACTGGGCTGAAAGATGTAGCACTGAGGTCTCTCCTGATAACAGGTGAGTAAATCGGAATTCGTATTTCGGCTGATTTTAGAGGAATATTTTAAAGTTCCAAAACTCCACACTTAGAAGAATTTCCAAGTGAAACCAGTCAATGTTAGCCTATGAAGGAAATTCAAGTTACGGGTAAGTACGGTTAAAATTACTTTTGACGATCAGTACTGGGCTGAAAGATGCAGCACTGAGGTCTCTCCTGATAACAGGTGAGTAAATCGGAATTCGTATTTCGGCTGATTTTAGAAGAATATTTTAAAGTTCCAAAACTCCACACTTAGAAGAATTTCCAAGTGAAACCAGTCAATGTTAGCCTATGAAGGAAATTCAAGTTACCGGTAAGTACGGTTAAAATTACTTTTGAGGATCAGTACTGGGCTGAAAGATGCAGCACTGAGGTCTCTCCTGATAACAGGTGAGTAAATCGGAATTCGTATTTCGGCTGATTTTAGAAGAATATTTTAAAGTTCCAAAACTCCACACTTAGAAGAATTTCCAAGTGAAACCAGTCAATGTTAGCCTATGAAGGAAATTCAAGTTACCGGTAAGTACGGTTAAAATTACTTTTGAGGATCAGTACTGGGCTGAAAGATGCAGCACTGAGGTCTCTCCTGATAACAGGTGAGTAAATCGGAATTCGTATTTCGGCTGATTTTAGAGGAATATTTTAAAGTTCCAAAACTCCACACTTAGAAGAATTTCCAAGTGAAACCAGTCAATGTTAGCCTATGTAAGGACATTCAAGTTACTGGTAAGTACGGTTAAAATTACTTTTCAGGACCAGTACTGGGCTGAAAGATGCAGCACTGAGGTCTCTCCTGATAACAGGTGAGTAAATCTGAATTCGGATTTCGGCTGATTTTAGAGGAATATTTGTATGTTTCAAAAATCAACACTTAGAAACTTTTTCAGCAAAAGCAGTCAATGATATCCTATGGAAGGAAATTCAAGTTACTGGTAAGTACGGTTAAAATTACTTTTGAGGATCAGTACTGGGCTGAAAGATGCAGCACTGAGGTCTCTCCTGATAACTGGTGAGTAAATCGGAATTCGTATTTCGGCTGATTTTAGAGGAATATTTTAAAGTTCCAAAACTCCACACTTAGAAGAATTTCCAAGTGAAACTAGTCAATGTTAGCCTATGAAGGAAATTCAAGTTACCGGTAAGTACGGTTAAAATTACTTTTGAGGATCAGTACTGGGCTGAAAGATGCAGCACTGAGGTCTCTCCTGATAACAGGTGAGTAAATCGGAATTCGGATTTCGGCTGATTTTAGAGGAATATTTGCACACTGGTGATGGGTGGGGGCGGGGCCTGAGGTGACATCTGTGCAAACGCGCCCGTGGTGCGTTTTAAGTTGGGGGATTAAGTCCCCTTGAATCATGAGGGTCCCTACGGGCCAACTAGCCCACCAGGAACCTCCAGTATGCGCCAGGGGCTGCGTTGCAGAGACATGTACAGAGGCCACACCCTTTTTACACCTCTCTGCAACGCAGCTCTGTGGCGCTTTCTGGACGTACCTGTTGGGCTAGTTGGCCCCAGGGACCCTCAGGATTGAAGAGGATTTAATTCCCCATCTTAAAACGCGCCACGGGGCCTGTTTGCACACATGTCACCTGAAGCCCCGCCCCTCCCTTCACCACTGTGCAAACGCGCCCGTGGCGCGTTTTAAGTCGGGGATTAACTCCCTTGAATCCTGAGGGTCCCTGGGGTGCAACTAGCCCACCATATACCTCCAAAAGCGCCATAGAGCTGCGTTGCAGAGAGGTGTAAAAAGGGGCGTGGCCTCTGTACACCTCTCTGCAAGGCAGCTCTCTGACGCATACTGGAGGTTCCTGGTGGGCTAGTTGGCCCCAGGGACCCCCAGTATTCAAGGGGAATTGTTTTCTTCTGCAAACGCGCCAGGGGCGCGCTTGCAGAGTGGTGAAGGAAGGGGGCGGGCCTGCGGGCCCGATCGTTTTTTTTTTTTTTTGGGGAGGGGGCCGCGTGGCCTCCTCCCGGGCCACTACTTGCCCCGGGACCCCATCCCCCGGGCTGGCCCTTCGTTGGGGACTGTGGGGGTCCCCAATCCCCCACAGTCCCGCCGGCTCCCCGTGTCCTACGGGAGCCGGCATTGCTTTTACACATGGGGAGCAGCTAACATGCTGCTCCCCATGTGGAAAGGTCGGCTTTGGATATTGGAAGAGAGAGCAGGTTTCCTGCTCTCTCTTCCAATATCCAAGCAGTTTGTAATGACAGGACGGGAGCCGCGAGGCTCCCGTCCTGTCATTGCAAACAGCAGTGTCCCGGGGTAGGCACCCCGGGACACTGCAGGAGCCGGCCCTGGGGGTGGTGGTCCCCAGGGCCATCAAGGGCTCCAGGAGGGGGCCGCGCGGCCCCCTCCCATTCAGTGCACAGCCCCGGGAGGTGGTGGTCCCCGGGCTCTGGGGTCCAAAACGGACCCCCATTGTAATTTTTCTTAGTGCCCCGGGAGGTGGTGGTTCTTGGGCGTGTGGGGGCTGGAGCCCCCACACAGGTTTTTAATTAAAAAAAGAAGCCCCGGGAGGTGGTGGTCCCGGGCTGCGGGAGGGCTCAGAGCCCTCCCGCACCATTCTACATAAAGCCCCGGGGTGGTGGTCCCCGGGCTTGGGGGTCCCTTAGAGGCCCCCACACATAAAATTAACCCCCAGCATGCCCCCGGGACTTGGCCCACCCGGGGCCAATTAACATCAAAGCGCGGGAGACCGCGCTCGATTTTTTTTTTTTCGGCAGGGTTCACGCTCCCTGAGCGCATCCTGCCGATTTTTTTTTTTTAAATTATTTTTTGCCCAGGGGTCCTTGTGGGACCCCTGAGCAGACCTAGGGGTCAGGTGTTTCTACCCTGCTCCCTTTGTGCGCTTTGCGCACTTGTTTCTGTCCCTCGGTTCTACCGAGGACAAATGGCTGCCAACACTTCCTGATTTGGAGTGTTGACAGCCAATTAACATAAAACTCGTGCTCGGGAGGATCCGCGTCCTAGATATATCTATCTTTTTACTTTTCATTTTCTCAGCAACTACTGAACGGATTTACACCATTTATCAAAAAGGGTTCTTTCTGAACCAAGAACTACCTCTTTGCCAAATTTGGTGTAATTCCGTTCAGCAGTTCGGGCTGTAGCCGTGTCTAAAGTTTCCTATGGAAAATTGCATGGGGAAAACGCGTTTTGGGACTCCCTTTTTCTCGGCCCCGCTTGACGAATCCCCCGAGACTTTCAGGGTAGGAGCGGACCGGAGCGGGCCACAAAGTTTGAACATTTTGCGAAGATACGTCAACCGGCAAGAGAGTTATTTCAAATAGAATGTCGTGGATTTCCTATGGATAATAGGTTGTAACTATAACTATCTACTGGCGACCGCCAGTAGATAATATATATATATATATATATATATATATATATATATATATATATATATTCAAGCTCCAAAGTACCCAACGTATATATATTACCTACTGGCGGTCGCCAGTAGGAAGTTATAGTTAGAACCTAGTTTCCTTTTTTTTTTTTTTTTTTTTAAACTCTTTATTAAAGACTTTTACATTTACACCCCCGCAAATAACCCACCCTCCACCCCACCCAGAGCTCAGACCTGCCCTGTATTACCAAATACAAACAATATTTCATTTCATTGCGTATCATCATGAGTATTATAGTAGGAAAAAAAAAAAAAAAGAAGAAAAAAAAGAGAAAAGACAAAAGAGATTTCACTTAATACAAAGGCCTAGACAATTCGAGTCTATATTAGAAATTTAACATGTATTAATTAAGTATTGTCTATTTGTCTTTGTGGCCATTGCAATAGCAGATCCCATATTGCCAGTCCTTTTTTATGTTTACCACGTCCCTTTCTTTTATATATTGCTACCTCTAAACTAAAGGTAGCCAGTAATCGGGATCGCCAAAGTTGAAACACGGGTGAGTTTGTGTCCAGCCATGCTGACGCAATACATAATCTAAAGACCGCCATAGCGACAAATATCAGCCCTCGCATATATTTTGGTCGGTCAATATTGGATACACCTAACATAATCTCATCAATGAGAATTTCTACTCTTGCGTTAAATACTTCTGATAGAAAGGCTGAAATATCATTCAATACATTTGTTAATACTGTGCAGGAAGTGAATAAATGTATGCTGTCAGCTTCGGCTAATGCACATCTAGGACATGTAGTTCCTTTCCCCGTCCCCCATTTAGCAATTTTATAGGGAGTATAGTATAAAAAAAAAAAGGTTTTATAATATTGAGCCTGTAACTTAATAGACATTAAACAGGACTGATATTTTATGAAGGAGTGGTGGACAGTTTCAGCCGAGACCCCAAGTTTAGCCTGCCATTTCATTATATATTTATCCAAATCATCTGGATTACAGCTGTTCAATAATTCGTAAATTTCTCCAATTTTTATATCAATCTTTTTAGACAAATTCTCCATTATCTGAACTATTTGGAATTTAAGTCCCCCCCCCACCCTTCTTCAAAAGAAAATCCCGAATTTGAAGGAATTTAAAGAAATCCCGATGATCTAGATTGTACTCCGACTGTAATTCCCCAAAAGATTTCAGTCCTCAAATCGTATAAAAACATCCAAGTTGTGTAATCCCGTTCGATACCCATCTTTCCATACATATGTCGTTAAAGATCCCGGGAAGATTACTATTGTTATAAATTGGGGTATAGTAAGATAATCGTCCGATACCCACTAATTTACGGATAAAATTCCAAGCCTTATAGATACCGAATTCAGACTTAAATCTAACTTTTTTAAAGTAACTATCATTCACATGACGCCATAAACATTCTCTAGATTCATTTCCTAATAGCAACTCTTGCGGTGTTAGAATATTCCCTACACTACTGGCATCTGTCTTAAATAGTAAATTAATACAGTATTTCAATATGGTGGCCCAATAATATAATTTAAGATTAGGCAATGCCATTCCCCTCTATCTTTAGGTAAAGTAATGGTTCGTAGTGCTCTTCGTGGTTTCCTATACCCCCATAAAAATCTAGAAAACATACTATCCATGTCTTTAAATAATTGCGGTGGAAATTCCAAACAAATTGATCTAAAAAATATAAAAATATAGGCAAAAAAGCATTTTAATCAAGTTGCACCGACCTCCGATAGATAGATGGAGATTATTACAGCGAATCATATCTTTTTTGTACGTTGCATTAGTGGAGCAATATTATCATTAACTAGATTCCCTATTTTGGCGGTTATGCTAACGCCGAGATATATGGCTTTCTCTGTTACTCGGATATCGGTCATCTCGATTTTGCTGTTAGGAATAATTTGAGTTTTGCTTTGATTTAATTTGTAACCGGATATCTCACCGAAAATCCTAGCTTCTTCTTCAATCACCCCAATTGCATTCCCTGGGTCACTAGTAACCAACGCAATATCATCTGCGTATGCAAGCATTTTTGGGGCTTGGTCTCTTATCCAAACAGGTGGGATCAATACATTGTTATCTAATCTCCGGATGAATGGATCGATATATATAGCGAATAAAAGAGGCGAACACGGGCACCCCTGCCTTGTCCCTCTGGTGATAGGCAATGGTTCTGATATTGATCCATTCACCATGACAACGGCGGATGGATCCCGATACAGCATCTGTACCGCTTTGATAAAGGGTTCCCCTATACCACACCTTGCCATGACTGCCCAGAGATATTTCAAGGAGACCCTATCAAAAGCCTTTTCGGCGTCTAATAATATAAGTGCCATAGGGTCTCCTGTTACCTCAGACAAGTCAAAAAGTGAAATTACCCTCTGGATATGGTCGGTAGTCGCCCTGCCGGGAATGAACCCATGCTGCCGTACCGATACAATTTTATGTATGTTCTGGGCTAATCGTGTAGCCAATAACTTGGAATAGATTTTAGAATCACCAGTTATTAATGTGATAGGGCGGTACAACCCGAGTTCCGTAGAATCTTTATGTTTTTTTTAAAAAAACCACGATTTTGGCCATGGACCAAGATCCCAGAGGTCGTCCCCCCTGAAATATATGTGCGACCAGCTCTACCAGTATATTTTTTATTTGTGGGGAGAATTTAACGTAAAATTCGGCGGGAATCCCATCCATTCCAGCCGCTTTACCTGGAGCGAGACTATTTAATGCGAGAAGAATTTCTTCCCATTGAGGAATAACATCCATACTTTCTACGTCATTACTCTCTAATCTAACAAATCTGTCTTGATCAATATATTCCTTGATTGATTCCTGTGGTATATCAGTATCCTTATACAGATCCTGATAATATTTTTGAAATGCAGTTCTAATTGCGTCGGGATCTGTCTTTAACCCAGCTTCTGGATCCCGAATACCCTTAATAAAGTTAGCAGTGCTTTGTTCTCGAGTTTGTACCGCCAACTGATGTCCCACCTGTTCATTTAATTCATATACATTTTCCTTATATATTGTAGCTTTATCGATAGCTCTTACCATTAATACTTCTATAATACAGTTTTTAGCAATTGCAATCTGTCTGAGTTCATTTTCACTATCCCTTCCCTCTTGTATGGCTTTTATTAGACCTTCTTCTGCAATAACTATGTTGTTCTGAAGTACTTTCATATCTTGTTTTGCTTTTTTATTAGCATTCAATGAAAATCGAAGTGTTTCACCTCTAATTCCAGCCTTTAGGGCATCCCAAACAATATCGATTGTTGCACTACCTATATTCTCTTCTAAAAATCTAGGAATCCACTGTCGCATAGAATCACAGTACTTCTCATTTATTAATAATGCCCTTTCGAACGTCCATGTTTTCCTATTATGCTTTGTTGACCCATGTTCGATGGTTAAAAGAAGAGGATTATGGTCAGAGAGTACCCTTGGTAATTTTTCAATAATACACCTAGTGGCTAGTGTATTAGAAACCAAAAAATAATCTAATCTTGCGTGGCGTGCATGTGGGTAGGAATAATGAGTGAAACCTGGATCCTTCGGATGCTCCACTTGCCAACTGTCTATCAGACCATGGGTTTGGCATAGGTTTTTGAAAGCTTGAAAGACTCTTGGCTTCCTGCCCTTATACTGGAAGCCAAGATCCTCTGACCAATTACTAGGTAAATTCAAATTAAAATCCCCGCAGATAATTACTGGAAGTGGCCAATGAACGAGCTCATTAGATATATAATCTAAAACTGCTGGGTCATAGTTAGGACCTAGTTTCCATAGGAAAAGCATTTTTTCTTTTCCCAATAACTTTGGCACCAGTTGAGGAATACTCGCAAAATTTTCAAAACTAGTGGCCCGCTCCGGTCAGTTTCTGTCTTGAAAGTTTCGGGGTGATTCGTCAAGCAGGGTCTGAGAAAAAATGGGGTCCTAAAACACGTTTTCCCCATGTTAATTTCCATAGTAAACTTTAGACAAAGCTACAGCCCGAACTGCTGAACGGAATTACACCAAATTTGGCAAAAAGGTAGGTCTTGGTTCAGAAAGAGCCCTTGTTTTTAAATGGTGTAAATCCGTTCAGTAGTTCCTGAGAAATTAGAAAAAGAAAAAGTTTCGATATCTGAGCACCGAGGAGGGTTCGCGAACCCTCCCGGGCACGAGCTTCACTCTGATTGGCTGCCAACACTCCAAACCAGGAAGTGTTGGCAGCCATCTTGTGACTTGGTAGAACCGAGTCACAAGAAAACAGTGAAACAAAGTGAAAAATGACTCACTTGAAGAAAACGAAGTGCAACTACAGAGACCAGAAGGCCTGAGAAGTGGCCACGCCCACTGAGGTGTTAGGAGCTAATTAAATGCAGCTGCACTGAACTAGTGTTGTGATACTCTGTTGCCGTAGCCATTGAAGAAGGGTCTTATGGACTTGAAACGCGTCTGGCTTTGGCTTTGGGCGTTTATATTCAGATGACATCTTCCATCCTGTGTGTGCAGCCTTCGTGTACAATAAAGAATTGAATCACCTACCTGAAGTGGCTCTTCCTTAAGGGGTAACTCTTTGCGGTTTTGATGTTTAGCGGCCCGCTCCGGTCGCGGAAGAGCCCCGCTGTGAGCACAGCATTCCCGAGGTGAGGTCATTGGATATCACCAACGAGGGAGGTAGTGTTCTTGCACGAAGGAATGAGAATGCAGCATGAAGATTTTAAGGTGAACATCACCCCACTGTGATTGAATATAACTGTTATTGTGTATCACAACACGGACTCACTTGAAGAAAACGAAGTGCAACTACAGAGACCAGAAGGCCTGAGAAGTGGCCACGCCCACTGAGGCGTTAGGAGCTAATTAACTGCAGCTGCACTGAACTAGTGTTGTGATACTCTGTTGCCGTAGCCATTGAAGAAGGGTCTTATGGACTTGCAACGCGTGTGGCTTTGGGCGTTTATATTCAGATGACATCTTTCATCCCGTGTGTGCAGCCTTCGTGTACAATAAAGAATTGAATCACCTACCTGATGTGGCTCTTCCTTAAGGGGTAACTCTTTGCGGTTTTGATGTTTAGCGGCCCGCTCCGGTCGCGGAAGAGCCCCGCTGTGAGCACAGCGTTCCTGAGGTGAGGTCATTGGATATCACCGACGAGGGAGGTAGTGTTCTTGCACGAAGGAATGAGAATGCAGCATGAAGATTTTAAGGTGAACATCACCCCACTGTGGTTGAATATAACTGTTATTGTGTATCACAACACGGACTCACTTGAAGAAAACGAAGTGCAACTACAGAGACCAGAAGGCCTGAGAAGTGGCCACGCCCACTGAGGCGTTAGGAGCTAATTAAATGCAGCTGCACTGAACTAGTGTTGTGATACTCTGTTGCCGTAGCCATTGAAGAAGGGTCTTATGGACTTGAAACGCATCTGGCTTTGGGCGTTTATATTCAGATGACATCTTTCATCCCGTGTGTGCAGCCTTCGTGTACAATAAAGAATTGAATCACCTACCTGATGTGGCTCTTCCTTAAGGGGTAACTCTTTGCGGTTTTTATGTTTAGCGGCCCGACCCAGTCGCGGAAGAGCCCTGCTGTGAGCACAGCGTTCCCGAGGTGAGGTCATTGGATATCACCGACGAGGGAGGTAGTGTTCTTGCACGAAGGAATGAGAATGCAGCATGAAGATTTTAAGGTGAACATCACCCCACTGTGGTTGAATATAACTGTTATTGTGTATCACAACACGGACTCACTTGAAGAAAACGAAGTGCAACTACAGAGACCAGAAGGCCTGAGAAGTGGCCACGCCCACTGAGGCGTTAGGAGCTAATTAAATGTAGCTGCACTGAACTAGTTTTGTGATACTCTGTTGCCGTAGCCATTGAAGAAGGGTCTTATGGACTTGAAACGTGTCTGGCTTTGGGCGTTTATATTCAGATGACATCTTTCATCCCGTGTGTGCAGCCTTCGTGTACAATAAAGAATTGAATCACCTACCTGATGTGGCTCTTCCTTAAGGGGTAACTCTTTGCGGTTTTGATATATATATATATAGATATATATATTCAAGCTCCAAAGTACCCAACGTATATAGTATTACCTACTGGCGGTCGCCAGTAGGAAGTTATAGTTAGGACCTAGTTTCCATAGGAAAAGCGTTTTTCTTTTCCCAATAACTTTGGTGCCGGTTGAGGAATACTCGCAAAATTTTCAAAACTAGTGGCCCGCTCCGGTCAGCTTCTGTCTTGAAAGTTTCGGGGTGATTCGTCAAGCAGGGGTCCCAAAATGCGTTTTGCCCATGTTAATTTCCATAGGAAACTTTAGACAAAGCTACAGCCCGAACTGCTGAACGGAATTACACCAAATTTGGCATAAAGGTAGGTCTTGGTTCAGAAAGAGCCCTTGTTTTTAAATGGCGTAAATCCGTTCAGTAGTTCCTGAGAAATTAGAAAAAGAAAACGTTTCGATATCTGAGCACCGAGGAGGGTTCGCGAACCCTCCCGGGCATGAGCTTCACTCTGATTGGCTGCCAACACTCCAAACCAGGAAGTGTTGGCAGCCATCTTGTGACTTGGTAGAACCGAGTCACAAGAAAATAGTGAAACAAAGTGAAAAATGAAGAAAAGGGAGCAGGGCAGAAACACCCTGACCTCCTAGGCCTGCTCAGGGGGTCCCACAAGGAACCGCAGGGCCCAAAAAAGCATCTTTTTTTTTAAACGGCGGAATTCACGTTGGGGTCGTGAGTCCCGCTGAAAAATTTAAAAAAATGAAGCACGGCCTCCCGCGCATTTTTAATGAGGCCCCGGGTGGGCCAGGTCCCGGAGGCATTGCCCAAAAAAAAAAAGCAGAGGCCCTAAGGGGGCCCCCGCAGCCCCGGGCACTGCCACCTTCCCGGGGCTATGCTGATTATGTGCGGGGGCATGCGTCCCCCCCGCAGCCCCCGGGACCGCCACCTCCCCAGTGCTTTTTTAAAAATAATGCGGGGGTGGTCCCACCCCACCCCACGCTGCCCCGGGGACCGCCACTTCCCCGGGGCTTCATTAAATAAGGGTGGGGGGCCTCACGGGCCCCCAAGCCCCAGGGACCACCACCTCCCCGGGGCTGTGATAATTAATGAGTGTGGGGGGCTCAAGCCCCCCCCCACTGCCCCGGGGACCACCACCTCCCCGGGGCACTTTGTATTTAAATATGGGGGTCCGTTATGGACCCCCGTGCCCCAGGGACCACCATCTCCCCGGGGCTTTGCAAACATTGGGAGGGGGCCGCGCGGCCCCCCTCCTGGAGCCCTTGATGGCGCTGGGGACCGCCACCCCCCAGGGCCGGCTCCTGCAGTGTCCCGGGGTGCCCACCCCCGGGACACTGCTGTTTGCTATGACAGGGCGGGACGCGAGAGCAGGTGTCCCTGCTCTCGCTTCAATGAAGCAAAGCAGATTGCTTTTCAACAAGGTGAGCTGCATGTCAGCAGGAGGCGGGGAGCCGGCAGGGACCGTGGGGGCTCCCCCCATGGTCCCCAACAGAAAGGGCTGGCCCTGGGGGATGGGGTCCCTCGGGCCAGAAGTGGCCTGGAAGGGGGGCCACGCGGCCCCCCTCCCTCAATAAAAAAAAGAGGCAGAGCCCTGTGGGATGGGGTCCCCGGGGCTAATAAAGGCCTCAGGAGGGGGGCCACTCAGCCCCCCTCCTTAAAAAATATTAAAACAAAAAAATAAATATATGGCCATGCCCTGGGGGATGGGGACCCCGGGGCCGAAATTGGCCTCGGGAGGGGGTGCCACGCGGCCCCCTTCCCGTTTATTTATTTATTGATTTTTAAATAGGGGTCAGGCCCTGGGGGATGGGGTCCCCAGGGCCCCAAAATGGGAAAAGAAGACCCCCATTCTGAAAAAAAAAAAGAAAAAGCCGGCATCGCGCCGGAGGCCCCCCTCTCTGCAGCACTCTGCAAACGCGCCCCCTGGCATGTTGTAAGTTGGGGAATTAATTCCCCTTGAATACTGAGGGTCCCTGGTGGCCAAGTAGCCCACCAGGTACCTCCAGTATGCGCCAGGGAGCTGCGTTCCAGAGAGGTGTTCCAAGGCCACCCCCCCTTTTTACACCACTCTGCAACGCAGCTCTGTGGCGCTTACTGGAGGTACATGGTGGGCTAGTTGGCCCTCGGGACCCTCAGGACTCAAGGGGACTTAATCCCCCACTTACAATGCACCAGGGGGCGCGCTTGCACAGTGGTGCAGGGAGGGGCGGGGCCTGATATTACAAGTGTGCAAACACACCGCCTGGCACGCTGTAAATTGGGATTAGTCCCTTGATCCTGAGGGTCCTAGCGGCCAACTAGCCCACCAGGTACCTCCAGTAAGCGCCACAGAGCTGCGTTGCAGAGAGGTGGTCCGAGGCCATGCCTCTTTTAACACCTCTCTGCAACGCATCTCTGTGGCACTTACTGGAGGTACCTGGTGGGCTAGTTGGCCCCCAGGGACCCTCAGGATTCAAGGGGACTTAATCCCCCAACTTACAACGCGCCAGGGGGCACGTTTGCACAGTGGTGCAGGGAGGGGGCGGGGCCTGATATTACAAGTGTGCAAACACACCCCTCGCGCATTAAATTGGGGATTAGTCCCTTGAATCCTGAGGGTCCCTGGGGCCACGTAGCCCAACAGGTACCTCCAGTAGCGCCACAGAGCTGCGTTGCAGAGGTGGTCCGAGGCCTTGCCCCTTTTTACACCACTCTGCAAACGCGGCTTCTGGTGCACTGCTGGTGGGGCGATGAGGTCCTCTTGTGTCCTGAATACCTCAGGACACAAGTAGTCTTCATCCTCCGAGCAGCAGTGCGCCAGAAGCCGCGTTTGCAGCGTGGTGTAAAAAGGGGCGTGGCCTCGGAACACCTCTCTGCAATGCAGCTCTGTGGCGCTTAATGGAGGTACCTGGTGGGCTAGTTGGCCCCCAGGGACCCTCAGGATTCAAGGGGACTTAATCCCCCAATTTTGCAATGCACCAGGGGGCGCGTTTGCACAGTGGTGCAGGGAGGGGGCGGGGCCTGATATAACAAGTTAGCAATCTTGCTGTGTGGACTTACTGGAGGTAATAAAAGGGTAGCTGGCCCCCACGGTTGACGTTGGGGGCTAACTACCCTCTTGTTACCTCCAGTAAATCCCATACAGTGGGATTGCTAAAAGGTGTTTGGAGGCCACGCTCACCTTTCTCCACCACTCTGAAAATGAGTCTGCTATGTTATAGTTATATACTCAGCGCCTTGAGACCCTCACGGGTTAGTAGCGTGCTTACAAGTCCCTGCTTTATTGATTGATAGTTAGAAATTAGCATTTAAAAAACCTTTGAAATACACTGAAAAAACCATAGGTTTCAGGGACGTTATAGTTAGAAATTAGCATTTAAAAAAACATTGAAATTCACTGAAAAAAACCATAGGTTTCAGGCACGTTATAGTTAGAAATTAGCATTTAAAAAACCTTAGAAATTCACTGAAAAAACTAATAGTTTCAGGGACGTTATAGTTAGTTGGACATTTCACTCGTGCAAAACCATAGAAATTCGGCAGTTATAGTTAGTTCAGCTAACTATAACTCGCGCCCCCGCAATGCACTGCTGATGACATCACATATTACATCATTCATGACATGGTCAGTGGCATCACTGATGACATCACTGATGACATCTCAAATGACATTACTGATGACATCACTGATGACATCATCCACGTGAAAATCTGATGCACCTCCTCACACTCTAATATAACCTTTGATACACCCACTGTAAAATACAGACTACCATTTTCAAAACCATCGACACACCAATACCAGTTACTACATAGGCACTCACTGATTCCTAGGTCTACAGACACATCCACTCATTCACCCATACAATCACTCATACATGCAGTCACTCATTAATAAAATACTATCATATGCACTCATACACCTATACAGACACTCACACACCACCACTCATCCAGAGTTACTCACACACCTAGTAAGTCATGCAAAGAATCAATCACACTTCCATTTACTGACCTATACAGTTATACACACAACACATCACTTATTCAAACAGAAACAAACGCATACTTACTCTCTTATACAATCATTGATACAAGTACACACTCATCCAAACAGCCACTCTCACAATCACTGACTCTCACGTATAGTCATTTATATACTCCAACTCTCACATACACTGCCTTTTACATATGTAGTTACTTGGACATGTACCACTGAGTCATCCATTCACTCACCAACACACCCATACACACACTCACCCACCCATACAACTGTTTCCACATGCACTCTTGAACCCATACACCCAGTGAATCAACCACTCAAACATCTATCCACAGAGTCACACACCTCCCACCCACCCACACACACACTCAGGCACCCATACAAATACTCAGGCAACCAATCGATAACCCATATAGACACTCATGTAGCTACTGACCAACCCATGCAGCAGCTTATACAACAACAGACAGACTGATACAGACATTCACACAGTCTAGTCACTAACCCATGCATTCAGTAAGACACATGTAATCACTCACTTAAACAGTCAGTCACGCACCTACTAAATCCTCCATCCAGACACTTATACACCCACTCATTCTTCAATCCACCTTGGCATATATATAATACATATTTAAACTTTAAAGAAACACACAGTCACTGGATGATGTCATCAGTGATGTCATTTGAGATGTCATCAGTGATGTCATCAGTGATGTCACTGACCATGCCAGGAATGATGTAATATGTGATGTCATCAGCAGTGCATTGCGGGGGCGCGAGTTATAGTTAGCTGAACTAACTATAACAGCCGAATTTCTATGGTTTTGTACGAGTGAAATGTCCAACTAACTATAACGTCCCTGAAACCTATGGTTTTTTCAGTGAATTTCTTAGGTTTTTTAAATGCTAATTTCTAACTATAACGTGCCTGAAACCTATGGTTTTTTCAGTGAATATATATATATATATATATATATATAACATTAAAAAATGAAGACAAATACAAAATATATTTACCAAAAATAATAAATAAAAAGCTAAAAATATAAATTTATATATACAGATAATATATATACAGAGAATATAAAATATAAACAAATAATAATATTACATAGATTTAAACAATCTAAAAAAAGTAAAGTCTGTGAAAAATAGTCATACTATTTCCACTTCAGTCTGTGCAACAGTAGGAAAAATGGTGGACTCTGAATGGGTTAAATGTACTATTCCCACTACCGACTGTGCAATAGTAGGGAAAGTGTTGTACTTTGGAGGGGTAAAATTTACTATTCCCACTCTAGTCTGTGCAACAGTAGGGAATGCGTTGGATGCTGGAGGGGTAAAATTTACTTTTCCCACTCTAGTCTATACAATACTAAGGAAAGTGGTGGACTTCAGAGGGGTTAAATGTACTATTCCCACCCAAGTCTGTGCAACAGTAGGGAAAGCGTTGGACTCCGTAGAAGTAACATTTACCATTCCCACTCCAGTCTGGCAGTCTGGCAACAGTAAGAAAAGCATTGGACTCAGAAGTGGTAAAATGTTCCACTCCCACTCCAGTCTGTACAACAGGAAGGCAAGCATTGGACTTCGGAGGGGTTACATTTTCTATTCCTACTCCAGTCTGTGCAACAGTAGGGAAAGCGTTGTATTCAGGAGGGGTAAAATTTACTTTACAGTAGAGAAAGTAGTACACTACAAACACATGGCATATTTTAATAACTCTATTAATTGAACAAAAATATAAAACTCTTAATGTAAAAATTATATATATAAATTTTAAAAACAATTAAAACATTTGCATAATTATACATGTTTTTAAATAATTTAAAAATTGCTATAAATTGATAATTTAATAAAATTTCCACAGTATGCTCCCTTAAACCTATCAACACACAATTAAAATATATTTAAAATAAAAAAAGAGAACACGATTAACATATTGAGTAATCTATATTTGTAGAATATTATTATCATCCTGTGACAGGATGAAAGATGGGATCCTCTATTAAGGACACTACACATTTTTTTAAACATTTTGTAAACATATTACACAAAACAGCTGTAAAACCTGACTACATTTTGTGTACCATGGATGAGTCAAGTCTCTATACTAAAACAGTTCACCTGAAGGCCATCAAGAGTATCAAAAAGTGTTATTCCAAGTAAAGGTACAGGAAGGTATTAACATTTTGCGGAAGCAAGTAATAGAAGTAGTTCTTACAGAAACAACTAAAAACAGCTGCTCTGCAGCCAAAAGATAAAGTCAAAATTAATCATCTCAGAAGAAACCAAATGGATTCAACAGAAAGAAATATTGCAACTGATATTTCAAGAAAGAAGATACAATGAAACAACACTTGTTAAAAAAAGAGAACCATATAAAGGCACTATCGAGATTGGATCTTTTGAGATAAAATTATATTGGTGATCAAATCATAAATTAAAGAAAGAACAAAGATACATTTGCATTTTATTGAGAGTGCTGTGGACTTGTAAAGGTTATTTAAAGAACCTCCACTGATAAAATGAAAACAGGGAGAAACCCAAGGTATCCATTTGATGAAAATGAGAAGGACTAGATAGGATCACACATACATATTGAAATGTGAAAAGAACGGACTGATTTGTGTCTTAATTGGTCACATTTTACACATCTGTTAATAGGTGAGGTTATATATCACCACCATGACAGAACAAATATAGCATTTCAAAACTTTGCTACATGTGGTATTATTCAATTCTTGCCCATGTGCGTATTACTATATTAGTGCTGTACAATTACTCTGGAACAAAGACCTATCCAATATCACGTTGAAACATCTAAAGCCTTAGGGGATAAAGAATTTTGTTGAAAAGGATATGGAGTTCCTCATGTACAATTTCAGGTGCCTGAATTGATTAAACTGAGAATAATATGTGGAAATGTTAAATAAAAGTAATTCAGTAGGGAAATATTTTTTAATGGAAATATTGGATCGTCTGGACCTAAGAAGTGTCAATGAAGCCCACGATTAAAAGTGCTTCTTGTGAATTTTATATCTAAATAAAGAAACAGCAACTGTTTGTCCATCATTTTTTAAATATGCAAGGCAAATATTATGATGTGCATATATTTAAATATGGGATAATATGAGAATTAAAGAACTGAAGAAGAACCATGAGGTCTGGTTTTGCCAAGTGTAAGATTCTTGGAGTCAGTCTGTGGCTTGATGTTGTTACATTCATGTAACTGAATCAGAAACATATAATTAATAGAGGTAATACGTTAGCATGCATTTTGAATATTAAAAGAAATCAGGTTGAATACATTATATTTGTATATTGAGGCCCGGTCTAATTCGGAGCCTGACAAGTCTTTCTTAGGCATGCCTGTGTTTCTTTATGAATTTTCCACAGGTTTACATAGGAGTTGTCAGTCAAAGTCATGCACATTTTCTATTTTAGAACCAATGCTGTTCTAAAATCTTTCCACCACCCACTGGTTGTCAGAAACAAATTATGAAAAGCAAGCTCAAGTTTTATTCTGAAACTCTTTCTCTCTGACTTTATGTGAGGCGGCAAATTCTCCCTTCGTTCCTGAAGACTTGCTCTTCAGGATCCAAGGACTCTTGAATTTTCCCAAGTAAGACCAACCAGGGCCTCAAGTGGTGAGTGTTAGTAAATTGCTTATTAGTTGCGGAGGTTGTGAGTCCTATCCAAGTATCAATCAAATTAGATTTATTCGACAGATATATCATCAAAGCATGATACAAAGAAAAATTCTTAAAACCCGTATATAAACACAATTAAAAAACCCCGTTGCTGTTAAAAGGATTACAAATCTGTCCTCTTAGCTAATAAAATTCAATAAAACAAATTTAAAACATCTAAGTATATTAATGCTTTAAAACCCTAGGTATTTTACAATTCATAGTGCTATTAACCGCAAGGGAGCAAGTATTTACATTGCTAGCATGCCAGACCATACTAGACAGTACCACTGCATCTATCATGGGGGAGGCCAGCTTCATAAATTCATATACAGAAGGCTAATACAGATACAAATACAGACCTTCACCCTACGAGAAGTACCTGAGATTAAATGGCCCATGCCCATCCCAGAAATTTTGCCAAGGCAATGATGATAGGTGTTAAAGTTTCCGAGCGCAGTAATCTTAGCGCAACGTCATTCCTTCTGGTGCCCAGTAATCTACAAATTGGTGTCAGCCACACTCGGCGTGCGGCAGCATAAGCTGTGCAAACAAACAGCAGGTGGGCCAGGGACTCCAATTGGGCGTGACAAGTGGGACAGGATTCGTCGCCTAGAATACCCCATCTTGCTGTGAATGACCTTACTGGTAATGAGCCTATCCTGAATTGGAAGTATAACTTCCGATCATGCGGCTTGGTTTTAGTATCCCAGTACTGTTCCAACTTTGGGGATGGCTTTACATCTAGGAAACTTCCAGTGAGTGAAGAAAAGTCACTATTTCTATAAATGTTATGGGTCACCCAATCCCAGTACTTTTCTTTTAAAGTCGCTTTAGGGGGGAACGGGGTACTTGCCGGATTCTCCCATAGTACTGCCATACCAATACTTGTTAGGGATACTCTAACCTCCTGCAGCCATTTTATTTTGTTAAAACGGTCTGCTCTGATTAGATCCTTGAGACCTGCAGCATAGGATGCCAGTTCCGGTGTGGACCAGATTCTCCGACAATAGAGTAGGGGACGCAGTCTAGCTATGTCAGCCAGTGCCTTCCTACCTAGGTCATGAAGCAGTGGAAGTACTGGGGTGCTTTGCAGGAGGTTAGTGATCTTACGCAAAAACCTGTTTTCTGCTGAAGTTAACTTGGAAAGATTCTCGAACCCCCAAAGCTCAGCCCCATATAAGGCGGAGTTAACAACTTTCATGTTATATATTTGCAGAACTGGGCTAACTGGTTTAGTAAGGCAGGTGTTAAACTCAATTTGCAAAGTTCCAGCCTGTTGCCGATGCTTCAACAAAGCCATATCAAGCTGCCGATTCCACCTCATATCCCTCTGCATGATAACCCCCAAGTATGTAAAGTCGGTTACCTGTTCTAAGGGCCGCTTATTTAACACTATGCCTCCTCTAACTGCTCTATGAGGGTTGAAATACATGAATTTCGTTTTTGACTCGTTAATTTCCAGGCCCCGTAGATGGCAAAACTCCTCGAAGAGTAGCAGAGCTCGTTGGAGGCCGCTCGGTGTTTTTGAGATAATCAACGTGTCATCCGCAAACATTAAAATGGGAATTCTAACACCAGCTAGAGCTGGGGCATCAGTAGGGGTAGACTCCAGGAATTTTGCAATCCCGTTGATAAACAGAGAAAATAGTGTGGGTGCCATTACGCAACCTTGGCGCACACCTTTCTCTATGGGAAAGGGATTCGTAACATTGCCCTGCGAGCCCCATCGAATTTGGGCATAATTGTCCTCATGAAGTCTGGCAATAAGGGATATCAATTCTGGGGACATCCCCATCTCTTGCAGTACTACCCATAGTTTGCTACGGGAGACGAGGTCAAAAGCTGACTTAAGGTCCACAAAGGCAGCATAAAAGCTACCCTTGTCCAAGACCACCGTCTTCCAATACAGCAAAATGAAACAAAATACCTGGTCGATAGTACTGATGCGTGCCCAAAAGCCAGCCTGAAGAGGAGATAAAATGCCCTGCTCGTCTATCCAGTCCTGGACCTTATTTAAAACTAACTGTCCCATAATCTTTTGGAGGGAGTCTATTAGGCTAATTGGCCTATAGTTTCCAGGGTGGGATTTATCCCCTTTTTTAAAAACGGGGATAATCTCAGCCCCTTTTCAGGAGTCTGGGACTGGTGCACCCTTGGCAATTGCATTAGCCAGCAGCACAATATACCGACACCATTTGGACTTATCACAAAGGAAGGAGTCCTATCCAAGTAATAAGTCACAATATTTTTTGTAAAGTCAAATAAACAGTTACAATTATTTAAACCTGTGCTCAAACCCTGGTACCTATGGCACAGACCAAACAGGCTTAACTTAGGAAAAGGTGAAAACTATTTTGCTAAGCTAAAACAGTGAAACACACATCTAAATAACAATCCCACAACTAATTTTTATAAATTAAAAAATAACAATAAGAAAAATCACATGAAAACAACAAAAATCCAGTAAGCGGAACTGGAGATATGAATTTTAAAAGTTTTAAGGCAAAACGTGCCAAAGTAAAGTGCCAACCAGAAATCACTGGTCGCTGTTTACTTGAACCTAGGTGCTTTTTCAATCTCCTCTTACAATGAAACTAAACACAGGAGGTTAAAATGTGTTTAGGAATCTAAAGAACCCTCTTCTCCAGGCTTCCATTATCACTAAACTATAAAAGTACAGGTCTCCTCCGGCCAATTTTAGGTTAATGATGTTCCTTGACACTCCTAAACTGCCCTGCTTGGGTTGAGCTGGGTTATACTTCTTCCCTGAGCGTTCCTGCCAGGCCCATGCCATTGTGTCTGCAATTAGAGCAGTATTTCACAACACATTCAAGCACCGCTGGAAAGCCAACTGCAAGCTGTCCAATGCTAATTAGCCTGCAGTTTGTTCAAGCAGGGAAAGTATACCTTTTCAAAAGTTATTTTTCTTGTATATTTATCAAACATCCAAATTAGGCATTGAATTGTTTTTGATTAAATATTAAAAACAGTGGTTGAACCATCCCTGTAGCTTATGCCAAACCCATTATATAGAATTAACTTATTAACTGTACTTTACCTTTCTCTTTGTAGTACTAGCTACAGCTTAACAGTGAAAATAGCTTTTGGGGGCTAGTCACTCTAAGAACATGCAACCATTACATTCTTAGATGGTCCACTCTTAAATACTAGGTAATCTACCTTATGGGCTAAAAATCCTACTTAAGAGCCATATACCAGAATATTTAAAAGCAGGGTTGTCCTCCTGACAAAAAGCGTATTCTGACTGGTCTGCCTACATGTTTGAAAGCATTACAAAATAAAATGATGGACAGAGTGTTGAAACTTTTCAAACACTCATGCTCAGTCACAGATCTGTGTTTAATACATTGTCATTTTGCTCACCATGTCAGTTTGGAACCAGCCATATGCAGATCAGTCTTGACTCTGCTCCCCATGGGAACAGTCCAGCCCAAACTGCCAAGCCAGGTCCTCCCTGGACTGGAAACAAGCATCCTGGGACTGGTTTCAGGGTGCCACCCCCCATCAGCCAAGCTGTTGCTATAGTAGTAGCCCTAAGTGGGAAGGATATGCCCAGATGCGGATCCCTTGCTTACGCCACTGGATTCAAGCTAGCCTGGATAGTCAGGGGTGATACCCCGAAACCAGTCCCAGGATGCTTGTTTTCCGGTCCAGGGAGGACCTGGCCTGGCAGTTTGGGCTGGACTGTTCCCATGGGGAGCAGGGTCAAGACTGGTTTGCAAATGGGTGGGTCCAAACTGAGGTGGCATGGTGAGAAAAAAAACTATGTATTTAATCCAGATTTGTGACTGGGGGTGAATGTTTGAAAATGTTCAGCATTCCGTCCATCACCTTTTTGTGTTGCTACAGGTTTGCAAGCTGCAGGACTCATGCTCGACAGCAGTGCTGATGCCATATTGTTCTTGTGGGTCTAGCTAATGACAAAATAAAGTGCTATAGTCCACAGTTGACTTTTAACATACTATGCCATTGGTTTATTTTTGTCCACATATACTGTGACCTTACTGGAAAGTTAAATATTCAATTTTACCATGTTTTAGTGGTCAGAGCACATGCACTGGGGACTGGACAACAGTACTCTAGTGTACAGAATGAAAAAAATTAGCTGCATCACTCTACAAACAACGTGACAACTACACAAAAAAAGGCACATTCTCATACTGTCCTCACCAAGACTAAAGGTGAGGAGCGACTCAACTATTCACTTGGCACTTCTCAGTAATGGATCAGAAAAGCCATCTGCACTGGTGTGGACAGTTCGAGACTCAAATCCTATTCTCATGTCCACTTACTCTGTAGGGATAGGGGCCACCTCAACAGATTTGGGCTGTCCCTTTTGTTTGACATTAACAGTACTGCCAATCTATCAAGCTCGGCCCTAGGCACTAACTTGCCCCGTAGGAAACCCTTCTCATTTGCAGACCCCACCTGGGATAGGATTATGCCTAGCCTACCTATAGATGCATCCCAGCAGGTGAACAGTACCACCATGGCCACCAAACAGAGTGACACTACAGGGTCTCCAAGCTACGACGCTTGCATGGCTTACCTCCTTATTGACGGATTGTACCTTCTTGGTCTTCTTGACAAATGTAGTGTCTGGCTAACACTCACTCACCTCAGGAGCTCTGCAGGGATCTTCCCTCAGCCATATGCTTTTTAACATCTATGTCCACCCTTTGGCGGACATGGTGGATAGCTGTGGTCTCACCCTGTTCTCATATGCGGACATCACTCAGATCATCTTTTCTCTGCCATCCAGACGGGAAGTCAATTCACAAGATCTTAACTCTTGCCTCGCTCTGCCTTGTCTCCACCTCGATGAATACCAACTCTCTTAAACTAAATGGCGGCAAGACTGGGCTTATGGTACTGGGCAAGTATACCCACCTCTGGGGCCCCAACACTAGCCTGCCATGGTGGGAGTGCTTCCCTAA
Source organism: Calotriton arnoldi (assembly GCA_963921515.1). Taxonomy (NCBI): domain Eukaryota; kingdom Metazoa; phylum Chordata; class Amphibia; order Caudata; family Salamandridae; genus Calotriton; species Calotriton arnoldi. The sequence goes on from CAWUFW010006991.1 coordinate 802,155, forward strand.
CCCACCAATAAGGTGAACAAACTTGGCTACTGGCTTGATTCCACCTTGTTGAAGAAGCCACTGGTGGCTAAAGTAGGCTCCACATGTTTCTCCACTTTGAATCATCTAAAAAAGGTCTTTCTCTGCTCAAAGGACAGTTATTCAAGCCATGTTAATCTCAAGATTAGATTATGGTGACATCTTGAACTTAAGGGCAGATAAGAGTGTGATAAGACACATCCAGGTGGTTCAGACCTCTGCTGCTAGGCTCCTGTTCCATCTCCCCAAACACTCCTTTGCACTGGGCATCCTCCGCAAACTTCACTGGCTCTCAGCAGAGAAGCAAATCACTTTCAAAGCACTTAGCTTTATTCACAATATTAGCTCACACTCAGGTCCTTAATACCTGCAAAAACTGGTGGTTCCCTACCACCCCCTTGTACCCTGCGCTTGAGCAACCGATCCTTCTTCACAATTCCTAGAAGCAGACGCACCAGGATGGGTGGTTGCTCCTCTTCTTTTTTGGTCCCTAACCTATAAAACACCCTCCCTGAGTCTCTGAGAGGCTGTGCTTCCATAAGGAACTGAAAACCTGGTTATTTTAGCTCTCTTCTCCAAGCTATCCCTCCTGTCCGCCAAGTGCTGGGAAATCCTAGGGGTTGCCACGCGCTATACAAGAATTTAATAATAAAAAGGTCAGACCTTTTTTCCCAACTTAGAGCCATCTCTTCTTAAAAGGCAAGCAAGAAACCCAGGCTACTGACATCGGTCAGTGTTAGGAACTAGGCTACTGACCATTCATTGATGAGGGATGCTTCAATCCCAGTCCCTGTGTAGGCCTCACATTCAGCTGATGGCCTGGCAAAAAGTCACCCACTTGGGCCTGAGGTCACTAAGGCTGCCTAGGTTTCCCAGAGTGGGTGGGAGGGCTAAACCTGCAGGCTGCAGACACTATTTTTCCACTATCACGTCTACAGTGTTAGGGATGACATCATGAGACTTCATACTGCCCTGGTAAACTAGGATATCTAGGGTAGACACAGTCATCCTCAAGGGAAAACACACTGTATCAAGCAGTTGTCTGCCCGGTCAAGATTTTCTGTCAGCAAGGCTGCACAGGCGGTACATCCAGGACAAAAGGACCCTCACTAGTGCTAGTCTTTTGGTCTTCTCTTGTCACAGTAGATAACCCTGGCACACAGGTCTCCCCACTGCTGGTGGTACCCACCTGCTACCCCTTACATTCCCTCTGGGTCTTTTTACACTACCCTTAGGGACAGTACTCACAGAGATCTGCATTTGGCCAATCTGGATTCTCCCACCAACTGGATTCCATCCTGCCTGTGGTAGTTTGCAAAGATTACACTTTGGACAAGTGTGGATGTACAACTACCCTTCTCTGGGCAGCAACTCCTGTACATTTTAAGGAGACCCTGGCCACAGGGGGTCAGATTTCCCCCATGGATATTCCTTACCCTACAAAACTTTCTTGTCAGATACTGTTCTGGGGAAACCAGCCTTTTCATCACCTGCCAGGGACTGGCTGTCACAAGTATCCCACAGAGAAGGGAGTCCAGGACATCAACCCTATTCACTATGACCTCCTGGTTGTGAATCCTACCACTCTTCAGGATCACTAACTTGCCTTCTGATTCCAGCTCCCAAATAGGGGATCACAAAGACATGATCTCTTCCCCTTCTTGTTAATGCTCCTCCCACAGTGCTAGGCTGGCCACCCCTGTAGACTGTCCACTTGTGAGCACATTCTTCTTGGGGCAGAGGAATCATCCCTCTTGTGCCATGTCTGTAGACAGCCAAAACACCTGCCCTTGCCAAAGCACCTCTTTCCCCCTGGGTTCCCAGGTACCTGCTTCCCAGAAGTAGCTTAGCACTCTTTCCCCTTGTCAGAATGTTGGGAACGCAAAGTATGTTTTTTAGCCTTGCTGCTCACCTCCTTTCCCTGCTGAGGTCCTGATCGCACCTTCTTCTAATCACACACTGGGACTTTTTAGATAACCTTGAACATACCCACAAGTCAGCTGCCCTTCTTAGCTTTCTGGGGCCAGTCAGGTGGGAGCCCACTAGTTGCTGGTGCAACTCTGAAGACCCATTCCCAAGATGGACTCCTTCAAAATCAAAAAAAGTATCCACTTCAGTGTGCTTCACCTCTCTACTGTTTTTAATGAGATATCTATGAACTCCTATAAAGACTATTGTGACTCTTTGTATGTGTATATTAGCTTCTTGCAATATCCATCAGGAGTGAGACCAAACTTCTTTACTAGTGTATCCTTCGTGTTTGGGTAGGAATCTGTTAACTCACAGTCTAGGGTCAGGAGTGTGTCCATGGATAGGCACCAACCCCTACAACAATAAACCCCAATATAATTCCTCTGTACTGCGCATCCAAAATGCCCTCTCATAAGCAAACCATTTATAAATGCCACCCCCACCACAAAGCTAAGCACCATATCCTTAAGTAGGTGGCACACCTCAACTCTGTTTCTTTCATCTTCTTTGTGCTGTACCACACCCAACTTGGCCTTCCACCCTTCCAAGGCCAGCTTTGTCTCTTCCAGTGTCATTTTCATTTTCTCCAGGGCAATGGAAGACAGCTTAACCTGATTCTCTCTCTGACTGCGTGTTCTGGAGCTCCAGCTGACAGACTACTAGTTCTGATGGCGTCCTAGCCCTGGAAAGGTCCAAAAAAGATTCAATCTTCACACATGTTATCCTCGAACTCCTCTTGCTCTTATTCATGTTCCTCTGAAATGGTCTATTGCTGGCATTCCTCTTCCCAGGCCCTGAGGAATTTGTGGAAATCTTCCTTTTTGGAATCTCCGATCAACTTCATCCACTCTATTTGCAAAAGGTTCTCAGCTCTCCCATGCAAAGGCTCTCCATGGCAGCCAGCTGCACCTCCATGTTCCACACAAAACCAAGGTGCAAACATTGGAATAAAAAATTAATTTTGAAAAATCAAAAATGACCCAATCAAGACCGTATGCCACTTATAATTCAAACATCCATTTTTGCTGTCACTTGTATTGGGCAATTTATAATTTCAACAAAATTGAGCGGTGTCTACTAAGCACAAATTCTGGATCCTACCACTAAACACCAAAGTAAGAAAATTGATTTTTCTTTGGGGATATGTGAGTCTTATCCAAATAAAAAAGTCCCCAAATACTGTAAGATCAAACACACAGTTTCAATAAGTTAAACCTTGGCTCAATCCCTTATAGCTATGGCACAGAGCAGATGGGCTTAACTTAGTAATCAGAAAGTCAAAACACAACTCAATAGAAATCACACATCCAATTTCTAAAACAATAGCAAAATGTAATGAGAAAAATGCACCAAAACGACATAAATCCAATGAGGGGAACTGAAGATATACATGTGAAAAATGTTATGCCAAAAAGCGCCAGGAAAAATTAAAACACAAATGAGAAATCACTGTTCACAATTGACCAGGACCTTGGTGCAATTTCAGGTCAACCACAATGGAGCACATAGAGGATCACTCTGGTCAAAGTTTTTACGTTCTGGCTTAGTCATTTTTATGGAAATCATAATCCTCCAGTTTGGTAATGTTGAAGGATTTACCCATCAAAGTTCTCCTGAAGCAGGATAGACATTGGGCAAGGTCAGACTGAAGCCAATGGTTTTTGTGGGAAAAGCTCTAAGTAGGGGAAATGCAAAATTCATGGCTGCAGAAGTCCTCATGTCTTGTGGAAACATTTTGCGCCCTTGGACTTAGTCTTTTTTATTGCGATCAAAATCCTCCAGTGCGGCAAGCCTGAAGGTGTATCTGATGAAGTCACTTTGAAATTGGACACATTTGCCACCAGACCCCACTGAGGCACTGGAGGTCTTGAAAATCCAAACTTTTTCCAAGTTCCAACTTTCCAGAATTTGTGGGTAGTTCGTCTTAGGCACTTCTAAGGTTCAGGACACCAGGGCCAATACTTTTTCTAGCCAGGGCACACTCCAGCAAAGGCCACCAATAAGGTCCAGTTCCAGTTGAAGGTAGCCCATTGGTCACTCAAGAAAAATGGCATCTTGCAGCTTGTTATGGCCTTGTAGCCACACAGCAGGTCGGCCAACTGACCCTTGGAATCCATTATTTAGCCCTGGGTACAAGGAGGAGCAGGTCCAGACTCTCAGGTCTCCTAACAGTCTACAGACAGCAGGTCCAGTCCTCTTCTGCTCTGTCACAGGTCCAGAAAGTGTTTTGAGATACTGGGGTGAGGTGCTACTTTTTTCCATTCACCAGCAAGTGGGTGGGGTAAATTCTGGATGATACCTGACTAATGGGCAAAAAGTTCTCAATTTTGCAACACATCATATTTTTCTCACTGCAGATTGTCCCACAGTGCACTATTTTCATTAAAATCCAACATGTGGCACACTAAGGGGTGTGATTAAGGTAATGAGCAATCCCCTCCCACTCAACCACCCTAAACTGGTTCTGGGGCCTGTTCCTCCTCAACTTAAACTAAAGACGCAAGTCTTAAGTGGATTTCCAGAACAAAAGGCCCCTCTTCTCCCGGCTTCCCATATCACTAAACTATAAAAGTCTCCCCCGGTCCCTTTTAAGTAAGTGAGTTCCTGGACACTTTGAAAGCATCCTGATTAGGTTAAACTGGCTCACAATCCTTCCCCGAGCCATCCTGCTGCGCCCAATCCATTGTCTCTAGTATGAAAGCAGTATTCACACCTCATCAAAGCAGCACTGACAGGCCAACTGCAAGAAGGCCAATGCTAACTAGCTTTCAGGAGTTCAGGCGGGGAAAATATAACTCTGTAAAAGTTGCGTTTTTTGCATATGGATTAAAGATTAAACTTCATAATTGAATTACATTTTTAATAAATATTTAAAACCGTGGCTGAACTGTCTCTGTAGCTTATTCCAAACAAATATATAGTATTAACATATTAACTGTACTTTAGATTTTTCTTCTTAGCACTAACAGTGAAATTAGGTTTTTGGGAATAGTCACTATTGAAACATACAAGCATTCAAATTCTTACATGTTCCACTCTTAAATACCAGGCACACTACCTGTAGGGCTACAAATACTTAGAAGTGAGTTACCTAATATTAAAAGTACGGTTTCAATCCTGTCAAAAAGCTTATGATGACATGTCTGTCTGTAGGTTTATAAGCTGCAGGAGTCAGACTAAGCAAGTAGACCTGCAGCCATGTTTCTTTGTCAGCCCAGTGAATCCCACAATAGGTGCCTCATTCCTCGGGCGACATTTAACTCTCTATGTCATTGGTGTATTTTCTTACAGCATATTGTGGCCTTACTGGAAAATTAAATATGCCAATTGGGTACTGGTCAGTTTTACCATGTTTTAGAGGTCAGAGCACTTGCACTGTGAACTGCACAGCAGCATCCCAGTGTGCAGAGTTAAAAAGCCAGCAGCATCAGTCAACAAAATGGGGGTGGCCATACAAAAAGAGGCACTTTCTCACACCACAGAGAGTGTACTGCTAGAATTGTTGGTACATCATTGAATAGACATCATGATTAAGTTCTGCAGGGAATCCTTCCAAGTAAGAAGGCTCATGAGATAGCATAGAGACTGGACCTCAAAGAATATTCAGTGAAACATACTAATGCTTGGCATTATTGATTGATTCTATGAATCTAAGATGCATTCCCATGGAAAGCTAAGTACCTCCTAAATGCACTGCACACTAGTATTAAAGGAGTATTATAAACAATAGGTTCCATACTGCCCAACCCTACTGGGTTTATTACATTTTTATTGACTAATAATTACACACTGGTTATAAAGACTTAGCTATTGATTTCTGTTATGCATTGCCTCATTCAAAGTGGTATTTAGATGAGTTATTTTATTTTTCCCATACAATTAATTTGTAATTCTCACTTTCTATTTTCTCTTAAGAAGGAGGGAATGAAGTTAGATATGATAAATCTTATCAAATATTATAAGTCTTACCTCTGAATAAATTTGATAAAAAATGAGAATTGTGAATCAAAATTCTCAGAATGCAAAACTCTCCATTCTGAAGGCATCGTTAGAATTAGAATAATAAGCCACCTAATGATAGCAACATTTTAGAGCCATGAGTATGGTGTATTTCAGAAGTATTCCTAGTGTGACAAGACACCCTGGGATGAAGCAGGGATAAGTGGTGCAATAGGTAAGTCTATAGAGAAAGCCCACCTAGTGGAGAAACTGATTGATAACAAGAATTAGAAATTGATATATTAATTTTATAATTACATTTCTTGCAAATAACATATGTAAATAAAATAGACCCCCAAAGGTTGGTTGGATGTACTGCTATACACTAATTGGTAACTGTTCCTGTCAGAAAAGCGGTCATAAACCTATTGTGGTTGAGAGTTAATGTCGATGTGGTCTCCTAAGAAGGTGGTTGGGTCTAGGTGAAGGTGGGGGAATTCCTCCTTTTGGAATTAGTGCCCTCACACACCCTTGCGGGTGTCATGCTTCATCATCGGGCTGAGCTCCTCGTGGGGGTGGCGCTGCTGTCCCCACGGGCCCTGCGAGAGGGCTCTTTTTCGGAGATCTTTTGTAGGAGGTGCCGCAGTTGTGCATGCGGGTGTGTGGGCCTTGTAAAAAAGTGTGTGAATGGATAAAATTACCTTGCCGGTACCTGAAAACAATTTTAATTCGAGGGTCCGGAAGGTAAGGTTAGAAAAGGTTTGGAATGGAGCCTCTCCTTAAAACAAATGTGGTGGAGGGACAAGTATATTGCCGCTGCTCTCAATCCGTGAAAGTGATACAAAAGTGCAGTCTGGTCAACATGTTTCGCGCATCAGGCGGGTCCCTAGTGGGTCCTTGAGCGCTTCTTCAGGACTGTGAAAAGTGAAAAGAAAAGTGGGAATCAGGGAAAAGGCACCCTATAATGCCACCGTACCTGCAATGAGGTCAAGTGCGTTTCTTTGCGCTGGAAGGAACGTATTGGTCGTGTTCCTTAATCCCAACCTGGTGGAGACACAGAGAGAAGACATACAGAAGTGCAGAATAAATTGAATAAAACATATATTCTATATGAGCATTCGATGGGGTTTAGAATGCTGTCATAGTGGTTCAATTTCCACTTAGTATACATAGCATGCTCAGCGTAACATGCCGTAGTAATCGTGATCAAGTACAAGTGTGCGTGACAGAAGCCTGCACCCAAATACGGCCAGTGTGAAATGAATATTCGTACAGGCAGTGTTGTTACCATCATGAGGCATATTTAACGGTGACATGTTATATCATGCATGCATCAATTCTGATCACCCAGGGTAAGTGTCAAATGACGGTCAAGTAGAAAAGGCAGGAAATGCCTGTGTGATTGTGGCAATCCGTTAACGCTATCTGACATGGAGCGAATAGTGGCTGATTCCTACATCCGGTATATATGTGCTTATGGAAGTCCGTGCATAATAAATAACACAGAGCAGTCTGCGGCTAACGTCTATATCTGTGCGCCGCTCGTAACGTGTATAATCGTAAAAAAAAATGAGGATAGTGTGACAATGACAATGTGCGCCGCTCATTGTATACATAACAGAAATATCACATGTTAAATAAAGGCCGCCTACCCCTCTGAACGTAAGGATTGGCCTCGCCGGCGAGTACTGCAGTCGCAAAGAGGCAAAACTGTAAGTGCGAGAAAGTAAGTGAAGGCTAAGTTAGCTCGTGTAGTATGTGAGCCAATGGTGCGGTAAAGTTACCTGAGTCCATAGTGGCGAGCAGCCGGAATATACTTACAGTGTGCCTCTTGCTTGATAGCCCGTTACCTGCCCTGCCGATCAGGATCGCCGGTGGATTGAGGAGAAATGGTTGCCTAGTCATAGGCCGTTCACTTCCTGGAATCGGAAGGGCCGGTGTGGGCATTTCCCATAACGTGGCTTCACGTCGGGGCAAAGGTCGTGTTACTGTGGCGGCCATATTGGACAAGGGTTCACTTCTGGTTTGATAGTGATCAGGGGCAATACAAACAAAATGATGTTACTGTGGCGGCCCTCTTAGAAAGGGTCTTGTATGGTTCGATCGTGCTAATGGGCAAAAAAACACAAGAGGATGTCGGTCCCTATATTGACCATAAATGGATTAGGTAGGGAGGTAAATGACCAGCCTGGGTAAGCGTGAGCTACGCGTGGTCACTAATCCTGCAATGCACCCCGTTAAGGAACGCGGGTCGTAAATGTCAATAAATAATGTATATGGAAATGTTGAAATTCCTTTAGTGAGCAGACACTCATGAGGTGCTCTCATATGTTAGACAGTGAAGATGTCTCTGGCCCCACTAAGTAGTTACAGTGTCTTTGTGAGGCAGGATTAGTCCCTATGGTATGTGGGGCGGGTACTGGAGAGGTAAGTAGTACATCATATGGTGGACCCCATACTGTCATAAAGCCCTGGTCTGATGGTGTTATTTATTCTGATTGCACCAGTCATGTGATTAGAACATCAATTCCACCCAAGGAATGTCGTCATTGACGCCCCCTATGTTGCTTTTCAATCGAAAAACCCACAGTTGTTCTTGCCTGAATAGTGTATTGGTGGCCCAGTTGGGGTTAAATTCAATGATTGTCCACCTAAGGCTGTCCGGGGGATGGTTTTTCTCCAGAAAATGATTCTGTAACCTAGTACTTGTTTTTCTGCAGCAAATTGTGCTTTTATGCTCCCCAATGCGGATTTTAACCGGTCTGGTAGTCATCCCTACATACCTCATCCCGCAGGGGCAGGTGATGAGGTATATGCAGTTTTTTGTGTTGCAGTTCGTGTGGCATTTCTGATGCCAAGGTCTAGCCAGACCTAGGTCAATATGTTTTGATGGTGTAGTAAGGGGACAGACAGAGCATGTCCCACAGGGGTAGTGTCCTTCTACTGGTGGTAAGGCCCATAGAGTAGGTGGTTTCTGGATTGTTAGTTTGGGACGTGTATGAACCAGAATGTCTTTAAGGTTCTGAGTGCATTTGAACGCGAAAAGAGGGGGTGGACCTGGGGTAAAACTCCCTGTCTCAAGAATCCTCCAGTGTTTTTTGATAATGTTTTGGATCCTGTTGGAGTTGGGAGTAAACGTGGTAACGCATTGTCAATGACTCTGTCTCTGGTTGTTCTCTGATCTCCAGGAGGGCCTCTCTATGATTGTTTCTAGCCCTTTTGTGAGCCTGTCGTATAATTTTCTTTGGATAGTGTCATTCTGACAGGTTCTCAGAGAGTATTCTGGACTGGGTTTCGAACTTGTTGAGTGTATTGCAGATTCTGCGGAGGCGCAGGAACTGGCCCACAGGGAGATTGTTCTTAAGTGCTTTTGGGTGGTAGCTTTCATACATAAGCAAACTATTCCTATCTGTCGGTTTTCTGTAGTTTGTAGTCAGTAGCACGCCATCCTGTAGGGAGATGAGGAGGTCTAAGAAAGGAATGCTTTCTTTTGATCTGGTGCCTGTGAATTTCAGATAAGGGTCTAAGGTGTTGATCCACTCAAAAAAGGTCTTGCACTGTTCCTCATCCCCTCGCCAGAAAAGGAGGATATCATCGATGTATCGTCGCCACATTAGGATACTGGTCCTATGTGGATTGTTCACTCCCAAGATGAATTTATCCTCAAAATTGGCCATGTATAAACATGCCAGGATCGGCGCGAAAGTGCTTCCCATGCTGGTGCCTTGTATTTGATGGTACAGCTGTTTCTGAAAAGCAAAGAAGTTTTCTTTGAGGGCTGTGGAGGCACATTCACAAATGAACGAGACAGGTGTCTCGTAGGGCCATGGATCGACACTTTATAGTACAGTTTCTAAGACTTCCAATGTGGATTCTTGGGGGATGTTCGTATAAAGCGCCTCTACGTCCAAGGTCACTAAGAAGTTGATGGATTCTGGTTCTGGAAAGTTCTCAATGAGATTGAGGACCTCTGTGGTGTCCCTGAGGTATGTTGGTGTCTTAGTGACCAAAGGGCGGAGGAAGAAATCGCAGAACTTGCTCAGTGGTTCCAGTAGTGAGTCGATGCCGGACACGATGGGTCGTCCTGGTGGTGGAGTGGTCCCCTTATGGATTTTTGGTAATGTGTAGAAATAAGGGGTTCGCGGGTCATCATTGGTCAGAAAAGCTGCTTCTTGGGCAGAAATCCATCCTTCTGTCTCTGCCTCAGACACTAGGCTCCTAATCCTGCTGGTAAGATGAACCGTGGGGTCTTCATCTATGGGCTGGTAGTACCTGGTATCTGACAATTGGCGGAGACATTCTGCATCGTATGTGCCCACGTCCTGAATAACGATGGCACCGCCTTTATCGGCTGGTTTCAGAATAATGGTTGGATCCTTCGTGATGGTTTCCAATAGTTTCCTTTCTTCTCTGGACATGTTGTCAAAAGGGTGCTTGCTGGTGGTATCCTTGACATCCTTCAGGATGGCCTGTTCAAAGGTGAGTACCTCGTTGGGTGTCATGGCAGCCATAGGTGTAAACTTGGATTTCTTTTTGAGACCGGTCCCTGTAATCGGGGTCTCTGGTTTGTCTTAGAAGTAGGCCCTCAATCTCACCTTACGGAAAAATTGGTGTAGTTCTTGATGAAGTCTGAAGGGATCCTCCTTGGGGGTAGGGACGAAACCCAAGCCCTTCTCCAAGAGCCTGGATTCGCCCTCGGCCAGGGGTCTTTAAGACAGGTTCATTACTAGTGTTTTGATGTCTTGCTCCTTAGGGTCATTGGTTCCGGGTCTTGCCAATGGACGTTCTTGGGTCCTCCTCTTCTTCTGCCTCTTCCTCTGCCCATCCCTCTGTCGAAAAAAGGAGGGTTTGGAAATTGTTGGTATTGAGGTGTCTGAAGGGGATGTCCTGGTGGTATATTCCATGTTGGGTGGGGTCCCATCCACTGTCCAGGGTAGATTGGTGGTTGAAAAGGATGGGACGGAAAACCTTGAAACAGAGGTGGCGGTTGTTGTCTCTGACCTCCTCTGGACCGTGGGGTGAAATTCCTGCTTTCACAGCTGGAGTTGCTGCTTGTTGACCCCGACCTTGTGGAATGGTTGCTGCTGCCTTCATCGGATGTCGTCTCATAGTTCTGAAAGACATAGTCGCCTTTAGTATATGGAAAGATCTTCTCTTGGTCAAAGCGTTTTATATCTTTCTGGAGTTTTGTAATCTTTTGTTTTGTGAGGAAGTCCTTGTGATCATTCATTTCCTCATTTATTTCTGCTAGTCGTTACTTGAATGCAGAGATAGAAATGCCTGCTTTGAGCCCATTCTCAGCGAGGGTGATCTGAATCAGAAGTTCATCTGATAAACGTTTGGCTGTGTTGATGATTAGTACAAGCCAGTCTCGCGTGCATTTCCATGCTATTTTGGACCATTCCTTGCGGAAGGTCAGATCTTCTAAAAAGATTCTGGGGGTCAGTGTCACCAAGAGACCGCTGGCCGCTATGTTAGCCCTCAGATACTCTGTCATGATTATCCCGTGTAGGGCTGTTTTTATCTGCTGTTTTCTAAGAGTTTGTAGGGCTTTCCAGTCATTGTTTTTGCTGCCTGTAGCTGCATTACCATTAGGCCTGGGTGGTGAACTTCGTTCCGTTCGCGGAGTTTTCTGCACTCCGCACTCCACGGAGCTCGCGGAGTGCAGAAAACTCAGCTTCGCGATGTGCAGCGGAGTTTTTTCCCCGCTCGCGATCGCAAACGGTAAGTTCGCGATCGCGAACAGTAAGTTCGCGAGCGTGAGCTGCCGCTCGGGTAGATTTTCTACCCGAGCAGCAGGAATACGAGCACAAACTGCAGTTCGCACTGCACTCCGCCACTCGCGGAACTTCGCAGAGTTTGTTTGTAACTTTGCGCACGAACTACGCCCAGGCCTAATTACCATCCCCTGATAGGAGTGAGGGCGCCCTCAGAATTTCCGCCACTGTCTCGTCGTCGAAACTAAGGCCTGTGTTGTCCATTCTTTTTGTATGCAGATGTGCCTGGGTGATACCCGCTAGAATTATGTAGGGGTATATCTATATATATATTGACCAAAAGTTACTGCGGCACATTAAGCCCCAGCAGTAACACATGACCTACGGGTCTTCTTAACCTGGCAAGGGAACCCCTATATTAAACTCAACTCATTTCGGTATCCCTTAGCTAGTTTTAACACTCACTCACTCACGCACTTATCATCCTAGAACCCTCTATCTCACATTCTCACTCATCATATGGCAATACCAAAAAAGATCTCCACTAAAGCGACCCTTCGGGGGACCCATAGGGCATTGCAGTGCCGGCCCGACGAGGAGCAACCGCCCGATGATGAAGCATGACATCCTTCGGGGTGTGTGAGGGCATCAAGAGACAAGACGTGTGCTTGCCTCTATCCCACAGGGTTTAAACCTCGGACCCCACTCTGTTTATTGCTTCTTCTTCCTTTTTCCCTGTCTTGTCATGCTCCAACTGAAGCTGTTGATTTTGGTGGCAAGTACTCTAAGCTGGACAAAGCTGGATTTCATAGCTACTGATGTTGCTTTGGCTGGTATAGTTTTGCTCCCTTGCCCTGTTCTAAGGGTTTTACCTTCAGACTTAATAACTTTTTTGGTTCTTTTACCCCTCCAGTAAGGCAAGGCTAGAAGAAATAGAGAGGCAGTGCCCCTCAAGGCATGATACCTTTACTACCAGGTCCTGCAGAACCCAATTTCAGTTCAACGCTCAGAGTGGAACAACCTTATTGTCTTGCCTTCCTTGGGTGTAACTCCTCTGGGCAAGACTCAGCACCATGCCTCGGTCCTCAGGAGGGGTAAAAAATCACTAAGTCCTACTTTTCCCCAGCTGCTTGGAAAGTTCTTTTTGGTTAGTCCTGCAGCCCTAGGTCCTCAATGCATGCTTCTAGACACTTTAGCTTTCTCCAGCCAGTCCTCTGTATTCAGCTGGGCCATTTTTGAGTCAGGAGTCCTTCTTTTTTTGTATTCCTAGAGCCGTCAAACAAGAGGCCAAGCACATGTCTCCTAGAGAGATGTTCTAGCTCCTGGGTGCCAGAAGGATCCATGAGTCCTTGAGTCATTTTCTTTCAGCAGGTCCTCATTTCTTCAGTTATCAGAAGTGTTCTTATGAGGTGTGGGCAAGGTTCAAGTCTTACCCTGTGCACACGCCAGTAATTAGAGCAATTAAAATTTCAACCAACTCCTGACCTTTAACAGCACTTCCTCTTTGGTTTACTCTGAAATTTCTCAAAAGCCCTAAAGCCAAGATGTCTAGTGCCTTCTCCATCTGAAGTGGCCTTGCCTCTCCATTACCATTCCCCTAGTCAGATGAAGTGCTCTCTCCTTTGCCAGGTCCCAAACTGGTATTCCCTTCTGCTGCGGTGGGGGACTGAAAGTCTAGGATGGCTTTTCCTGCAGCCCCATTTTCCATCGTCAAGTCAAAGAAAGAAATGTTAAAACTGTCCTTTAACATGACAACTGTTCCTCTCCCCTCCTAGATGGCCAGTTAAGCCATTGCCTCCCTGGAGTTGGGGTGCTACCTCACAACCAGAAAGTTGTGTTGAGCATCTAGATTGGACTCAACTCTGGATTGCGGCTGAGCCACAAACTGATTTTTAACAGAGTAGTTACTTTTCCACAAAAAATGATCAAACGTGATCTTTCACCTTTGAATTAGATGTTGTCAACTAAGTGGACAACAACTTGAAATCATTTTGCCCTAATTTTCTCAAGAAAATATATCACATAAGGAATGTATTTATATGTACACCTGTTCATTGAAAATCTAGACTTATTTTCACAGTGAGAACATAATTTGTGTAATTTCACTGTGAGCTCTTACTATTGTCAACATAATGGTTGCCACATTTTTATATATCAAGCACCCATGGCTGCATGCTAACAAGGCACATTTTAGGGGTATATTATCTAATATACATATAGATAGGTGTTTATACATGACAAACAGCGTTTTCTCTGCCATGCCATCTGGAGCACGTTTAAAATGCAGCCCAGCCTGAGCACAGTGGTGCTGTTAAAATAAATAAGACAGTTGTGTAAAACAAATTTTAACAGTACCAATTTAGAGGTGGAGCACATGCACTATGGCATTCAGTAGCAGTATTACAGTGCACAGAGTCCTAATATTAAAAAACCAAAGGGTCGGAAAAAGTAAAATTTAAGGGTGGGCCATGAACAAAAAGCAGATATCCTTCAACTGCCTTGAAACATGAAATATAAGTCTCAATTGAAGCTTCGGTTCCTAGGGCTTGTTTTGGCAGCATAGAGAATAGTCATGCTCTGCAAGAGTAGTCTTAGACCAGAGAAAGTTGATTTGCTAAGGGAGGCATGAAAAACACACATGGCAGAGATTAATGTGAGGCGTATGAAGCCCAATGACAAAAGAGGGAAAACGGGTAAAGATATGTGAAATCAATATTTGAAAGAAATAGAGGAAATGTATGATCTTAGGCTTCTATGGAGACTAACGTGCAACTTGAGCTATCAGTATTGGATAGAATCTGCATAGATTATGGAGAACACATGAAATATGCAATAAGGTAATGACACATATTTTGTTTAATGTTGACATTTAATAAAGGTCATTGTTTGCCTCTAATAATGTAATAATTCTTAGAAATGATAAGTTACGTTTTTGAAGTCAAACCTGCCATATTCACCAGAACATCCATATTTACAAAGATTTGCTTTTAACTAAAGCTGTTTTTGCTCAATACTTGTCTGCTTGGCTTGACCTTTCCTGTCATTAAGCCAGTAATTTATCTGATTCATTCACATATCCTTTATGTCATCAGTGTGGAAGTATTACATTAAATTTAGGCTACATATTTTATTAAAAATATGCTAGGGCACAGCTTTCTAAAAGAAACCAGTCTTGCTCTAAAAGGGTTCAGATGTATTAAGCTTTAGTTGGGTGTTATAGAGAAGAATATGTTCGCCATTTGTATTGGTAGGACTTAATATATACAATCACATGACATTAAATCAGAAAATAGAAATGTCAAACAAACAAATACATTGGTAATAACCATCTGTTCAACCAGGCCCATTCTGGAGGGTCACCCCAGATGTCTGCTTTCCTTTGCTGAACCTGTTTTTGTTGACTTGTAGGGCTCTGTGCTCATTACTCTTGCTAGCCAGTAGTAAAGTGCTGGTGCTCTCTCCTTTAAACAAGGTAAAATTGGTATGCACCTGATTGGAGTATTTAATTTACTTATAAATTCCTAGTAAGTGGTACTACCTGTAAATATAATCCCACCAATGGGCTGCAGCGCTCATTGTGCCACCCACTAATGTAGCACTCCAAAACATGGCTCAGGGCTGCCACTGCAGCTTGTAGCGCAGTTTTAAAATGCCATTTCCACCTGGCAAAACAAACCTTTTGCCAAGCCTAAACCTTCCTTTTTAATTATTATGTCACCCCAAATGTAGAATCTAAAGGCTCCTAGGACAAATGCGATGCTCCATCAGTGAACTGATCCTCAGGCCGACAATGGACTCCTCACAGCCCTGCCAACATGAAGCTCTAGCTGTGCCTCCTCCTGTGCACTTGGACTCTAAGAAGGTAAAACCTTCACCGGGCACACCTGTTCCCTGTATCCAACCTGTGCTCTATCACGGTCGTCATGATCTTGTGACTTTGACCCAGGGCAGTGTGACCACATACATGTGAGTGGCACTTTGTGATGTTTTGTGCGATTCTTACCTAGAACTTTAAAAATTCATAACTCTAGTTCTATTGATTAGTTTTTTGTTGTTTTAGTGTCATTTATTACATTTTAGTTTATGTTTCTTAACTGGTTTGGGATTTTTCTTCTGTTTTGTTTTCACTTTATTTCCGTTTGAGTACCTCACAAATACTTTATTCATTACCTTTAAGTAAGCGTGAGTGATTCTTCGCCAAGTACAGGTATATTTAGTGACTTTTGAGGATCACTCCTGACAAGGATTGTGTTTATTACTTGAGTGGGGCTCACACACCTCTCAACTAATAACCCAATATCTAGCACCATCAGATTGGAATGACAAAAGAATTAAAAACATCACAGTTTGGTCAACTGGCAAAAAGGCTTGAATTATTTTCACTCCTCCAAGTATGCCCTGGGTAGTGCCCAAATTCACCTGAACTTTAAGTGGCACTGTGCTTTTGAAGGCTAATTTTCCACATATTAACATTTAAACAGTGTTTTATACTATTGTGAAAATAGCATAGTTGAATCACTCATCCATCTTCTGGTAAAGCATGCATACACAATAACAGTAGAAATATGTAAATATTGTGCTGCATTATACAGCATTTAGAACAAAAAATACTGAGCAAGATACAATTTGCTAATAAGTTAACCAATTAATTAAAATACCTTCCTCCAAAGTAATAAAACTTAGAATAATTGGACACGTGGAGGGACTGTGTATTCCTCATAACACTGTGGTGAGTGAGCATCTCTTGTCGCACAGTGATACAATTTCTGGGTGTTTGATAAAATCTAAACATAGCAATAAATTACTTGTGCTTAAGTCTATCCATCTTAATGGAAGACTGTAATAGCAAGATGGAATGCATCAAATCTGCATATTATATTGAATTATTCAGTCGATTCTACCATTTTCTAAAATTGTTTGAAAGAAAAGAGAGATTCTAATTGTAGGGATACCGACACCTATATCATTCTTGTGATGGGGGCTGCCATGTCAGCTAGTAAGGTTAGACCCTGTAAAAATTGTGATGTAAGAAAACAAGGTTTAAGTAATAAGTAGCATTGTGTACAAATTATGGAGGAAAATAGTGCTATCAGTCCTATAGACTGAAAAGAAGAAAGTAACATAGGAGGCCATTCAGACACTATGGTACTCACAGCAATTTTAAGAAGTAGAAATGTATCAGCACACACACCAAGAAACACTTAGGGCCAGTTTTAGAGTTAGGCAGATGGGTTGCTCCATCACAAACATGACTTACATCCTATCCTTAGGTTTTGGGCATATTGCATTTATTCATTGGTTTGCCCCCCACCGAATTCCTCAACAACAAAAAGGATTCCTGGATATGTGCTGTATCTAGCTTGTAGAAAAAAGTAGGCTTGGCCAGATCTCGAGGAGTTTTGCTCAGTGGAATTCTGCAGATTTCCCCAAAAAACTCCATGAGATTCCATGGAAATCCACAAATGGGCAAAATAATTTTCGGCTGCCTGTTCATGCAGCTTTTCTGCCAGTAGCGCATTCTGCGCTGGGAAATCAGCAAGAACAGCAGCAAGCGGTCAGCATGGGCATGGCCATTTTGTTTTTGTCTACTTCTGTTCCCCTTTCCTTGCTGTCTGATTCCATCGCAATCCAACCCCATCTGCTCTTTCCTATCCTGATACTCATTTATTCTTTACTTATTTTGTTGCTGTGTTTTTTCCCTGTGTCTTTTTTATGTTTTGGTTACTTTTTGTACTTTTTTTGTTTAATCCTTATTACACATCCTGGCCTATCCTCTGTCTGTCCTCCTCCTGTTTCTCAACTTTATCTCGTGACTCATTCCCACTCCTTCCTCCTCCAGTCCTGATGGAAGCAGCAGGCAGCACGGGCACCACCGCACCACATGCAGGCAATGCATTATGGGAAGGGTGGAGCCCTGCCCCATCTTCCTCAAGGCAGAGGTGGAAGCCCTCATTTTTTGGTGCACCACCGTGCCCCACATGCCAGCAGCAGGCAGCAGGAAGGAAAATGCCATACTCGAGCATCAGCTGCTGTGGGGGCGTGTGTAGTGGTGTGTGCAATGCAGAACTGGAATCACTCATACCCAGCAGCAGCTGACGCACAGCTGGGCACATATCCTTACCTGGGATGAGGACACGCTCGACCTGCTGGTTGTCGAGGTTGCTGGGCTTGGTGATTACTGAATTGCTAATAATACATTTTTTTTCTAAAAATTACAATTTTAGGTAGTTATAGTGAGGACTAACTTTTCCCATGGATGAGGCAGGGTTTTTTTTGGGTGCTAATTTTGACGGTGTTAGACAAATCTGTATGAAATTTTCACAACTAGTTTGCCATTCATTTGAGCTGCTGTGTTGAAAGTTTTGGGGTGATTCGTAAAGCGGGGCAGAGGAAACGAGTGGGTCCCAAAATGCTTTTCCCCTTGCAATGTCTATGGGGATTTTGCAATTTTTAGACAAGGCTACAATGCGAACCACTGAACTGACTTACACAACTTGGTCAAGAGAGCATGCTTTTCATAATTTTGGTGTAGTTTCAGAGTAATTAGAGGAAATAAAACATAGATATCTAGGGACACTGATCCTCTGCAGATCCACTCGTGGGAGATAAGCGGATCCCCAGAGAAAAGAACCATCCTGATTGGCTGGCCGCAACCTGCATGGAAAGCTGTGGCCACCATTTTGTTTCTGGGATGGGCCAGTTGAGGCCAAAAATAAAGTGGAAACACTTATCAAATGGTGAGGATACAGGTTTCCTGACCCCATAGGACACATATAGGGGTCCCTCATGGGCAAAAAATTGCCCAATACATTTTTTTCCGGCTAAACTGTGGATCTGTGTATCCACCGCAGGGCCCTGCGTGACTCCCAGTTTAAATATTTGATTGATCCACAGATCCAAAACACACAAAAAATATCACTCACACACCAACCCCTACCATGCACGGCCAAAGGCATCATAGGCAGTATAGGTTTGAGTGCATGCAGGGGGTTTGGCCGCAGTCTTTTATAATTCCATATCTTGTTGTTGTTGTGTAGTACCAAGAGGGGGAAAGATTTTTGGTAATGTAAAGAGGAATGCACTGCCAGGCCCAAGTAGTACTCTAGTCACCAAACATAGGGGGTCATTACGATGACTGGCAGATCGCCACCGCCCGTATGGCGGTGGTGATCCACCCACCATTCCCCTCCGCCCGCATGCCATTTCCCCCGCCACATTACGATGGCGGGAGGGAGCCCGGCGGACGGAAAGACCGTCCGCCGGTTTTCCGCCGGTCCAACAGGGGACCGGACGGAAAAGGGCAATAATATGGTGGCAGTGTCTGCAAGACACCGCCATCCATATTGGGATGGTGGCGGTGAGCAGCCTTTCCATGGCGGCAACTCCGCCATGGAAAGGCATACGGTCTTCGCTATTGGGGGCCTGTTGCGGGCCCCCAGAGTGTTGGGGGGTGGGGGTGCACATGGGGGGTACCGATGTTACCCCCCTGCATTGGCATGGACAAGGTGGCAGGCACTGCGCGGTGCCTGTCACCTTGTGCATGCCAATGCACGATGTGCATTCCCAGCATTGTGGTGGGCGGTGCTGTGAACACCGCCCGCAACAATGCTGGGAATAGGGGATGCCACCGCCACCATGGCGGTGGCATCCTAATACTCGCGGCGGGACCACCGCTCCTATGGCGGACGGTCCCATTCACTGCTACGGTGGCGGGCGGACTTTCATCAAACAACCAGTCAAAAAGTACAGGTACAGAGACAGAGTTGCCATCATCATGGCTGTAAACCCCCAATGTGGTCTCATACTAGGCAGTTTCCATAACAGTGCAGCATGGCAGGAATGAGATACCACGTTCACAATCAATACCGTATGTCTTTTGTGTTCCCTTCTACTCCTTATCCATTCACAGAATTGTAGCCTAGCCTTTCCTTATGCCCTTCCCTTATTCCTGAATTCTCCTAATCCCTATACCTCCTTTAGGAGAAAAGTTTTTTTCCGGTTGACGCAATGGCTACCTGGCTTTTACAAAATTTTCAAGCGATAAATAAGACAAACCTCCCAAATTGATTACTTTCGATAGACAAAGAAGATAGTGATAGATAGCTAACCTAACTGTAGTGAGGTATTGCTGTTGTATGTTGTGCAAAATAAATACTTAGGTGGCTATCTGGTATCTAAAATGGGTGTATTATGTTTTTCTCCATACGCATTGACCATCACCACCAGCAGTGCTGTCACAGCCGGGACATCGGTGGAGGTGCAGGAAATGACGGAGTGAGAGAGAGATGTCCCAGTGGTGGCAAGGACAAGTGGTAAGTCACGTTGCTTTCTGCCTTATCCTGCCCATCACCTCCAAAGTCCAGTCCCTGCTCTTGCCATCTCACCACCTAAAACTGCAGCTCAGTGGAATCCCTGGGGCTGCTGCTGCAGTGAATGCAGGCAGTAATTGAATTCATGTGTGTCTGCTGTGGCACAGTGGCAACGCCGAGCTACGTCTGCAATACACAAACAACAAATTGAAGACAAGGTGTGTTTCCAGGTTCCAGTCGCCTACTAGTGCTTCGCTTCATCATTCTGTCTTTCTGTCTGGGCCTACCTAAAAAAGTAAATTCTTTCTTGGCATATTATTATTATTATTACAACTCTTTATTCGGCATTTACAAAAATACCATAAAAGATACAATATATAAAATACATAAAATCCAGACATTGTGCAAAATACGCCATACAAAACTCTGCATCTCTAACAGTTCAGCCCATTGGTATATAATTCATCATGCCTCATATTTCCAATTCTTTAAAAACTATAGCTGATTTACAGCACGGTTCAAACCTATAACACTTGGGGGCATATTAGCAAGACCGGTGATAAAATTATCGCCGTTTTAGCGGCAGGAAACTGCCGCTAAAACGGCGATAATGGGCTTGCTAATATGCGCTATAGAATTCCAATAGAAGCCCAGGTTAGATGTGCAGGACATCTAACCTGGGCTTCTATTGGAATTCTATAACGCATATTAGCAAGTCCATTATCGCCGTTTTAGCGGCAGTTTCCTGCCGCTAAACGGCGATAATTTTATCGCCGGTCTTGCTAATATGCCCCTTGATCTTTGTGAATTTAATATCTTCTTTCCAAATTCCTAGTATGGAGAACAAGAGTGCAGTAAGCTTCAACCGCCCCTTGTAGCCCTTAATCTAAAAGCAGACCTTAAAAAATTTGTAATGCAAAAAAGCGTAAAAGCATCAGATGCCAATTTTAAAAAGACCAAGGCCACACGTGCCTGTCTAAATTTGGCTCTCTTTAAAACGCCCTTTAAAAATTGTCGTCTAGGGTATGCATAAAACGGGCAGAGTAATACGAAATGAAGGGTATCCTGTGGAGATCTATTGTCGCAGCCACAGGGTCCCTTCACTTCTGTGGATGCGGTATACCCTGCTGGGTTAGCCAATAGATGGTGCAGGAGGTTTAGCCTAAAGCGAGTTATTAGAAATCTATCATGAGCCCCACTCACCAGAGATAGATACGGTTCGATGCCATCAATGGACTTAACAACTACATACTCTCTCACAACTGGTTTAGTAATGTCTCTGCCCTCACGTAGCCTCATGGCGTGTTTAAGGAACCGCTCCTTAACAAGTGCCTTGTCCTGAGTGCCAATGTTAGATGGATTGTTGAATAAATCTGCGCACACCAGACTATCCAGAAACTCCTTAACATAACGTAACCACAGAATTTTTAGCCCCTGGTCAAGCGCAAGACAGTCTTGGATAATCATCCTACATAATACCGCCTCCTCATTTGCCCAGATCTTTACCCAGCAGAGGAGGGGTTTAACTCCCACCAAATCGACAACATGGCGGACTCCCAGTTCTTCGTGGATGATATACGCCGGGGTGCTTTGAGGAACTTTCAACAGTCGCCTTTAATACTTATTCTCCTCAACTTGCAACTTGTTAGTGTCAATGAAGCCCCAAACCTCACTGCCATACAACACTTTAGCACAGCACATTGAGCTGTATAGTTTTAAAACCAAATCCGGTGTCCACCGTCCCAGCCTATGTGCAAACTGAGATATTGATCCTGTTGACCTAACCAGTGCAAAACATTTTTCCTCTAACTGGTGTTTAAAATTTAGATGGCCATCGAATAGTATGCCTAAATATGAAAAGGACTGAACTCTGCTTAGACAATGTGCCCCAATTTTATAAGAATAAAGTTTAGGTGGCTTCTTGCCAACTTCCAGTATGTATGATTTCGTTAAATTTGGAGCCATGTCCAACTTCCCCATAAAAGACACAAATCCGTCAATTAGGCGCTTCAGGCCCTTTGGGGTGCAAGCAAGAAGTACCGCGTCGTCTGCGTAAAGCAAGACAGGGACCGAGCGTGTGCCTATCTTGGGACTATCGGCTTGTATATCCCTCAGAGCCGAATCAAGACCGTTAATGTATAGGGTGAACAGAAAGGGTGCAAGTATGCACCCCTGTCTGACCCCATAAGTACATTTAAACGGGTCTGTTGTATCCCCTTCCTGGCTATACCTAACCACTGCCGTGGTATTTTGATGCAGAGACTTTAGAATGGAAATTAGCCCCGGATCTACCCCGAGCCTGCTCATAATGAGCCATAATTTCCCCCGATTTACTCGGTCAAAGGCCGCTGAGAGATCCATAAATCCTAAATACATCGTCCCCGATTTGGCCAAAGTATATTTAGCACTAATCAGATATAAATTTAAGCATTGGTCTGTAGTGGATTTCCCTGGTCTAAATCCAAATTGGACATCTGTTATAATGTGCTGTTCCTCTGCCCAATCCATCAATCGGTTTAAAACCACCCTCCCCAGAATCTTCGCGGATACATCGCTGAGGGAGATGGGGCGGTAACAGTGAGGACTATCCCTATTGCCCTTTTTAAAAAATAGGGACAATCGTCGCAGTGGACCAGGATGCCGGCATCACTGTTTCCACTGCTGCATTTAAAACTCGTGTTAAAAGGGGTGCCCAAAGATCAACGTTACTACAAAACATCCGGGCCTGGCGCCTTGTTCCTCGTAAGGCCCTCAATTCCCCTTGTCACTTCATCCAGGGCAAATGTAACTTGGGTGGCGTTATGCTCTAGCTGATGCTCCTGTACTTTGGCCAAACCCAGCTGATGATTATACAGGCCCCTAAAGTGCTGCTGCCATTCTGCGGGAGGGATATTGTTCCCTAGCCCCGGTTTGTTAGCCTCATTAAAACAGGGGTTATTGATGACTCGCCAGAAACGGGTAGAATCCTTCACCTCCGCTGCCTCTGTTAATTCTTCCCAGGCTTCCCGCTGTAGCTGTCCCCTGCGCTCCTTGACAGCTAGCTTATACTTATTGTGACAGGCTGACACCCGATCCCTGTCCCTCGGGAGACTCTTTAGGGCGGCTTTCAGCTCTTTTAGAGCCCGAGTGCATGTTGGGTCGAACCATCTGGGTGTGTCTCCAGCAACCCTATGCGTTGGTACTTTCAGTAAGCTATCGACTAGTTGCGCTATGTCCCCAAAGGCCTCTACTAAATCCAGACCATTCACCTCAAGATCTAGACAATTCAGGATTCTCTGCCGGCCCTTTCCAAAAAGCGTACCGTAAAAAACCTCACTATTGACCTTGGCCCACCACAACCTTCTGCCTTGATCTGTGGCTATCAGAGCCCCCCCTAATCTACGCAATGGTGGGTGGTGACACACATCAACGAGGGATAAAACTAGTGGATTATGATCGCTAAATCCACTATAGCTGATGTTAAAGCTAGATACTGAGTTTCTCAATGACGCAGAGTTGAAGATGTAATCGATAAATGAGAAACATCCCCTCCCTTTAAAGGTTGGATGGACAGTCGTGTCTAAGTTTACCACCATTAAATCCATCGTGTGTGTTAACTCGTACGTGTCTAGCAGAGCGGTCAGTTCCCTACCCTCCTGCGTATGCTCCATAGGAGGGCCCTCTCTGCGTGTGCAGGATGCCCAGTCTCCTTGGGACACCTTCATGTTTGTGCACAAGTGGCAGTTAAAATCACCCGCTAAAAGCAATTGTAATGCTTTCCACCCTGGCTCCTGTATCCGGGCAAGTCTGGTGCTCAGTTCCTGCAAGCTAGGGGGACCATGAGCTTGTGGCATCCCATTATAAAAATTTATGATGACCAACCTATATCTTTTGCTAATGAATTTTAACCCCTGTACGGCATCAGAGTCCCAAGCCAGGTCTGTCCATCTACCCTAAAGAGATATATCTATAAATATGACCAGGCCACCCCTTGCTCTCCCTGATGCAGATCTTAGCGCTGGCCGAAAAAAGGTTTTGTATCCCTCTATGAAGAAATTGGTGTTTGCTGGTTCCCATGTTTCCTGCAGACATATTATTTGAAATTTCCTCATATATAGGAGCCATTGCTCGTTCTCAAACTTACTGGATAAACCCGCTACGTTCCACAAGATTATATTCATTACTCACCCAGTGCTCCTCCCTACGCAGCCAGCTGTCTGGGTACTACAGATACTCGGAGTTACCCCTCCTATATTACCATCTATGTGGCTGCTAACACCTATGCGTTCACCCATAGGTTGTACTGAGAATGTCCCTGGGCTTTGCGCCTCTCCCCTCCCCCTGGTGTCTAAATCAGTCACAGGGATATCAGATTCCTTAACAGTTCCTTCCCCCCGCTGCAGTCAGTCAATGTCTTCTAGGTCCCTTAATACGGCAAATGCATTCCCTGTTGTCAATCGGTTATCCCACCCGGTTGCTCCCGCCTGTTGGGACCCCTGACTGTGTCGCTGATTATGAGTAGCCTGTGGTCTATAAAAAAAGGCTAGTGGAAGTGGTTTGATCCCTGACTCTAATTCCACTGTAAATATGCTGCAGTCGTTGGAAAGGATCTTCCGTGCGAGTTCGGGGTATCTCAACGTGACAATCACACTGTCACCTGCGAAGACTTTCCTGGATCTGCCGATCCAGGAGACCCTCCTCGCCATTAGAATGTGCCGGTGATCCCTAATGTTGAATCCTACATGTCTGCACATCCAGTATGCCACTTTGTTAATCAACTGGACTGGGGATTCGTCCTGTGGGGAGTTATGCCCTGGGACACCACATAAGACCACGGTGTAGGGGCAACCAGCTGGGGGGAGATCTATAACTGGTAATTCCGGGGTACTTGAGGCAACTAATAATAACCTCTCCTTTGACTGCTGCTGGAAGCTATCTACCCTTCCTATCCTTCCATGATCCTCCTGCTGCGTTCTTGTATCACCCCTCGTTGCTGAACCAGAATCCCCCAGCCCCATCCCCATGGTCCCAGAGCACCCCACCAATCGAGATGGCTCCATATGCAATAGGGATGCATGAGGTACCCTATCATGCGAGATACCTGCCCGAACAATACGGTCCCCCCCTCTCATTGACCCATTTCGTGTAGGCGATATGGCATCCCTGGGGACTCCCTCCGGCCCTTGTGCTGAATTTATACCTCCACCATCCCCTTGATTATTGAGTGCCCTGCATGATTCCTCAAGCTGCGACATTTTGGCCTCAATTGACCCTAATCTGCACATTAAAGGGTTCAGGAGGACAGTCATCAAGGTCTCCAGTCTTTTCCACTGGTCAGCGTCCTCCCTAGGGTCCCCCATGATGCATATACTTTCATTCGGCCCACTGTTAGTACTTGGGCTCCTGGTCAGGGTCAATCCGTTATTAGGCTTCAACACCATCTTCTCCTGTTGTTTATTAGTTTGCTGCTTGGATTTAGGCTTTTGCTTAGATCTCTATGCGGTGCCTCCCCTTGTTCGTTTTGCTCTCGGCCCACCACTGTCTGGTGTCGTGGTTATAGTTGAGCCACCAGCGCTCGCTCCTGCTGGTTTTTTAGACCTTGTCCGGACCTCACAATAAGCCGGGTCTGGAACGGTTTCAGCATATACCGGGCTGGGACTTAAAGGTACTGAGCTCCCTGTGAAACCTGCCACTGTGGGATCACAAAGCTGCCTATCCACCCCGAGAGGTTGGGTGGCGTCAGTGTCGTTTAGTCGCTCCCCATGGGCCCCCTCGACCACCGTCACAGCACACCCTAATACTAGTGGATCAATCGCTGCCTCCATGTTGCTGATGATACTAATGCCTTCGCTGGCGCAACATACAAAGCTGTCGGTGTTGGGTGATACCCTTGGTGATTAGGCCTGAGCTATACCCCCCATCGACGACCTTTTTTGAGCAGCACAAGTATCCAGGGAGAGTCTCTTCTCTGTGAGCTGGATCTGGTGGGTCAGGACCGACTCGGTCCTAGTCAGAAATGCATCCAATGTTCCAACAACACCTCCCCCTGCCAATGAGCTTATACCCTTGCGCTTGCTCATCCTGAGTGGTGGCTATAGGCGGGCAAGACAACTTATGGCAGTTATCCCAGTACCTTTTTGGCGGATCCAGACGTCTTTTCCCAGATCAAGAAGGGGTGGCCCAGCCCAGCCTCTACCGGCCTCTGACAGGCGAAGATGGGCCCGCCCTTGGCCCGGGCGTGGCCCGGGCGCGGCGCGGGCACGCCCGCGCGCGTCCCACACTGCGGGAGCCCGCGCTGATATTTAAAGCGCCTCCAGGCACAAAACAATGTCCGGTGGCCGCGAGGGAGGCTGGGACTTGTGGTTCCTGTTTCCCTCCTCCTCCTCCGGCATTGTGCGGCGATGTGCAGGCAGCAGCAAAGTGGTCTCAGGCAAGGTAACCAGGGCAGAAGGGCATATGATGTCTGTGCCACATTTCCCTGCTCAAGTGAAGTTATCTTCCATTACAGATTGACGGTTCCAATATTTTTCCTCCCATCAATCAATGTGACTTTGAAGTTTCTATTCACATTGATTGATGAGAGCAAAACGATTTGAAGTGTCAATCCGCAGTACATGATCATTTGACACCCAACCAATCATTCTATAGCTAAACCTCTACCTAGCCCAAACCCTGTAACTTATCTCTCTCTGGACTAATTTTCCCCACTGTTAAGTGAAGGTATTTCTTGAGAATAATCTGAGTTGGAGGCCTAGGTGTAATGTGGGTGGAAGAGTCTGATTTAGATTTTCGCAGGGGGAATAATTTGTGACAAATAAAAGATGTTGTTTGCTGCACTACAGTTCATCATATTTTTCTATGACCTGTCTACTGTAATACAGCGGATGGGATATCAGTTATCCACTGATTGTGTCCCATATACCTAAGCCTTAGGCTACAACCTAAGTTTGGACTTAGGGTAGTTGAATGGAGGAGGGAGATGGAGAAGAGCAGGGCCATTCGAATGATAAGTCACATAACATGCTCTAGCTGGACTGTCCCAAAATCATGCTAACATGGAGAGTAATTAGACCTGCCGGCACAGCTCTGTTATGGTGCGTAGTCAAATATTAATTGTGCAGCATACATACTCATATGCTGTGCTCATTAATGGCAGGTAAGGTAATAAAAATTTCTTAACACACATAGGGGCTTATTCTGATGTTGGGCGAAACCCAGTTCGGTACATGCTCCCTTTCCTCAATGGGAGCTCGTGTTACGGCGGTAAACCGGCGGTGGCGCAAGCTCCCATTGAGGAAAGAGAGGTGCAGTTCATCCCTGCACCTGTGGCAGGCCCCTCAAGGAGCCTGCCACAAGGTGCAGGGATCAACAGGGGGGCACCATATGTCGGAATTGATTTCCATATCGGACAGGCCGGCATGGAAACCATGGGGCAGATTTACAAGCCCCCTGCGCCACCAGTACATCACTTTTCGTGACATACAGGTGGTGCAGGGGGCTCCTCCATATTTACAAGGACAGGAAAAGCCACCCTGCGTGACTTTTCCTCTCCTTGTAAATATGGCCCCTTCACACGCAGCACTTTGCGTTGAAGGGGCGTTCCATGGGTGTTGCTGTGGGTGTTCCCATGCAACACCCATGGAACAAGACACATCTCCAGATTTACGAGGAATCATAAATCTGGAGATGCGTCTGAATGCTCCGCCACCCTACAGGTGGCATAGAGAGGCGTTTTTTCCTCTTTCAATGCGTGCTGCATTCTACAGCACGCATTGAAAGAGGAAAATGCCTTTAGTGATTGCTTTTGTGCCGAGTATTACCTGGAATTCTATCCAGTGCAGTGTTCTGCATGATCTGGGACCTGTTTATGACTCGCTGGGTGGCGCTTTGTTCTCTGCCGTCCGAATCAGCGGCCTTGCATGCTTGGTCTGTGTGGTGCCCCCCACGAGGATTGTATCGATTCCAGGAGAGGCCCGAGCCAGGTGGTGAGACAGGCGGTGTGACAATGCCACCGAGAAACGCTTGTGGGGTAAGACGCCCATAGGAGATCCCTCTGGGCTGGTGAAGCTCCTGCAAACGGCCCAAGACACACAACGACATGGAGTGGCTACAGACATCGGAGGTGCTTCAAGACGTGAACGCAACCGGATTACTGGGACTGGGACTGCCGGATCAGGAAAAAAAGTACCCCAGCGGTCTTTTTGCCGGCCAAAAAAGGGAAAAATGTACAATGCGAAGGGGGCTCTGCTGGAAGAAGCTGCCACAAGTGCACGACTGGATGAGGTGAGCCTCGGGGATCTGGGCACTACCAGAGTTAGTGTGGATGTCAATATGCCTCAGGGGGGGCAGGATAACATTTTGGACAAATCTCTAACACGCACCTTAGGGGCTAATGTGGTGGAAGTACCTGATGTACCAGGAGGGCAAATGCACCAAGCACAGAGACTACCTGGGAAGGACACGCTAGAGACTTTGCCTGCACTCTCCGGCTTGGTGGCAGAGGCACAGAGGGCAGATGGGGATATACTCCAGTCGATGGAAGGGAATAATCCTATTCCCATGGAGCAGTCTTAGACGGATATTGGTAATGCCGGCGATGTAGGCGATCACTTTTTCTCCTTATCTGATCACTCAAACTCATCTGGAGATGAGTCACTTCAGATGTCTGAAGTGCCCTCAGGGTCGCCAAGTGGTCAATGGAGCAAGACCAGCAGCACCCATCAGGATGAGGAGGGCTTGGGGAATCGGACTACGACACCCAGCACGGGTACCGTACGAAAGAAACCACCAATGCCTTCATCCGGGAACTATGATGATCCAGTCGCTGTATCTGCTTGGGATCATCCTCTTCCGACCAATTTGGGTACAGGCTCAGGCCCAGGAGGGATAGTGCGACAAGATCTGCATAACCCAATAGAGTGCCCAACAGAGTGCCCAGGAGATATTTCTCTTGCAGTCATTTACGAATCTATTATGTCGCTCAGAGATGAAACTCGGGCTGAGAGCCAAAAGACACATGGTGCCTGTCGTAAGCTTCAGAATTCACTACGTCGAGTTGCAAAGTCCTGCTCGGAATTCATGGAGAGGATATCAGAAGCAGAGAACAGGATTTCTACATTGGAGGACGATATGATCACACAGAAGGCCGCCACTGATGCGCTAGCATCCCAGAAGAGAGATATCACATGAAAGCTGGAGGACATGGAAAATCACCTTCGGCGAAATAATCCAAGAGTCCTAAGCATACCGGAAGGTCCTGAAGGCTCCAATGCATGGAAGTTTGTTGTGGGACTGTTCACAGAAACTTTCCCGGAACTGGTGCACTGGGCTTGGGACATAGAAGTGCAACGGGCCCATCGGTTTCGTTTTCGACAGGGGGCCCACTCAGGGACCAATCACTCCACTACGAGGCCCAGAGCGATATTGATATGTTTGTCTAACTTTCTGTCTAGGCAGGCTTTGTATGATCTAGCGAGGCCAGATAGGAAGAGGAAGGGAAATGGGTTTGAGTTTTTTTTACGCCCAGACTACTGTCATACAATGGTGGAAAAAAGGTGGCAGCGAATAAGCCCATTCCAGAGTAAAGGTGCTCGTGTGTTCCTCTTGAACCCTGCCAAACTTAAGATAATATATAAGGACAGAACTCAGTTCTTCACGACTGAAGTTAAGGCCAAAGAATTTATGCAGGGTATTAAATCTTAGTTAATGAGACCGTGCCAATACATAACTAGTAAGGGTCTGTTAATGCAAGTTGTAGTTGGCTACACTACTATAGCTTTGAGTTGTAAGTTCTTCTAGTGTGCTGTGCTTTATTTTTTTTGTATTTTTTCTGTATAGAATAGGCTGGGTAGGGTGGATGGGGCTGGGGGGATTGATTGGCATTGCTACGTGGCCTTCTATCACACAAGACCTTGGGTCTTTCAGCTCTATGTTTGGGGTGTTGGGGGGTGTCTCCACTGGCAGAGGAGGCGTCAGGGTGGGTAGGGGGGGTGCCTGGGAGGGGGGAGGCCGCTACAGGGGCACAGGGGGTGAAAATAGAGAAACAAAAACCAATAAATGTTCTAAAGCAAACAAGAGGAAAGGATGTGGTGTTTTAGGAGAGAGGGAGTTGTCGTTGTAGTTTTAAAGGGTGTTAATGACAAATATACTGTCCATATGCTCGTTTAATGTACGTGGTCTCAACGATAGGGCCAAGCGGCAAAGAGTAGCACAGGAAATTAGTAATATGTCCCCTGATGTGGTCTGTCTCCAAGAGACACATATCCCTTGGACTAAATACAAGGTGCTAACAGAGCTAGGGTATAAGCTTGTGGTATGTACTTCGCAAGGGACCACTACTAGAGGTGTGGCCATTCTGGCCAAAAATAATATTTTAACGGTGGGTAAAAGCCTTGCAGATAAATGTGGCTGCTGGGCGATAGCTGAATGTGTTGCTGCCAACAAGAAAATTGCTTTATGCTCTGTCTATGGATCTAACCATGATGAAGCGCAGATACTAGAGCACCTCAATACAGAATTAGCTTCTTGTGCCTCCCCTTTGATACTATGCGGGGACTTCAACATTCAATTGGAAGAAGTCACCCAGGGTACTGGCGGAGACAAATATCTTGGTCGGAAACCCAAGGTCTATAAGGCTCTGCAGCAGCTTATTTATGAGCACGGTCTAGCTGATGCTTGGCCCAGGTTAAAAGACTCGGATCCAGGGTATACA
Source organism: Calotriton arnoldi (assembly GCA_963921515.1). Taxonomy (NCBI): domain Eukaryota; kingdom Metazoa; phylum Chordata; class Amphibia; order Caudata; family Salamandridae; genus Calotriton; species Calotriton arnoldi. The sequence goes on from CAWUFW010006991.1 coordinate 832,799, forward strand.
CATTATTCGTGCCCTCATCAAAAGCTAGCCAGGCTAGACTATTTCTTTGTTACCAAACCATATTTAGTAGGGGCACAGATACAGATTTCCCCTAGAATCACCTCGGACCACAATCCATTGCTATTAAAGCTTAAAATGCAAGGAGTGGCGCGAACCCTCGGGACTTTTTCTTTCGACAGAAAGCTACTGCTTAATGAACAATCTATCTGTCATATACAACAGTAGTTAACTTAATTCCTCTCCATAAATCGCAATTCCACTAAATGTGGCATGGTGTGGGATGCGCTAAAAGCAGGGCTTAGGGGGAAATTCTGAGCTTTGGATTATATGCTCAAAAGCAGCAACTGCAGTTTATACAGGGCTATATGATAACCTCCAACAAGCTGAATATGCCCTAATACATGCTTTGCAGGGGAATTTAGATACCACACAGGTTCAAACTGAGGTAGCTTGCTGTAAAGCCAGGATAAATGGGGAATGGGCTAAGGAAAATGCCAATAAATATAATCATTTTAGAAGGGATTGCTACGAGTATGGGGAGTCGACTGGTAGATGCTTGGCCAAGAAAATCAGGTGTAAAGAAGTTAAAGATGCAATCACTGCGATAGAAGACTCAGCTGGAAAAATTGTAGAAACACCGGCGGAGATCATGGAGGTCTCCAGAGCCTTCTATGAGGAGTTGTACATGGAGGATCATAACAGCCAGGAATCTTTCTATAAAGATCCATATAGGAAGATGCTAAGCTCAGAGGCACAGAGATACTTGGAGGAACCTATAACCTTAGAAGAGCTTGCGGAGTCGGTTGGTTCTTTAGCAACAGGCAAGGCTGCTGGGCCGGATAAGCTCCTATTAGAATTTTATAAAACTTTTTTTTCCGAGCTACAATCAGATATGCTTACTGTTTTTCAGTAATCAGAGAAAGGGGATGCTCCGGTATCGTGGGATATAGCTAGTATTGTTATTTTTAAAAAGAAAGACAAACCACCCATGGCACCGGGGTCGTATAGACCCATCTCACTTTTAAACTGTGATGGGAAAATATATGCAAAAATTCTGGCTACACGACTTTCCCGAGTGATAGCTTCCATAGTTTCTGTCCGCCAACATGGTTTTATCCCAGGAAAAGGCACAGTCAATCACATTAGTAGGGTGGTCACTTTGTTGGATTCTGCTAACATACAAAAAGCTCCATGTGGAGTAGTGCTACTTGATGCAGAGAAGGCGTTTGACCGTGTCTCTTGGGAATTTCTATGGGGAACCATGCGGTGGCCGGGTTTTGGGCCTGGTTTTATTCAAGCGGTTAGAACTATGTATAGATCTCTGTGGCGCGAATATGCGCACTGGGGCTTGAATCTGATCTTGTATTAATATCGAGGGGTAACCGACAAGGTTGTCCCTGTTCCCCCCTTCTCTTTGCTCTTTATACTAACCCATTCCTGAACCTTTTGGAGAATAGCTTAAATACGCAGCTGGTGAGATCTGGGCTGGAACAGGTTAATATACAAGCGTATGCAGATGATATTGCGGTAGTCTCACAGGAGCCAGCTAAGATCTTGGTGGAGATTGAACAATTAGCAACTCTTTTTGGGAAAAGATCTGGCTATAAGCTAAATATTGCTAAGACACAAGTAGTATGTACAGACCAAGCATTTTTTAGCGATTTTAGGGTCACGGAGGAGGCAACATACTTGGAGATTCATATTAATGCATGCTTGGATAAGATGGTATTGTCAACCTGGGATCCCATGGTTTGGAAAATTAAAAGGGATTTAGATAGAACAGAAGGCTCACATTTATCAATGGTGGGAAGATGTAACGTCTTAAAAATTAACATTTTACCAAGGGTCTTGTATTACTTTAGGTCGGTCGCCCTGGAACTTACAGGAAAGCAACTTCAGAAACTCCAATCCATATGTAGTAGTTTTATATGGGCGCAAGGCAAACTTCGCCGAGCAATGAAGTATATGACCCTACCACGATCTCGAGGGGGCTGGGCAGTACCTTACTTTCTGTTTTACTATTGGGCATGTCTACTTCAACAAATGGGAATTTTGCTGGTTGGAGAAGGAGAGACTAAGGTAGAAGAGTTCCTGCATATCTTTCAAATGCTACTGGGCTCAAATGCAGAGAGGAGCTTTTTTCAAAATCTCGAGCCTAGTTATTATTAAAAAAAAAAACGCTTCAAGGTGGTCCAAGCAGGGGGCGTGGCCGAGCAGCAAGATGGCCGCTTGGTAAAGGGGCTCTGCCGGCCGAGCACAAAATCCGACAGGAATCCTGCTTTAAACTGCCCATCCTGACAAAAGCAAGCCTGCTGTGGGTATAATACGCCGCGCTGCACACAATAAGGCGCCCGTGGACCCGAAACTTGGAGCGGAAGCGGCCCACTTGCGGTGGTGGACTGGCGGCCTGGCAGGGGCGGTGAAGCGCTGAGGGAAAGGCCACAGCGGTGAACGGACCTGGACGCCTCGGCTGCTGGCGCATCGAGTCACTCACCCGCCTACAGACGGGCACCCACGGCGCACCCAGGGCAGATCAGGGTGCGCTGGAGGGGCTACTGAGGTGCCGGAAGAAGTGGACTCCGGGACCCGACTTCGCTCCTGTGGCGCCATCGGCAGAGTGAGTACCGAAACCGGGGCATCGGCTGCGGCGAGCTGGTCCGGGAGAGGCCGGAGCGGCTGTGGGCGGTGGCCGCGGTGTGGTGGGGTGCACATTGTGGGGTTGCGGTCCTCCGGGGTGCTCCCCCCACTTCCCCCCGCACGGCGGCCTCCGGCCTGCGGTCTGAGCACGCCGGGACCAACGCATTGCAGAGCGCGGACCCCCAGGTGCTACGCAGGCCCATAAAGAACGTATACATCGGCCGGAGCCCAGCGGAGACCCATCAGAGCTGCCAGGGAGCGAGAGACTGGGCTCCGAGGTGTTGGGCTGCACTGCCTGCTGCGGCGGGCCGGTGAGTGGTGGATCGCACCGGGACCGCGCCGCCATTCGAGCCCCTGACGCCGTCATCGGCGCGCGACCATCGCACGCTGCTGTGGACACAATTGTAGACTGCACTGGCCTGACCGGCTCCACGATCCAGGAATCCCTCGGCACCCGGAGCCATAGCCTAAGGGCCTGCTGGGAAAAACGGACACAGACCGGTGGGCCGGCCTAGACAGCACACGCCACCGACCGCTGACCTGAACCTGGCTGCATACCCTAACCTCCAACGACTAGCGAAGAGCCTACCCAACGGATGGCGCGGTGGCCGTGGAAGCTGTAACTGGGAGAGAAGGTAGGCCAGGGGGTGGCTCCCAGTGGTGCTTTTGGGCCTACATAAAAACGTACTGGCAAGGCGGAGGGGAGGCTGCTATAGCTGGAGGTGCGTGCCGGGCCCACTCTGCTCACATACAACTTGCCCCTGGGAACAACAGGGTGTGTATACCGGGGCCCTTGCTCCCTCGCCGCATATTGAAAGCCTGCCAACCCTAGATGGTACTGCCACAACGCAAGGGCACAATGGGGAAGGCTGACAACAAACAGCCGAAAATAACATTTGACAAACGCAGCACCAGGCACGCAGATGGAGAGCTCATGTCGCAGACGACTGTACCGGAAACACAAATGGAACCGGAACACGACGAAGACATAAAAACTCTGCTCCGCGACGTGAAAGGCTGCCTTAAGGAAATAGATGCCAAGATTGACTCCCTTGCAGTCCGAATGGACCAGGTATCGCACAAAGTAGACAAACACGAGTCGCAGCTCAAGGAGCTGGAAACACGAGTCTCGGACACGGATGACTTCCAAGCAGAGACACAAGAACGCCTCTTACGTATGGATAAGGTACTGGAGGTCATAAAAGCGCGTAATGAGGACCTTGAGGCGCGCTCACGAAGGAACAACGTACGCATCACGGGTGTACCAGAGTCCACAGCCATAACTAACATGGAGAAATACGTAGAGGGACTCTTTCAGGACCTGTTCGGAACTGACCTCTCAGTAATGTTCTTGGTGGAATGGGCCCATCGCACTCTGGGACCGCGGCCGCCGCCGGGTGCTCCCCCGAGACCGATACTGGCCCGGCTCCTTAACTATAGGGACAGAGACACAATTCTCTGCTTGGCCCGAGAACGAGGGACTGTACAATATCAGAACAACGTCATCTCACTATACCCCAACTTCACACAGGCGGTCCAGGCTGCGAGGAGGGAGTTCCTACCGGCCAAGAAACTGTTCCAGAAAGCCGGAATTAAGTATTTCATGTTGTACCCGGCCAAACTCCATGTTCATACAAATGGCAAGCCTTCCTTTTTTACAGAAGCTAGCGCTGCACTGAAATTCGCAAAACAACAAGCACGGCTGCAAAGAGACCAAGAACGTGATAAGGACAACTCTTCACAGAACCAGCTCAGTGACAATGACTAGCGTACCACTCAGCTATTGAGTCCCGGGTGGCTCCGCTCTCAATTTCGTCCCTTCACAGGAGAGGGTCTTTCATCGGTTCCTTTAATATGTTTCTGCACGGGTGAAATTACAAGTATATGGTAGTTCATAATGCACGGCCACCCTGTTACGTAGTGACAGGTAGTACGCCGGCGACCTCACGCCCCCTCTGGGATGATTCCCTGTTTCTAAGAATTATTGGGCTATTGACTTTTAAAGGCTGGTTAAGTTTGAATCTCGACCTGATTGGGGGGTTGGAGTGGGTGGGGGGTGGGAAGGGGTTGTTTTTTTCTATGTATTGTTTATTGCATTGTGCCTTATGTTTCACAACTGAAGAGATGCGATTTGCACATGTCCTACACTCTCCTGGGCTTGCTATTAAATACTGGAGTGGACTCTCCGACATGCCACCAGGGAAGTGTCCTGTAGCAGAACTAGAAGTCATTAGAGCCATGTACCACTTTACACCAGCCTGTCTACTTTAACATGCTTAACCTGGAATGTACGAGGTCTAAATGACCAGAGAAAAATGCGCCTCATACACTCTCACCTATCCAGATACTCGGCGGCGATCTGCCTCCTCCAGGAAACCCATCTCAAGGACACGGCCTGTGACAGGCTGAAGTCCAACAGATGGAGTGATGTGTTCACCTCATGCTATTCTAATTACTCCCGAGGGTTGCTACTTTAATTCGGAGGGGACCCCTGGCAAACCATTAAGGTGCTCAGCGACACTGACGGGCGCTATGTGTTGGCGCTTGGGGTGTTGTTTCACCGTAGAGTTCTCATTGCCAATGTCTACGGACCGAACACAGATGATCCCTCTTTTTCCAACAAGTATGGCATGCCATCCAGTCCATGGGCGATGCGTTGCTAATTTGGGGTGGTGATTTCAATACAGTCCTATCATTAAGCATGGACAGGGTGGGAGCCTCGCGCACACATCACCCGCAAGCAGCAGCAACTCTACACCAGATAATGGAAGATGGCGGTTTGATAGACACCTGGCGGAGCCTCCACCCCAACGCCCGGGAGGGTACATGTATTACGCAGCAACATAATGCATGGTCACGCTTAGACTTTTGGCTCACTTCTCCCGATCTGCACTCATGGGTTTTAGCTGCGTCCCACCACGCTCGCACGCTTTCGGACCACTCTCCAGTCACCCTGACCCTACAGATACCCCTGCCTTATAGACAGCCCTTCACTTGGCGCCTGCCACCCAATGCTTTACTAGACTCTGCCTTCAGAGAGGAGCTACACTCGCACATTATAGAGTACTTTGACAGGAACACGGGGTCTGTGGATTCGGTCGGGACCTTATGGGAGGCCTTCAAGGTGGTAATACGGGGACATTGTATAGGGGGACAAAACAGGGTACTCAAAGACATACGTGGCTGTCTCGCCCATCTAGGCTTGGAGATACACACACTTGAACAACACTATTACGCGACACCATCGACGGGGACATTGGGGCAGATTCGTAGCAAATTGACTGCATACCAGGAGGAGGCCGATAGGGAGATAAGATTTCTCCATAAATATGCGATTGCAAGGAGATATGGGGAGGGTGATCAACCCGGGAAGACACTCGCGAACCTACTGAGGCCGCCTAGGGGAGCCACCTTCATCACAGCTCTCCACACCCCGGACAATGACATGGTACACTCCTCCCCGGATATCTTGGCCACCATGCGTAATTTTTATAGACAACTATACACATCCCAAGTGACGCCTTCGGACTTGGTCCTGAAGGACTACTTTGATTCCATAGCCCTAGTATGGTTCCACGACGTACATAGGAAATATCTAGATGCACCATTTACGGTGGAGGACGTCCGTAAGGTTATTGGAAGCATGCGGGCAGATAAGGCGCCGGGAGCAGACGGCCTCACTGCGCAGTTTTACAAAGAATATTCGGAAGAACTCGCCACCCACCTCCTGGCGGTGTATCAGGAAGCGTTGCAGGTGGGAATCCTCCCGGCATCAATGAGAGAGGCAATCATAATTGCCCTTCTGAAGCCAGACAAGGACCCCCAGCAGTGTGAGTCCTATCGTCCGCTTTCCTTGATTAACTTGGACGCAAAGATTTTTGCAAAACTCTTGGCCACCAGACTCCAGCCGTTGCTCCCATTGATAGTCCTCCCGGACCAATCCGGTTTTGTACCGGGCAGAGCAACCTCGCACAATCTCAGAACGCTATTTGGGCTGTTTCATTACATGGATCCGCATGTGCCGGCTGCAGCTGTGCTTTTAGATGCCTCGAAGGCATTTGACTCGCTTGAGTGGGGATTCCTTTTTCCTTTGCTCAACAGGATAGGTCTAAGCCCGATTTTCATTAAGCAAATCCAGCTTCTTTACACGCGGCCCACGGCGCGCCTTAGAGTAAATGGGCTGATCTCCGAGCCACTGACTATAACACGTGGCACCAGACAGGGATGTCCTCTGTCGCCGTTACTGTTCGCGATCGCGACAGAACCTCTGGCGGCACGACTGTGCCAACATCACGCAAACAGGGGGATTGGCTTTACAACCAGGGCGCTCACCGTGTCCATGTACGCGGACAACATCACGCTTTATATGGTGCATCCCAAAGACAACCTGCCACCCATGACAAGGGAGGTGGTTTGATTCGGGGGATTATCGGTGGTAAACATAAACTGGAACAAGTCCGTTATCCTTCCACTCACTCCTGGTACTCAGGCCTTTACCATTGATTACCCGTTAGTATGGGCCTCGGGCCCTATTCGCTATCTGGGGGTCTGGTTCAGCACCGATCTACAGGAACTATGGACCGCTAACTATGGGAGGGTGGTGGCTTGGATTGAAGATAGGATAAGACGGTGGAAGACTCTTCCTCTCTCCCTGGCGGGCCGCATAGCGATAGCCAAAATGATAATATTGCCAAAATTACTTTATCTCTTTGTAAACATTCCACTTCCGCTCCCAATAAATTTTTTTAAACGGTTGAGATCGCTTATGATAGAACTAGTGTGGGCGGGGGGTCAACCAAGAATAGCCTGGGAAGTTTTGACACTACCGCAGGAACAGGGGGGAATGGCAGCCCCGGACCTCATCCTTTATGCATACAGCTCACAGGTGCAATTCTTACATTTCTGGGCTCACCCCACTCCCTATCAACCACATGTATCCATAGAAATAGATTGTGTGGCCCCCTTACCAATATCGACAGCAATTTTTCATCCCTATAAGCGCCCTCGTGGGGAAATAGACACTGTACAAGTCATGCGATGGGCATGGGAGGGACTTCGCAAAAGGGCTCACCAAGAGGTACTCTACGCACCATCCATGCCCCTTCTCAACAATCCTCTGTACCCCCCTCTCATGGAGCGAAAGGCACAGGAGCGTGCAAGCTTGCACAATCTAGCAGTAGGTGGAGACCTCTATCCCAATGATACTTTCCTCACCCTGCAACACATGTGCTCCCCCGAAGAGCCGTCAGCTCTTGATATGCTATTGTATAACCAGCTACGCACATCTTGTAAGAGCAAATTTTCCACATTCCCAGCGCCCCCGCCAGCCCTGCCGGCGCTTGAAAACCTGCTGGCGGTGGAGTCGGGACGGAAACTTATTTCACGCATGTACAAACACACACAGAGAACCTCCCCGATAATGGTCCCCCCATCGCGCATGGCATGGGGAGAAGAGTTAGGTGCACCCCTTACAGATGACCAATGGGCGTTGAGTTGCAAACAGCTGGAGCGACTATCGCCAAATTACCGCCTCCGGCTTATTCATTTTAAGTATCTTCATCGCCTCTACCGGACTCCCATACAATTACATAAAATGGGACTCCGTGAAGACGACGGTTGCTGGAAATGCGGTACCCCACATGCAACTTTCTTGCATCTAGCCTGGAGCTGCAGGCCCATAGCGAACTTCTGGCTTGAAGTTTTCCAACACATACAACACATCACTGGGCTGGACCTCCCTGCACCCCCTCACATCCCTGCTCGGGGTGCTGGAGACGGTAGCCCCTAAATTGCGTAAATTGCCCGAGATGCTCCTATTGATGGCAAAAAGACAAATAACGTTGCAATGGGGTGCAGCCCGAGCCCCGTTGATTAAAGATTGGGTCAAGAATGTTACGTATTGTAGGACACAGTTGTCAAATTATTGGGAACTTCAGCCTACCAAATCTCGACACAAAGACATCTGGGAACCGTTTGTAACTTGGCTGAACTCCAGGGTGGGTGAGGACTAATGTATTGCTATAATGTTCTTTGTCCCCGAATGAGGTACCCACTGGCTTGTGTAGAACGGACTTGTCCTGGAGGTGTAAGTGAAGATGTTATACCTTGGAAGTTTATTCCAATGGTAGTTTCATGTTACAGGACCCACACTGAGGCCCGTACACTAGGCTGGACCGCTTGGAATACTGTTGTGTCAGGTATAATCTCGTATTAATTCTGACCTTGGGTGATTTAGTGGATAATAGAGGTATGAGGACCTACTCTTCGTTGATGTCCGAATATGATCTTCCCAAAACTGATTTTTTTAAATACCTACAGGTCCTGGATTATTTACTAAAAAAAGTGGATGTAGCAGGTCTGGCCCAAAAAAGTAACCTGTTAGAAGCAGTCAGGAGGCATGCAAGAATTGGCCCTTTATATCAAAGCCTCATAGAAACACAAAGTGACGATCTGGAGGTACAGAATTTAAAGTGGAATACCAGATTAGCCCAGGGAGAGAATATTTTACAAGACTCTATTGCAATGGCCGATAAGCTCTTGATCTCCTATAGTCTTAAAACAAAACATTATAAAAGTATGTTTAATTTATATTACACACCTTCTAAAATCACACGATGGGGGTGGTCAAACGAGGTTAAGTGCACACGCTGTGGGACAGATCAGGCCGACAGCTTGCATATGTTTTTTGCATGTCCAGAGCTGAGACAGCTGATAAACAGGATGGAGGCCTTCCTGACCGAGATAACAGGGGCACCGATTGTGATTACACCCACGGTTATGCTTCTGGGAGTTCTGGAGGATGCACTCATTGCTCAGGAGATGTATACATTTAGGTATTTAATATTTATAGCCGTGGCTGTGGCTAGACTGTGCATAGCATCACTCTGGCGGCAAAAAGAACCCCCACCCTTCGAAATGTGGAGAGGAAGGCTATATGCCATATGCAATCTGGAATATAGTTTATATGCCCTTAAAGGGCGACAGAAACGGAGATTGGGCATCAAGATTTGGGGGGTCTTGGTAGATTACCTGGCGCTCACTACTGGTTAAATATGCTTTCTGATTTTTGTTATGTCTTGTCTCTCCTGTTTCTGCTCTCTCCCTCTCTGGTTTATAAGAAGCGTTACGTAGAATTTTATATCTATGTACTTCCTATTTTTTGTTATTCTCTGGTCCCTCTCCTTTGTTTGTTCCTGAATTGTACATTGACCGAAATACTGTGTTTTTCCTTTCCTGTTTTTCTCCTATTTTTGTGTATGTAATCGTATCTTACTAGATATTGGCTTATCAAAAATAAGTTTTAAAAAACAAAAAGTAATGTATCTCTTTCCAAAGAACAACTTAAGTACTAGGTTAAACAGTTCTTTCTTCCCTGATTTGATTAGGCGATGGTACCTCTTGAAAATCTTCCCAACCATTATTGCAGGGTTTTCCAAAAGGGCCTTCTTATTAATGGTGGTGGTATCAGTGTTATCTTCTCTTCTTGTGCTACAAGGGAAGACATCAAAGTGAGGTCCCACTCCCACATATTCCAATAAGGTGAACTCCCATTGTCAGATTCATCAGAAATATTATCCATCACAGGGAACTAGACTGAAAGAAAAGTAAACAGAGTTAGTGTGTTATCAAAGACTGAGACCATCAGACCACCAAGACAAAAAAGTAAAACTCCTGCAGTAGTGTGCACTATCATTGGGCACTGGAACAGAGTATGACTCTTCTGCACTTATATCATCCCTTTCATGCCTGGGTGGGTACGTGGGGCTGGTGTGGGCTATTGTATTGTTCCGATAAGAAGATCCAGCAGTGAGTTTGGTGTCACTTTCACCACAGCCACCACAACAAGCGTGTGATCCATTTATTGTGTAATTTAAGTCACACTTCAATAAATCACACGGCCTCAGGGAAGACGGTTAGGGGCTTGATGAATGGATGGGAAATGGGAGTTGGTGAAAGGAGTGACAAAGACAAAGACTATTCAACAACAATATTCATCAGGGCGATGAGCAGCACATCATCATCAAGCTGTTGTGGAAGGGAATGAAGGATTGCCACAGTTCAGTTCAATGCATTGCAAACACTCCTTCAGCCCCGGAGACCCAAGTTATATCTAAAATAAACGCTCTTGCATCTAGGTTAGAAAAATAAAAATTATGGAGGAGTGAACCAAAACAGTTCTAAAAATTGTGATTGTTAAAAGAAAAATGAGAGAGTTAAATGCCAAAATGGGTGGCGCATCTGCATTCTTCTTGGAATGTCCATCTTGGTGCCTGGCTGAACCAGTCCAGTAAGGTAAGCAGGAGTGTTATAAGGCTTCTGCCTTTTGCGCAGGAGAAGAGAAGGCCTTTGAATTGTAAAACAGAAACCATATTGTAGAGTCAAGGAAAAGGACAAAAGGTAAGCTTCATGAGAAGTATGCCAAGTACCAAGACTCAGAGACAGAGCAAGAGTATAGGCTGCTGCAATAATTCATTTTATGACACATTGCCAATCGATTAACTGAGAAGTGAGAGCAAATTACAACCAATAAGGGACACATAGCTGCATGTACTGGGCTGATCAGTCTCACAACCTGAAGAAGAACTGGAGGTAGGTGGGTTTGTTGTTCAATCAATCAATCAATCACAAGATTTGTAAAGCGCACTACTTACCCGCGAGGGTCTCAAGGCGCTGAGGGAGAGGAGGGGGGGTGTTGCCGCTACTGGTCGAATAGCCAGGTCTTGAGTCGTCTCCTGAAGGTCAGCAGGTCTTGGGTCTGTCGTAGGTTGAGGGAAGGGTGTTCCAGATCTTGGCAGCGCGGTGAGAGAAGGATCTGCCCCCGGTGGTGGTTCTCCGGATGCGCAGGACGGTGGCCAGGGAGAGGTCGGCGGAGCGGAGCTGACGGTTGGGAACGTAGAAGGAGAGTCGACTGTTGAGGTAGGCTGGGCCAGTTTTGTGGAGTGCCTTGTGTGCGTGGATCAGGAGTTTGAAGGAGATTCTCTTGTCGACGGGGAGCCAGTGCAGGTTTTCCAGGTGGGGGGTGATGTGGCTGTGGCGTGGAATGCCGAGGATCAGGCGTGCAGAGGCGTTTTGGATTCTTTGCAGTCGTTTGATGAGCTTGGTCGGGGCTCCTGCGTAGAGGGCGTTTCCGTAGTCGAGACTGCTGCTGACGAGGGCCTGGGTGACTGTTCTTCTCGTGTCTGTCGGGATCCACCTGTAGATCTTGCGGAGCATGCGGAGGGTGTTGAAGCAGGAGGAGGAGACTGCGTTGACTTGCTTGGTCATGGTGAGCGTTGAGTCGAGGATGACTCCCAGGTTGCGTGCGTGGTCGGTTGGTGTCGGGGGTGCCCCTAGTGACGAGGGCCACCAGGAGTCGTCCCAGGCTGATGGGTTGGAGCCGAGGATGAGGATCTCCGTCTTGTTGATTGCCTCCCTGCAGTGCTTACTTCAACTGAGGCAGGTCTCAGCGGGGGCTCTACAAATAGGGAAGCTGATGGTGGTACCCCATCCCTCAGAGCAGGATGAATAGGAGTGTTACCATCGGTGTCCTCTGAGCAGGCTTCCATGACAATGACTGGCTCGTCCTCCTCATCACTTTCATAATTGTAAGGCTTTCAGGAATTTTCCCTTTTCACCTGTCTCTCCTGGCATGTTTCAGACTCAGCAAGGGTCCAATCCATGTCCAGATAATCAAAAGGGAGGCTTGAAGAAGATGGTGGAGTACCCTTCCTTTTTCTTGCTGGAGATCTGGAAGCCAATGATTCAACAACAGGTACATTTTGCTCAGCAAGAATCTCAACCTCCTGTTCTGCTCCAACTTCGGGAAGATCTACTTTTGCTGGCTGCGGTTCCTGTTGTTCACTTTGCTCAGTTTCCTGCAATACATGGATACTACTTTGTGGCTGAGATAAATCCATTTCAGACTCACTGCTTGTCGCTTGATTGCAGTGGCTGCCTTACTGGGAGATATGGTCTTAGGCTTAGGTTGGGGCTGTTGATGCTGGAGTGCTGATCCCACCTTGCTCCCTGGAGGACAATGCGGTAGGCACACATCTACTGAAAAAGGTTTGGGGCAACACACTAGTAATTGCAATCTTCTTCCTCTTCTCCTTCTCACTGGCCACTTTCTTGGCAGCACATTTCTTTGGGGCCATCTTGAAGCTGTCAGTTGAAAGTGTCACGTAGCTGCACAAGTGGAAGAGACTGGAGGATTTGTGTTGTGGTCACGTCACTTTGGAAAGGCCTTCTGTCTGGCATTACTGGCTGTGGGTGATGTCTCTTGTGCACCTAAAAGCAAACAAGCAAGACAATCATTCAGTGAAACATGGCATTTTTGCAGTTTGAATTATTCATTTTACAGTCAATATAATTGAGTATGGTTACTTATTATCATAAATAATTAACAAAAATAGTGATTAATTTCAAAGTCAAACAACACCACCACAACATTTCATTTAAATTCAGGATAACCATGTAAGATATAACTGTTTGCTTTATGTGCATCTAAGGGAGACACCAGTGGCAGTCAGAGAGGTACAGGGGAAAATGGAATAATCCTTAAATAATGAGTGCTGGTGTGTGTGCACCTATGGCAGGCAGAAAGGTCCGGGGAAAATGAAATAATGCTTAAAAAATGAATGCTGGTGTGCGACTGTGCCCCCATGGCAGGCAAGGGGGTCCAGGAGAAAATGGTATAATCCTTAAAAATGAAATGCTGGTGTGTACTGTGCACCTATGGCAGGGGGAAATGGAATAATAGTTAAAAAATGAACGCTAGTGTGCAATGTGTGCATTTGGCAGGCAGGGTCCACAGGTCCAGGGGAACTTGTCATGACTATCCTTAAAATATGAATGGTGGGCTGCTGGTGTATGGCAGGTGCCTATGGCAGGCAGGGGGTGGATGAAGGGAAAATGTTAAAAAAAATATTGAAAAAGAAAATTTCTATAATTTTACAAAAATTAAAAATAATAAGAATAATTTTAAAAAAGAAGTCCAGTGTACTAGGGGACTATGTGAAATCCATTGGGAGGAAAGGAGGTGTAGGGGAAAAATGTAATAAAATGCATAGGATATAAAAACTGTTCATAATATATACTGCAATGATCCTCAAGCATATTATTAAACTGATATCTGGCAAAAGTAAAGAAAAATTAGCGAAAACAAAAAGGCTTTGAAAACTGGAATAAAAATATTTACACAGTGGCAGGCTACAAAAAATGGCTACATGGTCAACCAACAACAACAACAAGCAAGGAGGCATACCCCAACAAAGAACACAAGTAGGCCTATGGAAAAATCACACTGACTGGCAACACAAAATGGTCACCGGCCACATGTTCAATCAAAAAAAGCAAGCAAGTAGGCATGGCCCCAACAAACAACACATGCAGGCCTATGGCAAAAGCACACTGGCTGGCTATACAAAATGGTCGCTGACCACGTGGACAAACAACAAAAGCAAGCAAGGAGGCATGCCCCAACAAAAAACATATGCAGGCCTATGGGTAAAGCATACTGGCTGGCTTCACAAAATGGTCACCGACCACATGGTCAAACGACAACAGCAAGCCAGGAAGCATGGCTACAACAAAGGACACATGCAGGCCTATGGCAAAAGCACACTGGCTGGCTACACAAAATGTTCACCGGCCACATGGTCAAACAACTAGCAAGGAGGCATGGGCAACAAAGAACACATGCAGGCCTATGGATACTGACTAAAACAAATGGCATGAGACCACATGGCATGTAGATCAATGTCAAATGGTGACCTCTGGCAAACACACACACTAGCCAGACAAAGGAGGCAAGGTAATGTTGCAGAAAACCTTTACCCTTCATTCAGCAATGCCCAAAAAGCAAAAAATAACTGAGCTATAAAACTTTACACCAACACACATTCTCCCAAGGCATCAAATATTACCCCACCTATAGAGTTTTTGCAGAAACAAAACTGAAATCCAAAGAAAACCCCAAATTTATAATTTAATCCAATGCCATCCCTGCTATAAATTATGTTTTCAAACAACATATATCACAGAAACAGTTGTTCCATGCACCCATGGCTAGTACTGGGCCTACTGTCTGGATGTCTCACTGGCAGACCTGGCCACATAGTAAAATTAAGGAATATTGCAAATTTAACAAACATGGAGAAAAAGTACTCAACCGGGCAAGCTTTTCCCTTACAAAAGATGACAAATTAAAGACAAAAAAATGTATTGGCCCCAACTGTAACGGTGGCCACCCACTACAAAAAAAATTGAAAATCAAATAAAAGTACAAATATATACTGGTGAATGCCCTCTTCAAAACAAATAATACGCTTATACAAAAGTTTTTGAACTTTCTAGTGATATCACAAAATCAAAGCCCTTAAATTCAATGGTATATAAGCAGCAGACAAAGAGAGTGATTCTTCCACCTTGAAATCCAAATGAAAAGTGACTAGGAACTGGACAAAGCAATGGGAGGAGCCTGTTGAACAGGAATAGGAAGCTGGAGTATCTGGGCCCCTTCCTTCTTGTTGAAAAAAAAGTAAATTATAAAAATGGCTTTTCACACTAAAAACAACCTGAATGGTCCATTGGAGTAGAATATTTACTCAAAAACCATCTTTTTGAGCATATCTAACGCTTTCTCAAGTAAAGAATCTGCTCAAGGTGCAGCCGCAATAGATCTCCAGCATCACAAAAATGCACTGAAAGCCACCATGGCGGCCTGAAGTCTAGCTAGCAGCTGACAAATCTCATGTGTGCTCGCTAGTGGCCAGCAAGTCTCGGCGTGCTTGCCAGCATGCACCAAAACAAGTTGTGTGCATGCCAACAGAAATATAATTCTGCCATTTAATGGATGGCGGAATTTAGCGGGAACTCCACGTTATATGCGCAGTGCGGAGTTTCCGGATTCTGCCAACTATTCCAGCGGAATGATATTTCCACCCAGGCCTACAAAAAAAGGTGTGTTTGACATCATGACCAGGGGAAAATGGAAAATACAGAAAGGCAAATATTTTAAATGGGAGAAAAATATTGACCAAGTATAAAATATCCTTGAGAGAATAAAAATGTACTCTCGAGTAACAAATTCAAGACCTATTGGTATGCCAGAGTCTGGTCTGATTTTATAAATGATCAGGTGTTCAACCTAGACACTGCGGAAAAATTATTTTAACACAAAGCATAAAGAAATATTTAAAACAAGTGAGTAACTTTTTGAGAAAAAGATTACAAGTCAACAGTTTTGGAGTTTTTCATTACGATATGAAAACAGACATCAGCCAAAAATGTCAAGTGAGAAATGAATTATTTCATATCAAATTTCTACAAGGTCAAGCACTAAGCCTCTTCTCAACACACTGCCAAAGTAATGATGGAATTGAGACAAATATTCTCATTTTGTGGCAGAAATGATATTCATCCCCTTCTTGATATTTTGCTTATTAAAACATGAAAGCCTATTTTTATCAAATTAAGCTAGGTATTTTCTGTTTCTATATCAATTGGATAATTGAGTTGAAGATTCAGATGAGGCTACTTTTCGGAAATACTTGTTAGTTTCTTATAGCTGTTGTCTTCTTTTCTTCTACCATCGTAGCTTTCAAGCAGCTTTCAAATGCATTAACAGGAAAGCCCACATATATACATACATACATATCGATTTTTGAGATACACTTACATGAGGAGTGTAAATGCACAAAAATGTGCTTTCAATATTAGGCAAAAATATGAAGAAAGATGTTTAAAGAAAAGCAAATAATTGGATGAACAACGTAGCAATATTACTCAAAGTGAAACTTGAAAGTAAACAACACACTGGACGAATTGATCGATTATCTGTGTAAAGTCTGGTTTCGTAATATAACAGTCAACGAAATGATGTAACAACAATCATTCAGAGAACAATGCCTAATAGAACATAGAAAGACACACAACCAGAACAGAGTTAACGAGTGCTGAATGGACATTAAGACTGGTTTGATACGTATAGAATAATTTGTGAAAAAAAGGATGTTGTGAGAGCACAAGCTATTAAAATGTACCCTACTGTTGCTTTTTTTTTATTTCTGTAGGCTTTGTACATCATTAACGGTATAACACTGGCAGTTGAATGATAACATGATCGATAAGTTTTGTTTTTCTAGAGATGGGAGACTTTTTTTACTATAGAATTTACACTGAATCAAATATAAAAAAAAATCCTGCCTTTTTATTAACAGATAAAACGTTATCAAAGATTGAGAATGAAGGGTGGTCATGATGAAGGTTAGCAATATCCGAAATCATTGCCTGAATAAATTAATTCAAATTGTATATAAAGTAAAAACAAAACAAATTGAGACAGGTGTGAACTCTCAATACATTTTATTTTCGAACCCTAAACTGGAAGATTGCTACATCTATCAGTAAGCAGACTACCAGCAGCCTTCCGAGTTTGTCAAGCAGTCAACTCGAATAGTAAAGATAACTTCTTCCCACCTAGAGTAACTCACATTTCTGAAATCCAAGAGACCATCCCTCTGCAGATTGCTTGTAAAGAGTATTATTAATTACCTCCTTGATTTTTTTGATTCACCATGTTTTATTTGTCTATTAGATAAATGTTGACTCGAGGATTTCGATTCTTCATTTTATTTTACAGTGTGGTGAAAAGATAGGTTGGCGATTGTGAGCAGTAGGTGTGTGAAAATTGCTGAAGTTGTAGAAATTGTGGGGCATATGTACAAGAAATGGCGATAACTATCACTAACGCTAGTTAGCAGCAGTTTTTCTATCACCGTGTACCGTGGAAAACTATCGCCTTGTTAGCGACGTATGTACAAGACGTCGCTACATGGCGATAGCTTCAGGGATCAGCGGTGAAAACTGCCGCTAACATTAGCGTGATGGCGATAGGAATTCCGGCGTTAGCGGGCGAAAACCAACAAAAGGCCCATTAGCGGCAAAAAAACGCACGTTAGTCAGCCCAACGTGAGTTTTTTTTGCATCTAATGGAAAAAATAGCCTATCAGTCGACCTCCAATAGAAAATAGGCAAAAAAAACAATGAAATGCAGAATGGAGCAGCCAGGGCCAAGTGCAGCACACATCAACAACCCCCTCAAGCCACCCAACATCCAGGATGACCAGGATGAGAGCCTGGATGCCTCGCTGGACCTGCGTCTGGAGCCTGGATGCATCGCTGGACCTGCGTCTGGAGCCTGGATGCCTCGCTGGACCTGCGTCTGGAGCCTGGATGCCTCGCTGGACCTGCCTCTGGAGCCTGGAAGCGTCGCTGGACCTGCGTCTGGAGCCTGGATGCCTCGCTGGACCTGCATCTGGAGCCTGGAGTGGGATGCGGTGGAGCTGTGGAGTCGATGAGCCGTGGCGGTAGACATTGAGGCTCAGTCTGGTCGGTCGCATGGAGACACGTTGCTGACCTGTGTGAGAAGACCGCCTTGCGCCCCTTGGAGCTGTGAATGGTAGAGGCACTCCTGCGCACCAACGTAGGGAGGTCTACATTGCATACTACGATCCACCACTACACCGGGGTGCACAGAGAGGATTACCAACGGTGGGCGGCACCTCTCTGCATCACAGGCCGGATGAGGTTGCACAGGCCGGACGATGTGGAGGGTGAGGCCCCTGAGCTGCGCCAAACTTGTGTTACGGGAGCGCTGCAAGTTCACGCCTAAGGGGGCCCTGCTGCATCAACTGCATCAGGAGGTTCACCAGTGGACTTGGCGGCGACTGCTGTACCCACGCTTGTGAAATCCCACCTGACTGAGGCTCCTGCTGGGTGAGTCACAGATTTGGAGAGAGTTTAGCGGATTGCGCCACGGTGTCAATGTCCAGGTAAGGAGAAGGTGGGACACATAGCGGGGGAGGCCCGGGGTCGAGTCGCCCAGGCCTCGCACCAGTAGATGACGCACCTCCAGTGTCGGCTCATCCGCTATGGCGGAAGAGCGTCGCCCCACTGCTTCCAAGCAGTGCAAGAAGAGGAACAATCATCACATGATGATAACTTCCTGATGTTATGGTGCCATGTTTCCGTTGCGATACAAAAGGGGATGATGGACGGAACGTTTGAGCCAATCAAACACTCACCCCCAGTCAACTGATCTGGGTTTAATCCATCATCATTCTTTAGCTCACTCCACCACCCCAGTTCAGACATGGCCCGAACTGCCAAGCCATGTCTTCCCTGGACCGGAAACAAGCATCCTAGGACCGGTTTCTGGCATTCCAGCCATCATCAGCCCCTTTTGTATCGCTTTGTTTGCCCTAAGTTGGCGGGGGTATGCCCAGACGTGGGTCCCTTGCTCACTTTGCCACTGGATTCAAGCAAGCCTGGCTGATGATGGCTGGAATGCCAGAAACCGGTCCTAGGATGCTTGTTTCCGGTCCAGGGAAGACATGGCTTGGCAGTTCGGGCTGGACTGTTCCCATGAGGCACAGGGTCAGACTGATTTGCATATGGCCATGTCTGAACTGGGGTGGTGGAGTGAGCTAAAGAATGATGATGGATTAAACCCAGATCAGTTGACTGGGGGTGAGTGTTTGATTGGCTCAAACGTTCCGTCCATCATCCCCTTTTGTATCGCTTTGTTCGCCCTAAGTTGGCGGGGGTATGCCCAGACGTGGGTCCCTTGCTCACTTTGCCACTGGATTCAAGCAAGCCTGGCTGA
Organism: Calotriton arnoldi; assembly: GCA_963921515.1. Lineage (NCBI taxonomy): Eukaryota > Metazoa > Chordata > Amphibia > Caudata > Salamandridae > Calotriton > Calotriton arnoldi. The sequence goes on from CAWUFW010006991.1 coordinate 852,081, forward strand.
TGACGGCTGGAATGCCAGAAACCGGTCCTAGGATGCTTGTTTCCGGTCCAGGGAAGACATGGCTTGGCAGTTCGGGCTGGACTGTTCCCATGAGGCACAGGGTCAGACTGATTTGCATATGGCCATGTCTGAACTGGGGTGGTGGAGTGAGCTAAAGAATGATGATGGATTAAACCCAGATCAGTTGACTGGGGGTGAGTGTTTGATTGGCTCAAACGTTCCGTCCATCATCCCCTTTTGTATCGCTTTGTTCGCCCTAAGTTGGCGGGGGTTTGCCCAGACGTGGGTCCCTTGCTCACTTTGCCACTGGATTCAAGCAAGCCTGGCTGATGACGGCTGGAATGCCAGAAACCGGTCCTAGGATGCTTGTTTCCGGTCCAGGGAAGACATGGCTTGGCAGTTCGGGCTGGACTGTTCCCATGAGGCACAGGGTCAGACTGATTTGCATATGGCTATGTCTGAACTGGGGTGGTGGAGTGAGCTAAAGAATGATGATGGATTAAACCCAGATCAGTTGACTGGGGGTGAGTGTTTGATTGGCTCAAACGTTCCGTCCATCATCCCCTTTTGTATCGCTATGTTTCCGTTGCGGGCTGGAGGGTGGGTAGGGCTGCTCCACTCACGGAGCAGGGCAGGGGTGGAGTGGCATGCCCACTCAAGTGCGCAGTGACTGTTTGGTCGGCCCGCTCAGGCCGCACAAAGCAGTCATGCGCACTGTCATGTTCGCAATGCAGGCTGCATTACAGCCTGCATGGAGAACATGCCCACACCTCCAGCCCCTGGCTGAATGCCTCGTCCCGGCGCCAATGACCAATCCCAACGCCGTATTGCAGCGTTGTGATTGGCTTAGGGGAGGGAGCCTGGCTGCCTACTTCCTGTTCCTGGAAGCAGACTCAGGAGAGCAGGAGCAACGAAGACACGGGACCCGGCCTCGAGGTAAGATTTCTCTCATGTAAATATTTACAACACCCACTCACACACACACCCCCGCGTCCAAGCCCCATCCAGTGTTCTTTCTGGTGTTTCCCACCTCCCAGCTGTCCAGTCCCCCCGCAGCACTTCTCAATGGCGGCCGCTGTGCGGCCATGCACAGCGGGCATACCACTGGTGTGCCAAAGTTATATATGGAGTTACGACGCATACCATCATATCGCATTCCATTACAATGCATAGTAATACTAGGCATATTGCAACAGTAGGGAAGGTGTTGGATTGCGGAGATGTAAACATTACTATTCCCACTTCAGTGAGTGCAACCCTAAAACTGACCCTTGCACCCCAAAGCAAACCCTGAACCCTAAAATTAATCTTTTAGCCCCCAAAACACACCCTAAAAATCATATTTGACCCAAATGCACACCCCAATTTTTATATTTGACCCAAATGCACACCCCAATTTTCATATTTGACCCAAATGCACACCCCAATTTTCATATTTGACCCAAATGCACACCCCAATTTTCATGATTGACCCCAAATGCACACCCCAAATTTCAAATATTACCCCATAATACACCCCACATTTCATCTCCGACACCCGAAACCCATACCCACCCTAAAATGAAAAATACCCCATTACTGACCTCACAATGCGTTGTAATGGAATGCGATGTAAAGGCACCTGCGTTGTTGGATTTGCGTTGTAAAGGCATTATGATGTAATGCCTGCATTGTAATGGACGTCTCCCGTGCCAAAGGCAAGCCATAGGCAAGCCCGTCTGCGTCCGTCTGCCCCTGGACCGCGCTCAGCACCAAGGAGCCTTCCTCTCGGACACCCCACCCCTACGGCGCCAGCACCCTTCTCACCATCAACCCTGGACGCCACATCGCCTGCCAGGACCAACATCTGCTCCGGACCGGACATCGCCATCGCCATCACTGACTGCTACTAAATCACCCGCAAGGACCACCCCGACCGTCCAGGAGGAGGCATTGCCATCACCTACAGAAGCACACTCCGACTGACCACGCACTCTAATGACCCAACGGTGTCCATGGACCACCTCAACTTCCAGATCAGGACCAACCCCAACCCCATCCTCTGTGGCACCCTCATCTGCAGGCCCCCCATTCTCAAATACCATTTTAGACCTCATTGCACATCAGGCTCTCCCATCCCCCGACGACATCCTACTCGGCGAACTCAAGTTCCACCTGGACAACCCCAGTGACCAGAACACCACCCCCTCCTGGGGTAGCTCCCCAACATCAGACTCAAGCATCTAGTCACCGCAGCAAGCCACATAGCAGGACACACGGTCAAGCACGTCTCCACCGCCACCTGGACCTTCAACTGCAGCCACACCACCGGACTCTCCTGGACCGACCATCATTGTATACATCACGGCTTCACCATGCCCCCCGTACACAACCACCATCATCGCCCCCCTCGCAGCTGGATCAAGGCCACCGAAGTACGTCTTGTCAACTCCCTCAGCACCACCACTCCGCCAACGCTTACAGACGATGACACCGCAGCGCGCAACCGCCACCGATGGATCTCCAACTGCGCCGACACCCGGGCACCCCTCAAGAACGGCACTGCGTCAGTACCTTGCGCCTGCATGATGGCAGGCGTAAGGGTGACGCAGTGCCACAGGGATAGGCTAGCCCCATGAGTTGCGTCATGGTTGTGACACGACTGCAGCAATGCGTGACTTTAGCGCAGACGGATACGTCAGGATTCCAGACGAATCTGTCATTACTTGCGTCATGGAGCGCTGTCCAGTGAATACAGCGCAACCATGGTGTCGCAAGAAGGGGTTAGTGAAAAGTGTTGCAACGCTGTCTTGTCGCAGCGCTGCAACACTTTTCATGAGTGAGGCCCAGGAATGCGCTCTATCTTATTGATGGTGCGCAGTCCTGCCCTGTAGTTTTTTCGCAGGGCAGCGCAGCAACATTGCTTGCAGCGCAGTCCAGAAACAAAACCTGCTGAAATGAGGCCCCAAGTGTTATCTCCATTTTTAAGACCAGCTACTTTCTGGTCTTAAAAAACTGCCTCTAACTGCAGTTAGAGGCAGTTTTTTTGGTCCTCCAAACTTAAAGAATCCCCTTGTAAATATCGCAAAGTGGGGTTAGCGACCGTTTTTGACCGGGAACGCCTCCTTTGCATGTCATTATCACTAACAGAAGTGGCGATCTTTATAATGGACATTTTCGCCGGAAAACTGCCGCTAACAGAGGTTAGCGACAGCTTGTACATATGGCGATAAAAATATTGCCGCAAAACCGACGGAAAAGTGCCGCTAACGCGGCGTTAACTCCTTGTACATATGCCCCTGTGTTGCTGCTACCTGTTCGCTTGCAGGATTGCAGTGAAACAGGTGGTTATTTAATGATGGTGAGCGGTGCGTAGGTTAATAGCCCGGAGCTCTGGGTTAATCACTGGGTTGCGCTGCATTACCATTTTATTTTTTTATTGTGTTTTTGTTTAGTATTTTCTATTCAATTCGCATTCCTGCTGTGACTATATTTATATATTTTGAAATAACATTTCCCTCTCATCTTGTATACTCATACCTATGGCTTAACATTTACATCCCTCTATAAGCTATTATACTAGAGTTGTATTGTAAATTGAGTGGCTTCACTGCTCGCCCGTGTCTATCTGGAGAGTCAAAGAGGCTTAGGAGCCCAACTTTCTTTTGCAGAGAGATTAGCTTGAATCATAGTTATTTGGCAATACCCCCACTCTCAACTTTGATAATGCTTATCTACGAAAAAGCCCGACAACGTCCTCTTAAAATTGGTATGAAAAACTGCACCATAAAATGTAGCTTTTATCTTTATTGTGAGAAAAATAATCTGGGGGGAAGAATCCTGTAGGACGCCTCCTAACTGCTGTGTACATTTACCACTCCACAAAGCACGTATTTAATCCCCACATATTTTAAAGTTTACAATCTACCACCAATTTCCGTACTGAGTATTACTTGGTAGTAACCATATAATTGATGTCTGAGTACTTGTGCAATTTTCTCGGAATGTTGTTGCTTTTTTAATTAGGGCCTTTAGTGGAGGCATCTTTAAATGTTCTGATCCGGGCATTAGGCCTCATTGAGGTTCCAGTTGCAATCTATTTTCAAAAGATTGTGCTAAAATATTACATTGAGACCAGTACACCTGCACACACTGCTATGTTGTTACATTACTGAAACTCAAATCTTAAGAATGTTCACAAAATGTTTCAATGGATATGCCATAAAAAAGCCAAGACATATGCAGCTTTGGGATATTTGTGTGTTCAAAGAGAGCTGCCAATTTCACTTCTAGAAGGCCGTGGTTCAACTGGAACATTATGTTAACACAATTCAAAGAAGGCTTTGAAAACTGGTGACACATGGCACTGTACCTTACTGACTGTTCTGTGTTTTGTTAGTGACATCAATATCTGAAGAGCAGAAGAAATGGGAATCGAATATAATCTGAAGTACATGGAAGAGAAGAAATATAAGGCTTAAAATACATTGTTCAGTGTGTGTTATGGCTTCACCGTAATTGGCATCACAGATAAAGCACATCACCTCAAAAGCTAGCCAAAATCTGTCATAATGTAAGAAAAGGTTCTGCTACTTTTGCAGTAGAACTATTGGACTCATATTATGTGCAGTCATTTCAGGATTTGTGTAATGTTTTGTGCACCTGCAATATGAGTTTCGAAATACATATACCTAATTGATTAGCACACGTTTCTAAACTCCTGTTGATGGGAAAGAAACTGTTGCAGCCCTTCTGTAGGAGATTTGTCAAGATAAGATCACATTTGTTTTGTCGGCTTTAGGTTGTAGTACCCTTTAGTTTTTGTGAGAATGATATTATTTGTCTAATCCTTTGGCAAATTAGCAGGATTTGACCTGTAGAAGGTTTGTGAGATGTGCTCGAACCTACACTAAAGGGTGTAGGTGGGTCAGGTTACCCCATAGTGTGCCACATACACCAGTCAGAAAATACAACATAGCACAAAACTGATTTTCCCTTACACTTAAGAGAAAAAAGAGTACCTGCAAGTGGATGTGTATCACACACAGATGGCACATTCGAAAAAAGTTGTTGTCATTCTTTAAGCCTTGAGAAACCGCAAGCATGTGTTTATGGTGCACCCATTTGTTGTGAGGTTAATAGGGCCCACCCATGTTTACATATTCACGTGTAAAGTTGCCATCTTTTTAGAGGAGGACTTTAAGCACATTTTTGCTTGCGTGCTTGCAGGCAATAGTATACTCAGAAAGTGTTTTGCTTGCAAATAAATGTCTTCATAGGCACATTATCATACAATTGTACATTTTGCCCCAGGACCAAGTACACTGTGCAAACTGCCTTTGCATATTATTGTCCATTCAGAGACAGCTCAGAATTGGTAGTATCAACAATGACAGCCAGATCTGAACTCAGGCACAGTGCGAAGGGGTCCAGTTTTTATTATATAAACTGCCCCAAACCTTTGTTCAGCAGGGGATCATTTCCATGGATTGTCGTGGTCACCCCATGCCTGAATTCTAGCCCAGATGAATATCAACTCTATCCTGCGAGGGACGTTGGCCTGTTCTAAACTAGACTGGCTTCCAGATGAAACATTCACCCAGGTAAAAGGAGAGTTAGACCACTCCAAGGTATCTGGCAGAAACGCATTCACTCTATGCTCTCTGGGATAGGTAGTTCTAGGTGGAAGTAAAATTATATGTATCCATATAAACAATGAAATAATTATAATGGTTGAATTATTTATCGTTTTCACCATTCTTGTAATGCTGGTTACAATGCTCTGTTTCCTTCTACTAATCATTTCTGTGCACACATTTTACACAATAATCCGATTGTTTCAATAAATGTTTGAAATGCCAGTTTGTATATTTCTTGTGTCTCCCTTTGGGCTTGCCTGAGTTAACAATGAAAGGGTAGATCTGATTCCCTGATTTCCTTGGGGGAATTAGGATTGTCATGTTCTGAGGTTGCGGACACCATGAGCTACCCTTATTGGTTTACAGGTTCAGATGGTGAACTGCGAGATAGCCCGGAACCAGGTCAACATATCCTGATGGTATGAGTGGACTTAGTCCCCATAGTTTTGATGCTTATGTTTCTCAAACGCACAGTCTTACTAAATTAGTATGAACCATACGACACAATCAAAATGGAGAAATTGATCTGGCTCGACTACCATGCTTCTTTGAGTTGGAGCACACTAAGGACCTTATTTAGTGTTTGGCAGAAAGGATACTCCTTTAAAACATGAGGGATATCCTGTCCTCTGTTTGACATGTTCCATAGACTATAGGGCAATTGTAATCGGTTGGACAGGGCTTCTGCCATATTTGTGATGGATTATCCCATCCATCAACTCTACACAAGGGCCTAAGTGTTCAATTCACCTTTGCAAACATGTTAATCTGAGTCAAAACAGTTCATTATCTTGTAATGACACCGCAATTGTTCCTAGAGTGTAAGCCAGACATCCCAATATCTGATGGCACCACTGGAATCCTCATATTGGCTCACTTCCATGCATTTCCTAGACTTTTCAATTAGATTTTTCCCCTGGGGTTGGATTCCACTGAAGGGTGAGACCATCATACCTAATATCCCAAAAATTAGGGATTACTAGTTACAACAGAAGGAAGCTGGGAAGTCTCTGGCATATTTGATATTGGGAAGCACTGTGCTCCTGCCCCTTCCACAGTGTACAACTCAAGCTTTCCAATTCTTTACAGGTTCATGATAATAATAAGGTTGGCAACAAGGAGGCATGCCATTTGTTTAAACAAATACTTGTATTTTTGTTGCAAGCTTGTTTTTGTTTTTCCACCGTGGTGTTGGAAATGTATTATTTTCAGTCAACATAAGGGATATGCAGCCAAGTCTGCTATTTCCGGTCTGTGCTTCAGTGTGTCCTGCCACATGTAGCATCTCTTTTGAGGAAAAACAGTTGTTTCTACTTGCTGGAAAGAAGCTTAATCAGAAGAGGAAGCCAGCCCTTTGCTTCTTTTTTGAGAAAGGTCATGCAGATTGTGTACCCACTCAGAAATGCATGATTGCTCTGGTATGTAGACACCACCTTTCTCAATCAATCAATCAATCAATCAATCAATACTTGTAAAGCGTGGCTTATCACCCATGAGGGTATCCAGGTATTGAGTTTCTTCCTGAAGTCCGTCAGCGAGGGTGATGCTCGGAGGTGGAGATGGAGGGTGTTCCAGGACTTGGCACTGAGGTGGGAGAAGGAGCAGCCTCTGCTGTGGCTATGGCGGATGCACTGTGTCTATGTGAGCGTGAGGGCAGTGGAGCGCAGAATTCTGGATGTTTGGTGGAAGTGCAGGTGGTGTTTCATGTATGCTGGTCTTTGGTCGTGGAGGGCCTCATAGGTGTGTGTCAATAACATGAATTAGCATCTTTTCTAGACTGGAGCCAGTGGAGGTTCATCAGGTGTTGGGTGATGTGGGTCCATTTGGGCATGTTGTGGATCAGCCTGTCCACTTAAGTCTGTATCATCTAGAGCCTTCTCATGAGTTCGGTAGTGGTTCCTGCATACAGTTCTTTGCAGTAATCCAGCCGGTTGGTGACTAGGGCTTACATGACTGTTTTTCTAGTGCCAGAGGGGAGCTATTTGAAGATTCCTCAGTTCATGTGGAGGGTGTGGAAGCAGGCAGAGGAGACTGTGTTGATCTGTAATTTCATGGTGAGTTTGCTGTCCAGCATGATGCCGCGGTAGCGGGAGTGGTCCAATGGTGTGATGGTGGGTCCGAGTTCCGCAGGCCACCAGGTGTTGTTCCAGAGGGAGGAGTGGTTGTCAAAGATCAGCACTTTGGTCTTGTCCTTGTTGAGCTTCAGACAGTTATCCTTCATCCAGGCTGCAACATTCTTCATGCAGTTGTGGAAGCTTGTCTTAGTGGTGGTAGGGTCTGCTGAGAGCAAGAAGATGAGCAAGGTGTCGTTGGCGTAGGATATGATGTTGATATCGTGGGTTTTGATGATGTCAGCTAGAGGCATCATGTAGGTGTTGAAGAGGGTGGGGCTGAGGGATGACCCTTGAGGGACACCTAAGATGGTGCTCATGGGTTCTGTGGTGAAGGGAGGAAGGTGAATTGTCTGCATCCATTCAGTGAGGAATGATCTAATCCTTGTGGGTGAATCTCTCTTGATTACGATCTGGCACAGTCTCTTGATAAGTGTGTGGTGGGATATAGTGTCTAAAGCTGCAGAGAGGTTGAGCAGGATCAGTGCTGCCAATTCTACTCTATCGAGTGGGGTGTGGATGTTGTCCATGGATGTGATCAGGGAGGTCTCGGTGCTTTGGGTGGCGTGGAAATCAGGTTGGGAGGCATCAAGCAGGTTGTTTCTCTCCAGGTGTTCGGCTTGCTGTCACTTGATGGCCTTCTCCAGGTCTTTGTGCTACAGCAACAAATAATGAACAGAATGCTGAGAAAATCAAACATTCACCCCCAATCAAGAGATCTGGGTTAAATCCATTGTTCTTTTGCTAACTACACCACCCCAGTTTAGAACCTGCCATATGAAAATGGCTAGACGTTGGTACTTTGCTCGCTGTGCAACTGGATTCATGCTAGCCTGGCTGATGAGGGATAAAATCCCGAAACTGGTCCCAGGATGCTTGTTTCTGGTCCAGTGAGGACCCGGCTTGGCAGTTGGGGTTGCACTGTTCCCATGGGGAGCAGGGTCAAGACTGATTTGCATGTGGCTGGGTTTAAAATGGAATGGCATGGGGAGCAACAAAACAATGGAGTTAGGCCCAAATCTCTCTACTGGGGTGAATGTTTGACATTGTTCAGCATTCTGTCCATCAATTGTTCTTTTTGCACTTTTCAAGGCCTTTGGCAGGAAAACGGAGCAGCGAAGTGGGGCGGTAGGTCTGGAGTTCACTGGGGTCTGTGGAGGGTTTCTTGAGCAGAGGTCTGACTTTTGCGTGTTTCCATGCATCGGGAAAGGTGGCTGTGGTAATGGATGCATTGACGATGGTGGTGAGTTTGTGGCTGATCTCATTGCTTCCTAAGTTGAAGAGTTAGTGGGGGCAGGGGTCGATGCATGCTCCCAAGTGAATAGAGTTCATGATGGCTGTAGTGTTTGGTGCGGTGAGCTGTTCCCATGTGGTGAGATGTTGGTCGGGGAGGTTTCTGTTGGAGTAAGGAGGCCGAGGAGGTCGGTGGGTTGGGGCTCAAAGTTCCTGTAGATGGTGAAGATTTTGTTGTGGTAGTGATTCGCTAGAATGTTGCTGAGTTCCTGTGAAGGACAAATCGTGTTCTCAGTTGCTGTTGGGCAGGAGAACTCTCTGATGATGGTGAAGAGTTCCTTTTTTGTGGTTTGCGCTTGTGTTGATGCGGTCTGCAAGGGCGTCTTTTTCCTTGTCTTTGAGTCATTGGTGGTATTTGTATGGGGCTGACTTGACTGTGGCTCAGTCTGTAGCATCTATGCTGGTGCTCGATCTTCTATCCAGGTTTTTGCAGCGGTGTTTCACTGTGCTGAGTTCCGTTGTGTACCAGCTGGCTTGTATGGTGGATCTGTGCATTTTGGTTTGATGGGGGCTACTTGGTCAGTGACATTCATGATCCAGGTGTTGAAGTTCTCAACTACTTGTTCCAGGTTGCTTGTGGCGTCTGGCTGGGTGGTGTTAAGGGCTTCCATCCATTGAGTCTGTGTCATTTTGCTCCAGCTGCAGAAGGAGTTGCTGGGAGGTTTGGAGGTAGTGTGAGGTGCTCCTGTAATGGTGAAGTGAATGATGGAGTGGTCTGTCCAGGTAAGTTCTGTAGCCTGGCTGCATTTGACTCTGTTGCTGGATGTGAAGATAGGTTCCAGTGAGTGTCCTGCTCTGTGTCTGGGGTCTGTAACCAACTGGGTGAGGCCGATGTTGTCCATTCGCTCCAGGAGATGTGGTTGTTCAGGTGGATGTTGAGGTCTCCGAGGAAGATGCAGTGCTTGGATTCGATGGCTAGTGGGGCAATGAAGTCTGTGATGGCATTGCACAGGCCAGGGCGTGGTCCTGGGGGTCTGTAGGTGAGGGTGCTTTGATGGTTGTTTTGTTGTCAGTGTGGAGTTGGAGATTAAGGTGTTCCATGGTTGATGTGTTATTGTTTTCAGTGGTGGTGCAGTGGATGGATTCTTTGTGGATGATGGAGGCACACACTCCATGTTTGTTGGTACTGTCCCTTTGTGTCATCTTATAGATATTGGGCGTCACAGTGGTGATATCAGGGCGGAGGAGAGGTTGAGTCAGGTCTCTGTGATGAAGGTCACATCGGGGTAAGGTGGAGATGGTGACCCAGACTTCAGTGACATGTTTGTAGAGCAATCTGGTGTTGATCAGGAGGCATCAGAGTGGATCTGGGGTGGTCTTGATCAGCAGAGTGTGTGTGGTGCTAGTTTCTGTGAGGGCAGAAGATCCTATATTGCAGGTGAAGAGACAGCGGTGGAAGGTGAATGGTCCTGCCGTGGAGTGAGGAGATGCGAGGCAGCAGTTGTCGCGACGTCCGGGGTCAAGGGCTTGGATATCTGTGATGGAGTACCTGGACTACTACTTGCAGCTATCTGGTCACACCGGACTGGGATTAAGTCAAGTCAAAGTTTCAGGCTGACCGCGATGGAGTGCAGGTCAGATATAATGAGTGCTATGCCCCGATCAAGATTTTGCCTTCTCACTTAGTCACTTTTTTGGACCTTTTCTCTTCTCGACAGGCTTGTCGGCGGTTTCGGATCCAATGTTTGGTTCGCCGATAGTGGCCTGCCCTTGCGCAGTGCCTTGGTGGTTCTCTGGAGTTAATTTTCCTCGACGTCAACAACGGGGACCTCCAGAGCTTTAAGCAGAACAACCCGCGTGGTCAGGGTGATTCTCGTGTCAACGGAGGCGGCTTGACTCTCAACATTCAGTCGGCCTTCTCCTGGAGTTTTTTTATCAAATTTTGGCAAAAAGTTACCAAACTTTCAGATCTTCTTTTGAAAGGTTTCCTTTGGTTCAGAAAGTGTTTAACAGCACCAGCCAAGGGTTCAGAAGCTCTATTTTGCTCATTGGGGTCTGAGACCCAGTCTCCCACAATGCACCTGGTAAGTCCAATAACATCCAGGTGAAGCTGGCCAGCTCGAGTAATCCTTTCAGTGGATGATGCAGGTGGCTCCTTTTTCAGCACTTATCTACATCTTGCTGCTCAGGGTGTCCACTCCTTATCCTTTAAGACAGGCACAGTTCTTTCTTGTGTCGAGTCTTGAAAGCGCAGCAGGTGCAATCCTTCAGAGTGTAAGCCTTCTGTGGCGCAGTCCAAAGTTCCAGCAGGGCAGTCCTTCTTCTCCAGATTTTTCAGGTAGGGATCTGAGGGGGTCCTGCAGATCTCCCACCTTTATTTCTCATTCTGGGCTGGCAAGAGTGGGGGACACCTCACCTAATGGGGTTTAAGTTTTCACTCTCTGCTGTGACCACTTTCTGGGAAGTGAGGCATATTTTTGACCCACAATGCACAGTTCTCAAAAATTAAAAATGTAGAAGGTCTCTCCTTGGAGTGTGTCCAGCTAACCCAGCCCACAGGTGTGGCTACAATTTCACTACACTCTCCTTCCAGCCCTTCTCTTTGTCTAATTAGGGGGGCTCCCATTTAACTGGAGATCAAGGAAGTGGCTGCTGGCCTGGGTCCTGTGACATCTGTTCTTCTACCTTCGAAGTTCAGTTTACCTCCTCAGCCCGCTTCATGTCCCTAGCTTCTCCAGGAAGCAAATCGTCCCCCAAATGACTGTATTGTTTATGGCCAAGACCTCTTCACATCTACTCAGGGAGCAGCTTGGCTCAGGCTGTCACCAGCTGGCCAACCAGAAGTGGCTCCTACAAGACTGTTTTAGGAAACTTCAGGATAGTAACTTCAAAAACTACTTTTCGGTAAAAGTTATAATAAACCTGAACTTGGCTAGTTGTTGGATTTATTGTAACTATTATTTTTACACTTGAATCATGTTGCTAGCTAACTCCAATTAAAAACTAGACTTTTTTCAGGTTTAATAAAGGCTTTCCATGTTAGTCTCTGGAGCTAGCTGCACTACAATGGGGAAAACAACTTTGGCTGTGTTCCCCCACCAGGACATATAAAACATATTTTATAATGTCACTGCTTTTAATAACAAGGCACCTGATCCTTGGGGCACATAGAGCAAACCTTAGGGGTGACATATGTAACAAAAGGTAGTTTTGGACTTTGGAAGTACTTTTAATTCCAAAGTCGAATTTGGACACAGTTTATTATAAACCAGACTGCAAGGCAGGCCTGGCTTTAAAATGACACCAGACACCACAACAGTGCACACTTTAGTGCATTAAGTCCACTGGGGTCTCTAATCCTACATGCCCTACCATATACTAGGGACTTACAGGTAGGTTAATTACACCAGTTACCTTATACCTTTTAAGGACAGAACACGGGCCCGGGGCCTGGTTAGCATAGGCCAGGGTACTTCCAGAGTCAGTAACCACCAGTATCAATCAAAAAGGTTGGGGTGATGAGGGCAAAAATCCTGACATTCCTACACGATGTTTCAGCCAGATGACACACACCACTTAAGGGAGAATTCCTGGTGCTCCATTGGTTATCTGTGATTAAAGAAGCAAAATTGCCTCTAGCTGCTGTAATATTGTGAGGGAAAGCTTCCATGTGTGCAATGGAGGATAGAGATGGTGCTGCTTCATCCCCCGCCCCGTAAAGGTAAGTGCTATGGGCAGTGCTGGCAGGGCCAGACTGGCTACTGTGTGTTTCAGAGGGCTGGAAGTGTGGGGGCCCGTTTCACTGCTACAGGAGCTGGATCTGCCGCTGGGGAACTACATGCCACTTTCCTGCTTGCAGCACTTCTAAGTAAACAATGCAAAAACAAATGGTTTAAAGTGTGCTTAAAGCACACTCGTTTTTCCTTTCTGTGCCCCCTTGATGCCCTGATTGTGCTCGTTTTCCCTTCTGTGCCTGTTTCCCGCCGCTGCGCCCCTGCGGCCCCGCCCCCTCACTGCCCATTCGCTGCCCCATTCCCTGCTCTTCCCTCCCACCTCCCCATTTATGGCGGCTGCTGCGCGGCCGCGCCTAAGGCAAGCCCGTCTGCGCCCGTCCGTGCCGTGACCGCGCCCAGCGCCAGACCCCCCGGTCCGGGCATCCCCCGCGTCCGCCACATCAACAGACGCTGATACGACGCCAGCACCCTCCACGCACTCAACCCCGGAAAAGATCACGCCTGCTACCAGGCCACCCCGAAGCGCACCCAAGGGCCCTTCACCTGCCGGAACTGCAGCTTCACCAGCACCCGCCCCGCCAAACCACCGCCCAGGAAAGAACCCAACTACCTCAGATGCATCCTCCTCAACACCCGCTCCGCCCGCAAACACGCCATCGAACTCTGGGACCTTCTCGACTCAACCTCCCCAGACGTCGCATTCCTGACGGAGACCTGGCTGAATCCCGCTTCAGCGCCCGACATCGCCATTGCCATCCCGGACGGATACAAGATCACCCGCAGGGACCGCACCAACGGAGTCGGAGGAGGCATCGCCATCGTCCACAGGAACACCCTCAGAGTCTTAACCAACACCGACGACACCCTCAGCACCGCCGAACACATGCACTTCCAGATCCACACCGATCCCAACACCACCCTCAGAGGAACCCTCATCTACAGACCCCCCGGACCCCGACCACAGTTCAGCGATTCCATCGCTGGCTTCGTCAGCACACACACCATCGCCTCCACGGACTACATCCTCCTCGGGGACCTGAACTTCCACCTCGAGAACAACAAGGACACCAACTCCACCACCCTGATCGACAACCTCGCCACCCTCAGACTCAGACAGCTCGTGACTACACCCACCCACGCCGCCGGCCACACGCTAGACTCCATCTTTTCCGCAAGCCCACACGTCTCCTTCAACCACACCTCCGAACCCCACTGGACTGACCACCACTGCATCCACTTCACCTACAGGAAGCCCACCACGCACCACCGCACCGAATAAATGCCTCGCCGCTGCTGGAGCAGAGTCACGGAAGACCAGCTAACCACAACCCTCGCCCTGAGCCCACCCGCCGAACCCTCCGACCCCGACACCGCCGCCCGCAACCTCAGACAGTGGATCGACGACTGCGCCAACACCCTCGCCCCGCTCAAGAATCCGCCCAACAGCCACACCAGCAAGAAAGCCACCTGGTTCACCGAAGACCTCCAGGCCTCCAAACGAACATGCCGAAAACTGGAGAAGATCTGGCTCCACGAACGGACAGCGGACAGCTACGCCGCCCACAAGAGCGCCACCCGCAGTCACCATCACCTCATCAGATCCGCCAAAAGGGCCTCACTCAAAGACCGCCTAGACAACAACGCACACAACAGCAAAGAGCTCTTCAACATCGTGAAGGAACTCTCCAACCCCAGCTCCAACACCAACGACATCCAGCCGTCGCAAGACCTGTGCGACTCACTGGCCACCTCCTTCCACCGCAAAATCGCCGACATCCACGACAGCTTCAACACCACGACCGCCCCGGCAACCACCGAGACCACTGCCCCCACAACCACCAACCGCCTGCTCTCCTGGACCAACATCAACGACGAGGACACCAGCGAGATCATGAACACCATCCACTCCGGTTCACCGCTAGACCCGTGCCCTCACCACATCTTCAACAAAGCCAGTACAGCCATCGCGCCCCATCTCCGGAAAATAATCAACATCTCCTTCGAGACAGCAACCTTCCCGGAAAGCTGGAAGCACGCCGAGATCACCGCCTTACTCAAGAAACCCAAGGCAGACCCCAAGGACCTCAAGAACTTCCGACCCATCTCTCTGCTCCCGTTCCCCGCGAAGGTCACCGAGAAAATCGTCAACAAACAACTGACCCGCTACCTCGAGGAGAACAACATCCTGGACCCTTCCCAGTCCGGCTTCCGCAGCAACCACAGCACCGAAACCGCCCTCATCGCCGCCACTGATGACATCAGGACCCTGCTAGACAACGGAGAAACAGCAGCCCTCATCCTCCTGGACCTATCAGCCGCCTTCGACACAGTCTGCCACCACACACTACGAACACGCCTTCACGACGCCGGGATCCAAGAGAAGGCCCTGGACTGGACCACATCCTTCCTTTCCGGCAGAACACAAAGCGTCCGCCTCGCCCCTTCCGATCCAAGGCCACCAAGATCATCTGCGGCGTACCCCAAGGCTCCTCCCTCAGCCCAACGCTGTTCAACATCTACATGGCACCCCTCGCCCACGTCGCCCGACAGCACAACCTCAACATCATCTCCTACGCCGACGACACCCAGCTGATCCTCTCCCTCACCAAAGACCCTCACACCACCAAAGCCCACCTCCACGAAGGAATGAAGGCCGTCGCCGAATGGATGAGGACCAGCCGCCTGAAGCTGAACTCGGACAAGACGGAGGTCCTCATCCTTGGTTCCAACCCTTCAGCCTGGGACGACTCCTGGTGGCCAACATCACTGGGAACAGCCCCGCCACCCACCGACCACGTACGCAACCTAGGGGTCATCCTCGACCCCACCCTCTCCATGACTAAGCAGGTCAACGCCGTTTCCTCATCCTGCTTCAACATCCTCCGAATGCTCCGCAGGATATTCAAGTGGATCCCCACCGAAACAAGAAAAACAGTCACCCAGGCCCTCGTCACCAGCAGGCTGGACTACGGAAACGCCCTCTACGCAGGAACGACGGCTAAGCTCCTGAGACGGCTGCAACGCATCCAGAACGCCTCTGCATGTCTTATCCTCGACATCCCCGACGCAGCCACATCACACCCAACCTGAGAGACCTGCACTGGCTCCCTGTCAACAAGAGGATAACCTTCAAGCTCCTCACCCACGCACACAAAGCACTCCACAACTCCGGACCAGCCTACCTCAACAGACGACTCAGCTTCTACACCCCCACCCGCCAGCTCCGCTCGACCAGCCTCGCCCTCGCCACAGTCCCCCGCATCCGGAAAACGACCGCCGGCGGCAGATCCTTCTCCCACCTCGCCGCCAAGACCTGGAACACCCTCCCCACCAACCTCCGACAGACCCAAGACCTACTGGCCTTCAGAAGACTCCTCAAGACCTGGCTCTTCGATCAGTAGCAGCACCACCCCCCTCTTCCCCCAGCGCCTTGAGACCCTCGCGGGTATGTAGTGCGCTTTATAAGTGACATGATTGATTGATTGATTAAAGAAATACAATATAAGATCCAACATACACCATTGAGTAGTAAATAAACACCAACAAGCAAAATGTAAAAAATGAATACAATGCAAACAAATTATTTCTTCATCAGCTCAAATAGCATAACTGTAAAATAATTAACATTTTCCACACTTCTTAAATGTACAGAAAACAAGCTATGGTTGTGCAGCTGATGTTCACAAAATTTACCAGTACCTCAAAAAATAATCGGATGTAAAAGGCCCAAACGTAGAAAACGCAAAGATTGAAATTTCAAGAACTGCTTCTGGAAAACCGAAAAATAAAAAGAAATTAAAAAGTAATGCTGGTAAAAATATAGCCATATTAATTGCCTTTTAAATAATAAAAAGCCTCATAAAACAAAGTATACCTTCAAACCAGATAAAGAACCTGTAAAAAAATGCAACATACTTACCCACACATAACAAATACCCCTAAAAACTACATTCATTTTAAAACAACATTCACATAATACAACCAACAAATGCATTTCATTAAGGTCTAGCGCACTACACTAAAAAATCCTTCAGCACAATCTAACACTTAACTATATAGCCATAACCAAACAACACAATATCCTAATTGTATTTCCCCAACCTGCATTCCCCTACAACCAAACCCCCAAAAATAACTTAAACGAAGTCTTACCAACCATAGACAAGCAGCAGTTAACCCAAACCGACATGAACCAAGAACGAAAATGGCAAAATTAGAATAAAAAATAGAGGTAGCAGTGAAAAAAAGGCCTCTAAGTGAACATAAAACAAGGCTACTGCACCATAGAAATCGCTGTATTTAAATGAAAAATTGTTCAGAATTTTATGTTTGTATTTAAAAATAATTAACAAATGGTGTAAACTATAATTTGTGCCAATAAAATTGTTATAAAATGCAAATACAAAGTATTATAAATAGCAATAACATAATAAGAGAACTAATTAATATAAATATTAAATACATTCAACATATATTATTGTTAAAAAATCTATTTCTTTGAAAATATTGTACACACTTATGTAAATGTAAAATATATATATGTAAAATGTTATGTTAAATATTACCAATAAAATGTGTTAGAAAATGTAATATATATATATATATATATATGTATGTAAAGTTCAAATTATATTGCATTAAATGTTTAAAAATGTAACACTACATTAAAACGTATGTGTAACATGTAATAACAACAAAACTATGTGTAAACACTGTCATAAATATGTAAATATAAACTATGTGAAATTATCCAAGTATATTTATTGTATCTAAAAACATACAAAGAATACACCCCACACATGTTTTACTTACTACATAATGTGTATAATACACTTTACTACACACAGTTGTTGAGGCAAACAATCAGTAGGCAGGGCTCAACTGTCAAGTTCTGCTTGAAGCTCAAACATTCAGATGCTAATTCACTAATCAACATCCTGTGGTCAACAATCTCCAACACCGGTAGTGTTAACAGCAGTAAATTCAAAGAGTACCTAGATCAATCTCTAGTTGATTTACAACTTGGCAACTTATGGGAGCTACCAGTTACAAACGATGTCTTAAAAAAAATCTGTATATATTGCAATGGCTAAGCTTTCTATATTGAATGAAAAAGATGACCTTGCAAAAAGATGTCACCACTGGATGGTGATTAACAACTATTCCCAGCTGAAGTGGCAAAATTCTTCGCTTGCACATACCCGCTACATCTAAAACTATAGCTGCTACAGTGCCTCCTGGGTTGTCCTCCTACCCAAGTGGCAAAACCAGCATGGCAGCATACAGGTAATAAAGGCTACTATTTGTGTGGTTCAATCATGGACGATCTTGTCCATCTCATATGCATTTGTCCTGAAATGGCAGCCAACAAGATTCATCTTCTTAAAAATATACTGAAAATCAAAGAGATTCATACATGTAGGCAGACCGTTATAGCCTGCCTACAACCTGATGACCTCACACTGAACTGTCGCTTTGCAAAATTCTTAAACAGATTTGAACGAAAAATAAGTATGCTGGAACAACCGCAGAGCCTGGTCGGTGACAATTAGAGAATACAAACCCCACCCTTGCTCCAGGGGCCAGGCTACTAGCCGGGGATAGGACATTCACATTGCACTCTCGGGCTATCCTGGCTCCAACAAGCCATATAAGTGCGCTTCATAAAGTTTACGTACTCTTGCTTGCTCCGATAGTAATTCACACAGCCACGCTATAAAGCAGTCTTTTGAATCATGTGGCGTTCTGCCCTATTTTAATCTGTTATGTCTGTACAATTGTTTGATATAGCCTACCATTTGTCGTTCCACAAAAGCACAGAGGTGGCAATGCCAATTTTCGAATGCACATCTAAAAAACAAAATACCCGGAAAGTTGTATATGTATCTATATAGTATAATGTGGTGCTCTCAAAGCAATAAGCCTCCTTCCACCGTCAAAGAGACAAGAAACTCTAGGGAGAGACGTCTCCGTAGAGTTTACAAACACATGCACATTAGCCGAGGCACACAGAGATATTAGTCCACATTGTAAAATAGGCAGTGACCAATATTGTAATCAAAGGGAGTCCTTTAAGATATTTCTTTCTCTTTATTCTCTTAATCTTTTCTTCTCAGGGGTTCATATACAAAAACACACACTGGCAGCCGACACGTGTTTCGTCCAACTGACTTTTTCAAGGCTGCGAACAATTGGACATAATTAAAACCTAACAAATACTCAATATATGTACAGATAAAAACATCATTTGGAAAGCTACACTACGTTGGGGCAAGTGTGGGACATTTAAGCGGTTACATTAATTATTTCCACTGCAATCAAAGGATGTTTGAGGGAGGTGTTGAACATTGAATCCTACTCTAATCTAAGCAAGTTTTGGGAAGATGTTGGTCATTAAAAGGGTTAGATTTACAATTCCCACAACATTCTAAACAAATTTGGGAAAGGTAAATAGGTTAGATTTACTATAGTCCCACTTTAATTTACACTAGTTTGTGGAAGGCGTTGGGCATTCAAGTGATTGAATTTAATATTCCAACTCCAATCAATGCTACATTATAGAAAGGGTTGGATATTAAAGGAGCAAAATCTACTATCTCCACTCCAATGGACCCCACATTGGAGAAGGTGTCGGATATTAAAAGGGTTGGATTTAATATTTCCACTCCAATCTACACTACATTGGGGAAGATGTTGGTCAGTAAGAGGGTTGGCTTTACTATTCTCACTCTAGTCTACACTACATTGCAGAAAGTGTTGGCCATTAAAGAGATTGGATTTACTATTCCCATTCCAAATTAAACTACTTGGTAGAAGTTGCTGGGCATTAAAGGTGTTTCATTTACTATTCCCACTCCAATCTACAGTACCTTGAGGAAGGTGCTGTAATTTAAAGGGGCTAAATGTACTATTCATACACCAATCTAAACTAAATCTACCAAGGTGTTCGACCTAAATTATCTAAATATTATATCCACAATCAAAAATACACTAAATGTAATGTTAAGATAAATTCTAATGAGTTATTCGACTTGGAAGTAAATGTAAAAATATTTATAAAAATATTGAAATTATTTTGATTTATTAGCTTAAAAATGATATAATTTAAAATGAAAGTTGTCAATGAATTCATTATTGTTTCTCCTTATCAATAAAAGATTTTTTCTTTATTTGCTATTTTTATCCAAATACATATTGGATTAAGTAATAAAAATAACAATAATATATTTTAAGAACATGTCAATAAGTAAAACACAATCCATACTCCCCAAATTTTCGGTTTAATAAAACTTTATATTTTGAATAAACTCCCCATCATATAAAAACAACATTCTGCTTCTAAAAGCACATAACTAAATATTGTAAACAATATTAAAACACACACATGTTCTCATCACATTAAAATGTACACAAAATGAACATTTTCTAAACAGAACACTAAATATAATACAAAACTGAAATATTCCAATAACAAATCCTTTAAACATAACACATACACAAATTTGAAATGCTGAAAAAAGATATAGCATCCAACATTTTATACAGTGATATATTTTACAACAGTATTAAAAAAACACCAAATAACAATATTCTCACCTGCAGTATTCTTGTTGATGATATTTCTGACATCACAATATTCCTGCAAATATATTCTGTAAGACAATAATTAAAAACTCAATATTTTGGTAAAACACCTCTTTGTCATAATCATAATGAATATGAGATATTTGTGTCAAATATTTTCATGTCTGAATATTTTTATGCATTATCCTTTTTGGCAATCTTTCTATGTTTGGCCTTAAGGCGCCAGTGATTTATTATGAAAATTAAATACATAACTGGTACAATCATGTTGTAGTTCATTGCTGTTTGGCAGCATTTCCATGATTAAGGTGCAGAAAATTAATTTAGCTGACCATTACCCAATTTAGTGAGAATGTAGCTCAGTAGTAATCAGCAGTGATGAAGCAATATTTTCAGTTTCCATCTTCTTCAACCCATGTTCTCACTAAGATAATCTGAAACCAACAAACATGCTTAAGGCGCATCCTCAATCTCTGGGAGAGAAGGTGGCTGAGAGGTTCAGGTCAACTTCTATCAGTAGCTCAATTTGGTGGTTTGTATGGCATGGCAAAAATTGGCAGTCTCTGTCAGCAACTAATCCACTAGTATTCAATCTGATGTTACTCTCATCTGCGAATGTGATCAGATGACCATAATAATGGAACATACTACAATTCACCACACTTTTTTCGTAGGGGCTGAATTACAATGCTTTTTTGTGTCATCTTATCAATATAAATGACTTAGGGGATATTTAGAGTATGCAGGAAGATTGTCTGTCCGCAAGATTGATGCTCACCGCTAACTTCCAAGTGAAAAGCCGCTCACAATGATTGGAGATCAGGCAAGTGGGGATCTTGCTGCCATCATTGGAGTTGCTGCTGTAGTAGCTCCACTGAAGGCAGTGAGTGAGCACCATTTTTGATATCCCCACTTGGCAAAGCATTTAATTTTCAAGCATAAGCTCCCAAAGAAGTAGCTTATTCTAGAAAAACAAAAGAAAATAAATGGCAACAAAGTGCAAAGAGTTTTCTCTGTGGTGGCAGCGACAAGTGAGTAGTTTCCTTCACTGTCTTACCCAGCATAGAGGTTCCGGTCAGGGAAATCTAGTAATGGTCACTTAGGTCAATGTTACTATGATCTAGCAGTCCTGTGGCAGATGGGCTTTTAAGTTACAATTTTCTGACAATGGAGACAACTGAGGCCCCATCTTTCTTCTCCCCACTGTAAGTAGAGTGTTGGAAATGCAAGTTTGACGGCATGGCAACACTGACAATGTAAAATGGTCACCCCTCTCCACCCAACCCAAAAATGACCTTCTGAATCTAGAACTTTGGCTTTCACTTACAAACGAATAGGTTTTCCTGAAGTGGTGTGGAACAGAATTTCAGAGCTCAGGAATGCACAACAATGACAATTAATAATTCAATTAAAAGCCAGTACTTTTACTTTCAATGCACACATACATAAATACCCCATACAAATTTACAAATATCTACAAAATTGTAGTGAAATTAGCAAATTGAAACCACTCTTAAAGCAGCCTCATCGAATAACCAGGCTGCAAATCAACTACACTAAAGAGTTTTCTCAATAGGTAACCAACCAAGTAAACCTTGTATATTTCCATTATCTGGGTTACGTATGGGTTAAAGTCCAGCTGGATTTCTAATTTGTGTTGGTGCACTGAACTGAGTCCTTGCACCAGGGTGTTAGTAATCCAGACACTGCACCTCCAGAGGATGAGGGGGCCCATTCATGCCACTACCATGAAAAACTTAAATGATATAGGCCCTCTCATATAAACCCAGCAACACACCCTAACAACGCATATTGCAGTAAAAAGAAACAGTTTATGCCTATATGCATTATCTGGTGTATACAATGCAAACACACATTGTTCATTCTTTCTTACTTAACTGCTCCTTTCTGTAAAAGTGTGTCTTTACCCTTTCAGCTTCTGCATTGTACACAGATACAGGCATGAGCAGTGCACAGGGTGAAGACCCCTATGGTCAGGGAAGTGAGTATTGTGCAGCAGAGGACTGTCCTGTAGTATTCCCTGCTTGACCCCAAAGAAATACCACCCTCCTCAACCTCTTCCCAGACAGGAAAGGGAACAAGGATGCAGCTTTCTCACTGGTCTCACTGGGGGGCCTGCCATGAATGTGGGGTCTCTTCTACGCTGTCGTACTGAGCTTTTGAGCTTGTCTCTGCCAAAGAAAAAATTGCCTTTTCCCACCATCAATTTAAAAAATACCAAGTACTGGGCAACAAAGCCAGAAATCTGACCATTCTTCATTGTCAATACTGGGAACTTGCACACTAGCACCAGCAGGTGATTATTAATCTCCTGCAATGAACCTATTGTCTACTGCAGCCTTTGTTTTGATAGGTGATAGAGCATACTAGTTAGGTCTGCCAGCCTGTCAGATAAAAATGCTCTTAAACTATGAGAAGGAATCCATCTATGGTAAAAAAAAATAACCTTAGATTAGAAAGTCACAGTTTAAGCATTGCAAGCAAAGAGTGAAAGCACACTATGTTATGTTATGGGAATTTGTAGAGCATGGCTAATCACCTGTGAGGGTATCCAGGCACTGAGTAGGACAGGCCTGAGGGGGAAGAGGAGGTCATGAATGTTTTGTCGGGAAGAGCCATGTCTTGAGGTTCCTTTGGAAGTACATGAGGGAGGGAGAGGTTTTAGGTGTTTTGTGAGGTCGTTCCAGGTCTTGGCTGAAAGGTAGGAGAAGAAACCTCCTCCACTTCTGTCCTTCTTGATGCGAGGGAGGTGTGCTCTTGCCTGGGATGCAGATGGAAGGTGTCTTGTGGGTAGGTAAAAGTTGAGATGGTGATTGAGGTAAGCTGGACCTGTGTTATGGAGAGCTTTGTATGCATGGGTGGGTAGCTTGAACTTATATCTTTCCTGGACTTGGAGTTAGTGAAGAATGGTGAGGTGTGGAGATACGTGGTGATTTTGGGGAATGTTCAGGAAGAGTCTGGTGGCATCCTTCTGGGTGGTTTGGAGTCGGCATAGGACATGGGCTGGGATTCCGATGTAGAGGGTGTTTCCGTAATCAAGTCTTCTTGCAAATCTTGCGTAGCATTAGCAGGATATGGAAGCATGGTGAGGAAACTGCGTTTACCGATCTGCTTATGGAGAGATTGGTGTCCAGGATGATGGTTCTTGGCATGGGCCGCAGGTGTACATGGGGGGCAAAGTTCAGAGGGCCACCAAGAGGAGTTCCAGGGGGAGTGGTTGTTGCCATAGATTATGACTTAAGTTTTGTCTGCATTGTGCTGGAGGCAGTTGTTTTTCATCCAAGCAGTGATGTTTTTCATGCAGTTGGTGAAGTTTGCTTTGTCTATGCTAGTTAAGTCAGTAAGGGAGAGAATGAGCTGTGTGTCATTGGCATAGGATACTATGTTTATGCTGTGGGCTCTGACGATTTTTGCAAGGGGCATCGTGTAGACACTGAAGAGTGTTGGGCTAAGCGATGATCGTTGAGGGACTCTGCAGATGAGTTTCTTGAGTCCTGTGGTGTAGGGGGGAAGTCTAACTCATTGATTTCTGTCTGTGAGGGAGGAGGATATACACTTGAGGGTTCATCTGCTTATACCCAAGTGCTGAAGCTTTCTGGTGAGTGACTTGTGGGAGACAATATCGAAAGCTGTGGAGAGGTCCAGAAGGATAAGTGTGGCCATTTCGCCTCGTTTGAGGATGCTTCAGATATTGTCGGAGGCCGCATTAATGGCTGTTTCTGTGCTGCGGTTGGTGCGAAAGCCTGATTGAGAGCTGTCTAGAAGTTGATGGAGTTCTAGGTGGTGCGCAAGTTGGGGTTTGATGGCTTTCTCAATGACTTTAGCTGAAAAAGGAAGGAGTGAGATGGGTTTGCAGCTGTAGAGGATATTGGGGGTCTGCTGTTGGTTTCTTCAATAGGGTGTTGACCAATGCATTTTTCCAACAAGACGGAAAGGTGGCGATGGTTATGGGGAGATGTTGATGATCACAGTGAGTGCAGGGGAGATGATGGTTTTTCTAAGGTTGTATATGAAGTGGGGGTATGGCTCTGAGACAGCTTCCGAGTGGATGTCATTCATCAGGGCAGTGGTTTCTTGCATTCAAGAGGGGCTTCCAGTTGATCAGCTGCTGTTTGACAATGAAGTAGGTCTCCAGCTAGTTGGTGGAGTTTGTATCGGAATGCTGTGGGTTGAATGTGTTGTAGATCTTGCCAATTTTCTATTCAAAGAAGTTTGAGTAGTCATTGCAGAGTGATTGGGATAGGATGATGTCGCTGTCGACAGCTGAAGGATTGGATAACTTTTTGACAATGGTGAAGAGTTCATTGCCGTTTTTGGAGCTGGCTACGAGTCTGAGAGTTAGGGCCTTTTTTTGCATCTGGTAGTTGTTGTTGGTAGAGGTTGAGGGCAGCTTTGTATGTGGATCTTGCTGTGGTGTTTTTGTGAAGTCTTAATTTTCTCTCAAGTTGTTTGCAGTGGCGCTTGGACTCCCTGAGGTCGTTCGTGTACTAATTGGGTCGTTTGTTGTTTTGGTAGGTCTTTTTTCTGATGGGAGTGGTGTGGCTGGTGCAGTTGGCAAGCCAATTATTGAATAGCTTTGTGTTCTTATTTAGGTTCCTGGTGTGGTTGGGTTGGTGTCCCTGTAAGGTCTTGGGACAGTTTTCTTCTGATATTTTGCCCCAGTGTCTTGATGGTGCTTTGTGTTTTTTTCCTGGTGTGGTGGGTTGGTGGGTGGGTATCTTGAAATGTATGATGTAGTGATTGGACCATGGTAGCAAGGTTGTGTGGGTGATGCCAATCCTGTTGGAGGAGAAAATAGGGTCAAGGGTGTGGCCTGCTGTAAGGGTTGGTCCTTGGACCAGCTGGGTGAGTCTGAGGTTGCTGAGGCTGTCAAGGAGGGTAGTGAAGTTAGGGTCTGTGGTGTCTTCCAGGTGTAAATTGAGGTCCTCGAGGAGGATGTACTTGGTTGATCTGATTGCGAGGAGAGTGATGAAGTCTGCAATGTGGTTGCAGAATTTCACTCGGGCCCAGGAGACAGTAGGCAAAGGTTCCCTTAAGGTTGGCACTGTAGTGCATTCTTATTTTGAAGTGGAGGTGTTCCATGAGGTTGGTGTCTGAGTCAGCGGAGGTGGTGTAGTTAATCGTGTCTTTGTAGATGATTGTGAGTCCTCCATCTGGTTTGTGGGTTCGGGCCTAGTGTATGATTTTTTAGACAGGTGGGTTGGCTGGGCGATGTCCAGGTCGGAGGCTGAATTGAGCCATGTTTCTGTTAGGAAAAGAAGGTCGGGTGTGTTGCTGTTGATGAGGTCCCATATTTCGAGGTTTAGAGTTTCCTGTGGGGTTGGATGTTGAGAAGCATGGTGGACAGTTGGACCAGGGTGGTAATGGTGGTAGTGGTGGTGGCATGAGTCTGTTGTTTTGAGATGATGGTGTTGGTGATTGTGGAGTCACAGGTGAAATCACAATGGGTTCAGGAGAAAGGTCCCGCTGTGGTGCTGGAAGATCCCTTGCAGCACAGTGTTTGCCGGTGTGTGTTGTTGAGATCACGGAGGATAGTAAAGGAGTAGTGGTGGCGTTCGTTGGCTCCAATGGTGGCTCTGGTTGTGGTGCTGTGTTGGGTGGTCGTGGGGCCAGGGTTTCTGTTGCTGGGCACTGTCCAGGCAGGAACGGGTGCAGACGGGCTTGCCTTAAGCATACCAGTGGCACACACCCTGCACATCCACTGCACGGTCACGCTGTGGCCTGTATTAAGTAGGACCTGGGGTGGGTGGGGCTTCTGTTGGCAGGAAGAATGGTGAGTGAGAAAAACCTGAGTGGAAAACTCAGGCAGCAGCAGTGTCACTTGGTCAAAAGGTAGCAACTGGCTCAGGTTTGTAAGAAAACAAGCTTTTTGTAGGTGTCCCCCCATGTTTTTCCCCCGTTTGGACTACTAGCTGCTGGTGTATGACTCTGAAAGTGCACTGAAGCCTGCTTACCAGGCCCCAGTGCCGGTGCTCTCTCCCTAAAACTGTTACATGTGAATTGGTAGCCACAATTAGCAAGGACTTTAACCCCTTTATAAGTCTCTGGTAAGTGGTACCAGTGGTACCCTGGACATGGGATTTAAAGGGGCCACCAGGGCCTGAAGCACTGATTCTGCCACCCTGAGTGACCCAAGTAAACAGATGACGGCAGGCCTGCCTTTGCAGACTGCAGGAGCAATGCAATCTGCTCAAATTCGACTTGCCCTCACCATGTGTGACAAGGTCAAAGCACTATTAATAATATATGCCAGTCACCCCTGAGGTATGCCTCCTAAGCCTAGGAGGCAGGGAGCATTATATTAAAAGTGTGGACATTAAAATGCAAGGTTTTATGTCCCTATAGTAGCCTTTCTCCATTAAGGGCTGCTATAAGTGATCAGGTAGCCATAGGATAACATGGGCAGGCACCCGGACACCCCTGATGTTGTCAGCTCCATTATGGATGCAAAAACAACAGTTGATGGACAGAATGCAGAACAATGTCATACATTCACCCCAGTACAGAGATCTGGGCCTAAATCCATCGTTTTTTTGCTCACCATGCCATTCCAGTTTGAACCCAGCCATATGCAAATCAGTCTTGACCCTGTGCCTCATGGGAACAGTCCAGCCCGAACTGCCAAGCCAGGTCCTCCCTGGACTGGAAACAAGCATCCTAGGACCGGTTTCGGGGTTTCACCCCTCTTCAGCCAGGATAGCTTGATTCCAATGGCATGGAGAGCACGGGACCCACGTCTGGGCATACCCGTCCCACTCGGGGTGACAAATGCAAAAACAACAGTTGATGGACAGAATGCAGAACAATGTCATACATTCACCCCAGTACAGAGATCTGGGCCTAAATCCATCGTTTTTTTGCTCACCATGCCATTAAAGTTTAAACCCAGCCATATGCAAATCAGTCTTGACCCTGTGCCTCATGGGAACAGTCCAGCCCAAACTGCCAAGCCAGGTCCTCCCTGGACTGGAAACAAGCATCCTAGGACCGGTTTCGGGGTTTCACCCTCTTCAGCCAGGATAGCTTGATTCCAGTGGCATGGAGAGC
Source organism: Calotriton arnoldi (assembly GCA_963921515.1). Lineage (NCBI taxonomy): Eukaryota > Metazoa > Chordata > Amphibia > Caudata > Salamandridae > Calotriton > Calotriton arnoldi. The sequence goes on from CAWUFW010006991.1 coordinate 879,429, forward strand.
ACAGGACCCACGTCTGGGCATACCCGTCCCACTCGGGTGACAAATGCAAAACAACAGTTGATGGACAGAATGCAGAACAATGTCATACATTCACCCCAGTACAGAGATCTGGGCCTAAATCCATCGTTTTTTTGCTCACCATGCCATTCCAGTTTGAACCCAGCCGTATGGACCCACTGAAATATGTGATGTTTGGTATCAAACAACTTGTCTCATCACCCTGACATGATTCACATGCCAGAGTTGATGTGACATGCCCTCAGGTTGCTACCTCAGAGGTTATCCACCTGGTTGCTCCAACCTTTCCTGTGCCCTGGCTGGCAGCCTGCAGCTGCTGCCATCAAGACAGGAATCTTGCCCCATACTAGGAGGTGTGAACACTCCCAGGAATTAGAAACAAAGGCCTTTGAAGAAGGTGACACCTTCCTCCCTGACTCGATGGCTAGTGAAGTGGCACATCAATGCGGTGAGCTTCAAAGCTTACACCACCTCTGATATGCATCCAGGCTGCCTTCTAAAGGAGGAAACAGCCATTCGCCTGCCCCAGGCACACTTGCACCCAGGCAGGGGGAAAAATTATGTAGTCAAGAGATGTACACCCCCAGACGGCTTGTCACACCCCTAGGGTGAGAGACCTGGTTTGTACAGCCAAGGAAGTTTTCTGCCACTTTTGGTGGTAGAATAGAGGGTTTTGGGTTGAAAGGTGGCACACACCCCTGGATGGGGTTACCTCAGGGGCAGATTAGCTAATGGGGCTAGTAGCCAATTAGCTACTTGCACCCACACCCGTAAGATCCATAAATCTAGAATTTAAGAGACACTCCTGGCATCAGAACCTTATTTCTAATGCGAATTGCAACAAATAACAAAGAAGAGACCAGAGTCTGCGACTTCAGTACCTGCACAAAACAAAGGCACAATACTCTTTAACTGTGGCAACCACCCTGCAACTGCATGACTGTGACTCGTCTTGACCCAAGACTAGCTCCCCAAGACAGGGGGACCCCATTGAGAGACAAATTCAACTCCAGACTCTCTTTGACTAGTGGCACTAGTCCCCAGCAGCCTGCAGGTAAAAACTACGTCCCAGAACCAAAGAATCACTGGCCATCGGGCCCTCCGAGAACTCACCCAAAAGTAGATGGTCCAATGCATTGTGGGAAATGCAGTCCTGACATCCAGCAAGTTTTAGATGGCTACCATTTTCCCCTGGACCTATGGATATCGAAGTATCTACATGTTGTGTTGACTTTACTATTGCCAAGGCCTGTTGATGGCCAGTCCACCTGCCTCTACCTTTACTCAACACTGCACCTTGAAGGAACTCCACAGCACCTTCAACTGACCACCTCAGTGGCCCAGTTGTCAACTTTTTGCTTCAGTTTCTTAACCAGCACCATCTGAGTGGTAAAACCAGCTCCCCCGCGGCTCCTGCTCCAGCCCCAGGGACAGCCAGTGCAACATTGCAACAGGGCCCTATGAGTCAGGTAAAATCAAACTGACTGTCGTGGCCAGGTACTGGGACCTGCATCACCTCATCCCCCAATGTGTTCCACGCAACTCGACCTGCAAATGACCGATTATTGCTAATTCTTTTTGCCATTGACTGCAATGTTAAAGTTCTGCAGTATTGAATTGCATTGATTTATTTTCCCTTTTAAAATCCATAACTCTGGTTATACTCATCTGGTTGTCTTCATTTTGGTGTCTAAATTAATATAGTAATCTGCTTTATTTTTATAAATTGGTGTAGGATTTCTTTCGAGTTGTGTCTTACTTAGCATCCATGTTGGTACTCTGAAATACTTAAAATGTATTCCTCTATTAAAGCCTGACTGCTCTGTGCCACACTACCAGGACTGAGAAAGGGATTTATTGGTGTGAATCCTAAAAACCTATGTTGGGGTTTTGTGAGAGTACTACAGAGTGAAGTCTAACCAGCCTCACTGCATAATACTCCAATTTCCTACAAGGCTTAAACATGCAGGAGCTGGAGGCCATTGGCAATTGGCAAGCTAAGTGCCCAGGTGCCTACTGCTGCGGTCACCCTGAGGCCTGCATTAAGTAGGTCCTCGGGTGGGAGGGGCTTCTATTGGTGGGAAGAACAGTGAGTGGGAAAAACCCAAGCTGAAAATCCTGGGCAGTAGCGGTGGTTAAAAGGTGGCAACTGGATCAGGCTGGAACAAGCAGGACCTGGAGGTCACTGGCAAGTGGTAAGGTAGGTGCCCAGCTGCCTACATGTCACACATTTTATCCAAAGGAAATGGAGCAGTCCTGTTCTGTCCACAATTAAATTATGATAATTTAGACTGTGACCCTCTACTGCCATGCTGCCACTACATATATAACAAGCTTAGTTAGACATTAGTCTTCCTCGTTCACACTTCAAGTCTGCACATGCTTGTGGCGAGTGTCATGAGAAAACGGCTCATATCTCCTTACACATAACTCCTTATTCAATCTGTTCTTAGCAGCTAGCCTTATATTGAAAGTGAGCACTGTAGGTTGTAGCTCAAATCCATTATATGGAGAGCATTACAGTGGGTGACACTTCATTGAAGATCTCATGTCACTGCAGACTTGCAATACCAGGGGCTGTAAAGTGAAAAACTGGGTTTTTTATGGGTGGAAGCCAGTTCTATGTAAATTCAACAGATCTCACTTTGATCTCTGATGTGGGTCATATATTGTGTTTTTTTAATCTGAGACCGTCGAGTCAAGAGATTAATTGCAAATAGGGAAGGGCAATCATGAGCTAAATATTTAGAAGAAGATGAAATAGATTGCAGACAATCAATGCATTTATTTTTGTTTATTGCTACTATGTAATATAATCCTTTATAACACCGAAGATATTGAGAAATGGCAATAAAACACAATAAAGGCAGAACATAAAAACTAGTTGAAAAAAGGGCAATGGAATGACAGAAGTCCATATGCAGCTTCATCAAGTAAGCATGTAGCAATAGTAGAAGCAACATAAATTTGGATAAAACCTCTGGTTACATGTGTCATGAATCATTTCTTAAAGAAGAGGGGGACCACGGTTTCAGCAGATTAAGGGTGGACATAGCACCACCACTGACTTCTATGCCATTCAATGTTTCAAAGATGGAAAAAAATGACAATACACTTGGAGAACTAAAACAGCACCAGAGACCCTGTACAATCCTATCTATCTAGATTGCAGAAGTCGGCTGGGTAAGTCAAGACAGTCCAAGGCTTGGGAACTCATAAGAGGAACCGCAAAGATCGTTTAATGAACCAGCGTCCCAACCAATGAGAAAAGGAAGCCAGAAACTCACAACCCCTCGCCTTACAGGCCTGGAGGGGACGGATCCACATACCTAGAAGCAGGAGTGTGAGAGAATTGTGGGAGAAACAGAAGTCTTTACATGAACTGAAGCAAAACACTAAGGGCATCATTATGATGCAGGTCGGACTCTTGTCCGACCGGCACCATAGCAGAAGTAGGACCGCCCGACTATGAGTCTGCGGTCCTGCTGCCCTGATTACAATGAGACCGCCTTTATGGCGGTGGCAATGTGTATATTTTCTATTGCAGCGTGTGCTGTGGGCTGCAGCATACGCCCCAATAGAAAATAAACACTACAAAAACATCCCTGCACCGTGTGGCAGGCACCATGCGGTCCCTGAAACAAATAGGACACGTTACAATGCACGCGTTTACAACACATGCCATTACAATGCAGTCATTACAACGACCGTGTTGTTACAACACAAGTCATTACAATGACTTGCTGTAGGGGGGGCTCTGGAGTTTGGGATAGTATAATTTACTATTCCAACTCCAGTCTGTGCAACAGTATGGAATGTGCTGGATTTTAAATCTAACACCTTCTGCCCCTTACAGCAAGTCGTTGTAACTGCCGCATTGTAATAGCATGCTTTGTATCTACTTCGTTGTAAACGATGTTTACCACCGAAAACATAGTGCTGGGATGGCTAGGGGGGCATTAGAGGCGCCCCACAGGCCCCATATCGGAGGGCCAGGGGAGAAGGGGGCCCTGCTAGGAACAACAAAGTCACTTTCCGCATACCTTTTCATGGCTGGTGACCGCCATAAAAGGGCAGACAGAAAGGGACATTGTAATCCATATGGCGGTGCCTGAGCAGGCACTACCCTTATTGTAGGGAATACTGACGCCAAGGATGGCCCCCCCGCCCAATGCCTCCACCCGCCGAATCAGAAACCAGAGGTCTGAGCGCTCATGTAGATGGCGGTGGGCCAGCCACCGACGGCCTGTCGGTGGCGGGCCCACAGACATAGGAATGAGCCCAAGGTCCAGGACTGGGTCCATGTTAATTACACAGGATTCAACCACAAACCCTAAGGCTTCTCAGAAACCACCCTACAATGGACTCATCCACCTTTGCCAACACCCCTAGCAGGTCTAGGCAGTAAATATCATTAACCACTGCTCTTGATACCCAGCTTAACATGCTGCATGCTATCTATCTCTGCAGCTTATCATTGCAGGGCTGCCAACCCTGGAGAAGGAAACAGCAAGGCAGTCCCAATTCAAGCCAGCAATGTTCCAACGTTGAGGAGGAAACGATTTAAGACATGCATAACTAAAGAAGGAGCAAAAACATTTCCAGAAATAGCCAATTAAGTTTTAGGAAATCATTTTCTTTATGGAAAATCATCAAACCTTATCCATTTCAGTTATGTTTGCAACACAGCGATGGCATTTAGCACGCTTCTACAGCATTTACTATTAATTTACAGTTTACAGATCATGCCAGTATATACATTAAGCAATTATATTTTGTTAAAGTATAGTTGTATGCATTAACATAAGACATGGTACACATAGTTCTTGCAACTTGGCCTGGAGAATTTAATCAAATGTGTAAAAATCGAAGAGCTGAAGCTCATCATCTCTAGTGGCCATTCACACTAAACATCCCAGTAAGCATCCTTTCATTTTTGCCTTTTTGTTATTCAGATACTGGACTATAAACCTACTGACACAAATAGTACCTGTTTAACGTTTTGTTTATTAACGATGAAATGGACATATGTGCTTGTTTTAGGGTTCTCTTCACAAGAACCCAATGAACGCTTTATTTCTTTCAAGGCCCACTGTAAAGAAGAACAACAGCTTCTGATGACGATTTATGTTTACTATCACAGAGACATTTTGCCCCTACGATGCATGCCCACCTCAGGAGCCCTTGACATTTCACGTTTTACAATGTGTATTTAAAACTTAATGTGATGAATGTTGTCAATATAAAGATATGCATTCACAGACGTGTTAGGTAATTCAGTTTGCACCTATATTAATAGATAGTCATAATAATCATTATCTAAGCAGAGAGCAACTGAAGTACTGCATCAGGCTGCTAAGGTGCTGTGCATTCATTCATTGAATGATGTGTGTACTGAATGTCAACATTTCACGTCCTGTTTGCGGACACAGAAAGGTTAGGGAGGAACATACGAATGATAAACCTGTCTCCTGGTTTTCAGAAAAGCCTGGAGCATAGATCTGTCCACATCCTGACTTCAGTCTGCTTTCTGACCTTTTCTCAATCTCAGGTGCGCTCATATCTGACAAAGCCTCTCATTTTAGCAGGTCGGGTTCACGGGTATTCAGAAAGAAATATCCAATACCTTGTTGCTGAGGTGTCCATGTGCAAATAATGCCATTTCCGCCTATGGTTTGACTCGGCTGGATTCATTTTTTGAAAATGTAACACGATTCGTTTTTATGCTTTTGGGCGAGTAAACCAATTTTCTTGTGGGACGTATGTTTGGGTTCATTAGCTCCATTAGTAATTGCATTTTATAGATTCACTTCATGCATTAAAAAAAGTTTGCTCATTCATTGCTGTTCTAGTATTTTAAATTGCGTGCTTAATTGATCGTTTCATTTTGCTAAATGTGGATTATGTATTTTATAATAATTTAAATGTATTATTCTTTAGATTAAGGCAACTTCACCAAAAGGATATTATATGCATGTATTTGATGTGTAATATAGATACAATTACATACATTCCTTCTACTATAAAAAAAAAAGACTTTTAGGTGCAGAAAAGTGAAATTTAATTTTCCATTCAAATTATATATATATTTTTATAATTTGTACACAAATGGTGGATTGTGTGGCGGAATAAATAATCAACTATGCCTCCTTTGTGCGCTGCTCCTTCTTCTCTGCAGCTGAAGATGGGGGAGAGTTTACAGATATACATATCTATATATATATTACCTACTGGCAATAGCCAGTAGGTAGTTATATTTAGGTCCAAAGTTGTTTGGCCAAAAACTTTGGCGCCGCTTGACGAATCTTCACAAAGTTTTCACAAAACTTCCCCTTTTTAGTTCAGCTGCTGTGTTGAAAGTTTCAGGTCGATCTGTCAAGCAAGGGCCAAGAAAAAAGGGGGGTCCCAAACGTGTTTTCCCCAGGTTATGTCTATGGGGTTTTTTCATTTTTGAACACTATTACAGTCTGAACTGCTGAACAGAATGACACCAAATTTGGCAGATAGCTAGATGTTTGTCCAGAAAGCGTGCTTTTTTTGTAAATACGTTCAGTAGTTTTTGAGATATTTAAGTTTTAAAAACATAGATATCTGGAGATGCGAGTCCTTGTAATGGACCTGCGGATCCTACTGAAATTTTATTGGCTGCCAACACTTCAACCAGGGAAAAAAAAGTAAAAAATTGAGAAATGTAGGCAGGGTAGGAATACCCACAGGGACCCCGCAGGGGGTTACAAGCATTCTTTTTTTATTTTGCTGCGAATTCGCAGGTGGATCCATGGCATAACTTTAAAAAAAAATGCACAGCCTCCAGCGTATCCTTTATAAGAAGCACCCGGGTGGGCCAAAACCCAGGGGCATGTTTTTAAAAATATGTGGGGGTGCCCATGCAGCATTCCCGTGCCTTGGGGACTGCCCCCTCCCTGTGGCAAAGAACAGAAAAGTGATTCAGGGGGCCCGCATGCCCCCCGCAGCCCCGGAGCCCACCACCTCATTGGGGCTATGGGTAATTTGTTAAATTAGTGGAGGGGCACCTCCCCTGCCACCCTGGGGACCGCCACCTCCCCGGGGCTTTATGCATAATGAAAGTGGAGAGCTACGTGGACCCCTCCTCAGCCCCATGCGCTGCCACCTCTCAGGGGCTTTAAACTTAAATAAGACAGGGGGGCTACGCGGCCCCCTGCATCCTCAGGGACCACAACCTCCCTAGGGCTTTAACTTTCATTAATGAGGGGCCGTGTGGAACCACCCAGCCCCAGGAACTGCCACCTCCCTGGGGCTTTAACTTTCATTAATGGGAGGACGCACTAACCCCCCCAGCCCTGGGGACTGCCACATCCTCTGGGCACTTACCAGGGAAATGCTGGGGGCTGCGCAGCCCCTCCGCAGTCCAGGGACCACCACCTCCCCGGGGCTCAAATAATATAATTGCGGGGGTCCGTTGCAGACCCCTGGCCCCAGGGACCACTACCTTCCTTGGGCTGAATGAAGCAAAGGAGGGGGGCAGAGCGGTCCCCCTCCAGGAGCTAAAGATGTCCCTGGGGAATGCCACCCCACAGGTCAGGCTCCTGCTATGTCCCAGCCCCAGGACATAGCTGTTTGCTATGGCTTGGCAGGAGCTTTACCGCTCCCGCCAAGCCATAGCAAACGCTGCTCCGCTTTTAGCAAGCGAGAGCATTAAAAATGCTCTCGCTTGCTGAAAGAGGAGCAGAATTGCTTTTGGACAGAGGAAGCTCCATGTTTGCAGCTCCCTCTGTGCAAAAGCGATGCCGGCTCCCCAGGGTGCAGAGGGCCGGTAGGGACCGCGGAAGCCCTCAGGCTCCCCCCGCTGTCACCAACACTAGAAAGGGTTTGCCCTGGATGGGACCAGAGTACCCACAGTACAAGGGCCGAAATCAGCTCGGGAGGGGGGCCGGTCAGCCCCCCTCCCTTATAGTTAAAAAAATGATTTTTAAAAAAGGCCAGGCCCTAGGGGATGGGGTCCCTGGGGCCAAAATTGGGCTGGGGAGGAGGGCCTCTTGGCCCCCCCCCTTCCAAAATACATGAAACATTTATTTTTTTTAAAAAGGCAAGTCGCCGGAGGCCCCACCCCTTTTCTGCACCACTCTGCAAACACTGTTGGTTGGGGGATGAATTCCCCTGGATGCTGAAGTTTCTGCGGAGCCAACATGTCCTTCAATTACCTCCAATAACTCCCAAGCAGTGGGATTGCTGAGAGGTCATAGGAGGCCACACCCCCTTTCTCCACCACTCGGCAAACGCACCTCTTGGCACACAATTGGTTGTGGTATGAACTCCCCTTGGATGCTGAGAGTCCTTTGGGGTCAACAAGCTTTTCTGTTACCTCCAGTAAGTCCCAAACAGCGGGATTGCTGAGAGGTCGTAGGAGTAAATGCCTCCGTTCTCCACCACTCTGCATACAAGCGTCCTGGCACACTGTTGGTTGGGGGATAAAGTCCCCTTGGATGCTGAGGATCTTGGGGGCCAACAAGTCCTTCTGTTACCTCCAGTAAGTCCCAAATAGCTGGATTGCTGAGAGGTCATAGGAGGCCACGCCTCCTTTCTCCACCACTCTGCAAACACACCTCCTAGCGCTTTGATGGTTGGGGGATGAAGTCCTCTTGGATACTGAGGGTCCTTGGGGGCAACAATCCCTTCTGTTACCTCCAATAAGTCCAGACCAGCAGGATTGCTTAGAGGTCATAGGAGGCCATGCCTCCTTTCTCCATCACTCTGCAAACACTCCTCCTGGTGCACTGCTGATGGGAGGATGAAGTCCCTTTGGCTGCTGAGGTTCCTTGGGGGCCAACTACCCCTCCTGTTGCATCCAGTAAGTTCCACAGAGCGTGATTGGAGTGAGGACTTCAGAGGCCTTGCCCCCTTTCTCCATCACTCCGCAAACATGCATCCTGGTGCAATACTGGTTGGGAATAAAGTCCTCATGGATGCTGAGGGACCCTGGGGGCCAAGAAGCCCTCCTGTTACCTCCAGTAAGTCCCTTACAGTGGGATTCCTGAGAGCTGGTAGGAGGCCCTGCCCCCCTTCTCCACCACTCTGCAAATGTGATTACCAGTTAAAAACACCATAGAAATTCACTAAAAAAATCAAAGGTTGTAGGGACGGTACAGTTAGGAAATAGATTTTGAAAAACCTTAGAAATTCACTCAAAAAATCAAAGGGTACAGTGCCGTTATAGTTAGGCTCAGATTTCCCTCATACAAAACCAGTGAAATTTAGCAGTTATGGTTTCCTGAGCTTACTATAACTGACACCCCAGCAATGTATTGCTTATCACCTCACATATTACATCACTCATGACATGGTCAGTGACATCACTAATGACATCACTGATGACATCTCAAATGTCATCAGTGATGACATCACTGATGACATTATCCACAGAGCCACTCACACATGCACTCACACCCTCATTCAACCTCTTGTACACCCACTCATATACCCATACAACCACTCACATACCCATTTACAGACCCATACCAGTACTCCCATACCCACTCACTCTTCCGGAGAGGCACTCCACACCGACTCACTCACTTGTACAGCCACTCACACAACCATTCATTCACCCATAAAGCCACTCAAACAACCAGTCACTCACCTGTGCAGCCACTCACATAGCAAAACACTCACCCATCCAGCTACTCAGACACCCTCTTATTTACCTACCCACTCATTAATTCATCCCCACAGCCTTTCAACACAGCCACTCACTCACCCATACAAGCACTCACACACTCACACAGCTACTTACATACCCATTCACGCATCCATACAATCACTCACACATCCGTTCACTCACCTATACAGTCATTGACACAGACATTTACTTGCCAATGCAGCCACTCACACACCAACTCACTTAACCAAACACCAACTCAAACAGCCACTCACTCATTCATGCAGCCACTTACACACCTAGTCACTCAGTCATACAACTATTCAGATACCCACTCACTCACCCATACTGCCACTGACACACCCGCTCAGTCACCACTACAGCCACTCACACAGCATCTCACTCACCCACACAGCTACTCACACATCCACTTATACACACATACAGCCACTTACACAACTATACATACCAGGATACAGTCACACAGCCACTCACATAACATATGTTAGAAGTAGTAACACTCAGTAGTAGTGCCCCTAGTATACTAATTTAACTTTAGTTGTAGGTTACTGTATATGCTTAAACCCATAAACTCTTAAAACACACTCACTTGATGATATCAACAGTGATGTCATCAGTTATGTCATTTTAGATGTCATCAGTGATGTCACTGACCATGTCATGAATGATGTAATGTGTGAGATCATAAGCAATGCATTGCGGGGGCATAAGTCATAGTTAGCTCAGGTAATTATAACTGCTGAATTGTACTGGTTTTGTATGAGGGAAATTTTAGTCTAACTATAACATCCCTGTAACCTTTGTTTTTTTTCAATGTGTTTTTATATATCTATAACATTCACTGGAAAAAAAAGCTTAAAATAATGTTATAGTTAGGTGCGATAAAAGGATCTGTTTTCTTTTTTTCTTAAAAAAATCCTTAGAAATTTACAGGAAATTTGTCAATGTCAAAATTAACGTTTCGAACTAAAAAACACAGAAATTCACCAGTCATAATTAGCAGCGACAACTCTAACTTTACCCTGCCATGCATTGCTTATGACCTCACATATGACATCACTAATGACATGTTCTATGACAACATTTATGATATCACTGATGACATCTCAAATGACATCATTGATGACATCACTAATGACATCATCCAAGCTTTGTTTTTCCACTCGGGTCACCACGGCTGCCTTCTTCCTCAGATGACAGACCACACTCCTTGCCATGTCCAGTGCCCCTACTGTATATGGGTTTACTGTTCTTCCTCTGTACACAGGCTTTGGCCTGATCGGCATTCAGCCTCCCTCCCCTGGCCAATTTCGACACCAGGGACCCATTCCCCAGGGGCCCAGCACCATTTTAAAGGGGCATGGGGCATGCAGCCCCACTCCCTTGGCCGTTTTTGGCCCAGGGACTCCATCCACCTGGTGCCCGGGAAACATTTTAAAGGTAAGGGGAGCAAGCAACCCCCCTCCCCAATCCGATTTCAGCCCCAGGGACACCATCCCCCTTGGCCTGACACAACAAAAGGTGGGTGCCTGGATGCCCAGCCAGGGCACCCATCATACTGTCATTGGGAGCTGTGGGGGAAGCCCCACAGCCCCGCAGCCCCAGCTGGCTCCCTGCATCTGGCACGAGCCAGCATTGCTCCTCTCCATAGGGAGCAGCTAAAAATTTGGGTGGGAGTAATATTTAGATCTGTTTCCCTGCATGCATCACTGTGGTCAGGAAAAAAGATCTAATGTTTGCTCCCAGTGGGCAGGAACATTTTATAAGCTCCCGTCCGCTGGAAGTGGACTAGGTGTTTGCTCCTGCTTTGCAGGAGATTTAAATACACCAAGTGAAAGCAAACACATTTTTCCTTGCCCGCGCTGCTGCCGAAAGGGAAACTGCTATGTCCCAGGGTGGATACCCCAAGACATAGCTGCTGGGCCTACAAAAGCTTGGTAAGGCTTAGGTAGAGGGACCGCGCAGCAACCGCCCCATAAAAATGTATGTTGGCCCCAGGAGGGGAGAGGCTCTTCAGGCACAAGGAGGGGGGCCGTGTAGATTCCAGTCAAATTTGGTGTAATTCCCTTCAGCAGTTTTTGCTGTAGCCTGTCTTAAGGAAATCCATTGAAAATAAATGGGGATTTTGTGCTTTGAGACCCCTCCCTTTTTTCTCAGGCCCCGCTTGACAGTTCACCTGCAAAAAGAACAAATGATGATTGGAATGCTGAACAATGTCAAACACTCACCCCCAGTGCAGAGATCTGGGCGTAAATCCACTGTCTTTTTGCTTATCAGTGATCACGCCATACCAGTTTGGACCCAGGAATATGTAAATCAGACCATGGCAACAGTTCAGCCCGAACTGCCAGGCCAGGTCCTCCCTGGACCAAAAATAAGCATCCTAGGACTGATTTCAGGGTATCACCCCTGATCAGCCAGAATAGCTTGATTCCGTTATCATGGTGTGCACAGGACCCACGTCTGGGCATACCCATCCCATATCAAACACTCATCCCAGTTCAAAGATCTGTGCCTAAATCCATCTTATTTTGCTCACCACACCATTCCAGTTTGGACCCAGCCATATGCAAATCAGTCTTGACCCTGCTCCGATGGGAACAGTCCATCCTGAACTGCCAGGCCGGAACCTCCCCAGACTGGAAACAAGCATCCTAGGACCAATTTCGGGGAATCACCCCTCATCAGCCAGGATAGCTTGACTCCAGTGGCATACTGAGCACGGGACCAACATCTGGGCATACCCATCCCACGTAGGGTGACAAATGAAAAAAGAACAAATGAAGGACAAATGAAGGACAGAATGCTGAACAATGTCAAACAATCACCCCCAGTACAGAGATCAGGGCCTAAATCCATTGCTTTTTTGTTCAACACGCCATTCCACTTTGGCCCCAGCCATATGCAAATCAGTCTTGACCCTGATCCCCATGGGAACAGTCCAGCCCGAACTGCCAGGCCAGGTTCTCCCTGGACCGGAAACAAGCATCCTAGCATCGGTTCTGGGGTATCACCACTCATCAGCCAGGATAGCTTGACTCCGGTGGCATGGTAAGCAAGGAACCCACGTCTGGGCATACCGTCTGACTTAGGGTGACAAATGGAAAATGAACAAATGATTGATGGAATGCTGAACAATGTCAAACACTCAAGCATCCTAGGACCGGTTTCAGGGTATCACCCCAACACTTTCCAGGAAGGAGCTGAGGTGGATAAACTTTTTTGGGAGAAGCTTTTGTGAAGAGTCATCAAATAAAGTCTAAGTTATTTCCAAACAAAAAATGCTCCACCTTTAGAAAAGCAGACCTAATTATAACTACCAAGAGGAGACCTATGTATAGGGGTACCTATGTAGTCATAGTTAGGATGTAGTTTCCATAAGAGGAGCGTTTTTTTATGTGCCAATAGCTTTGGCATCGTTTGACGAATCCTTGCAAAAGTTTTAAAACTAATACGCCAGTCACTTCAGCTGCTGTCTTGAAAATTTCATGGTCATCTGTCAAGCGAGGGTCGAGAAAAAGGGGGTCCCAAACACTTTTTCTCCATGTTAATTTCCATAGGAAACTTTAAAAATGGCTACGGCCCGAACTGCTGAACTGAATTACACCAAATTTGGCAGAAAGGTAGCTCTTGGTCCAGAAAGCACCCTTTTTGTTAACCACTTCTGTCATCAGGGATTTCACTTTTTTAATATGCCTTGGGAGGTGGGGTAGAGCTTCTCCGCCCTCCCAAGGCATGGTTTTAGTTTTCCTTGTAACGACGATCGCTTGAATGGCGCGCTGTCTTCATTACAACGAAAACAAAACTGAAACTTAGTTTCAGTTTTACAGTTTTGGTGCTTGTGGGGCATCTCAGGCCCGAGCACTGAAACACATGGGAGAGGTATCGTTAGAAAGTGGAGAATCTCCCCTTTCCAATGATACCCTTCCCTAGTGGATCCCTGCTTGGGGATTGTCCCAGGAGGGCGATCCCCAAGCAGGGATCCACCCACTAGCCACCAGGGATGGGGGAGTGGCTTCTTGGGCAAGGGCTTTGCTCCCCCCATTAATTTTTGCCACAGACAGTCTTTCTGCCCCCCCTGGGAGGCAGAAGAGGGCAGTATCCCCCAATCTGCCCCAGGGGGGGCAGAAAGTACCCTAGATGCCAGGGATTATTTTTTTATAGGACAGTGGTGGGGGCTGCCCAGAATGCAGAATCAGCTAAATACTTATTTTTTTTCAAATGTAGCGCTTAGAATTCGCAGTGCTATACCCTTAATTCATATGTTTTTGGCCCTTCCCAGTCACAGGCTTTTGGCCCACGCACACAAGTGAGGTATCATTTTACTCTGGAGACCATGGGGAACACTAGGTGGTAGGACATTTGTGCCGGCATGGTGATGCCACACAAAAATGTGTGGAAAAAGTGATTTTTTTCAGCTAAATTTGAGTTTTGCAGGGGATTCTGGGTAGGAAAACTTTGGGGGATCCACGCAAGCCATACCTCACTGGCAGCCATGGTCCATGCAGGTAACAGCAGTGGGACGGTGTGGCCGGGTAAGGGGGGATTTCGAGGGGCGATGCCGAGGGAAAATTAAATAAATCATTAATTTTCCCTCTGCATTGTCCCTCGAAATCCCCCCTAACCCGGCCCCACTGCTGTTACCTGCACAGACCGCAGCTGCTCACTGGACTCCCCAGGGTGTCTAGTTTTCAGAAATGTGTGGGTTTGGTAGGTTTCCCTAGATGGCTGCGAGCCCTGGGCCAAAAAACCAGGTGCGCCCCCTGCAAAACCATGCAGTTTTATGATAGGTAATTTTGAAGTCTCCACAGTATGATTTGGGCCATTTGCTGTTGCAGCCGGTATGCCTACCCACACAAGTGAGATACCATTTTTATCGAGAGACCTAGGGGAGCGCTAGGTGGTAGAAAATTTGTGTCAGCCTGGTGATCCCACAACGTTCCCACACAGAAAAGTGAGGAAAATGTGATTTTTTCCAGCTGAATTTGAGTTTTGCAGGGGTTTCTGGGTAGGGAAACATTGGGGGATCCATGTAAACCATACCTCATTGGTCTCCCCAGGGTGTCTAGTTTTCAGAAATGTGTGGGTTTGGTAGGTTTCCCTAGATGGCCGCTGAGCCCGGGGCCAAAAACCCAGATGCTCCCCCTTGCAAAACCAGGTTGTTTTCTGATAGGTAATTTTGATGTCTCCACAATACGTTTTGGGCCCTTGCCTGTCGCGGGTACTTGACCTACCCACACGAGTGAGGTACCATTTTTATTCGGAGACTTTGGAGAATGCGGGGTGGATGAAAGTTTGTGGACCCACGCAGATTCCAGAACTTTCCATCACATAAATGTGGGTAAAATGTGCTTTATTTTTACAAAGTTGGAGGTTTGCAAGGGATTTTGGGTAACAGAACCTGGTGAGAGCCAGACAAGTCACCCCATCCCGGATTCTCCTGGGTGTCTAGTTTTAAAAAATGTATAGGTTTGCTAGGTTTTCCTAGGTGCCGGCAGAGCTAGGGTTCAAAATTTACAGCTAGGCACTTTGCAAAAAATGGGTCAGTTTTCACTGTAAAAATGTGGTGTGTCCACGTTGCATTTTGGGCCGTTTCCTGTCGCGGGCACTAGGCTTACCTACACAAGTGAGGTACCATTTGTATTGGAAAACTTTGGAGAATGTGGGGTTGGTGGAATTTTGTGGATCCACACAGATTTCAGAACTTTCCATCTCAGAAATGTGAGGAAAATGTTTTTTTTTTACAAAGTTTGAGGATTGCAAGGGATTCTGGGTAACATAACCTGGTGAGAGCCAGACAAGTCACCCCATCCTGGATTTCCCTGGGTGTCTAGTTTTAAAAAATGTATAAGTTTGCTAGGTTTCCCTAAGTGCCAGCAGTGCTAGGGTTCAAAATCTACAGCTAGGCACTTTGCAAGAAAAGGGTCAGTTTTCACTGTAAAAATGTGGTTTGTCCACATTACGTTTTGGGCCATTTCCTGTCGCGGGCACTAGGCCTACCGACACAAGTGAGGTACCATTTTATCGGAAGACTTTGGGGAATACGGGGTGGGTTTAATTTTGTGGATCCACGCAGATTCTAGAACTTTCCATCACAGAAATGTGAGGAAAATGTGTTGTTTGTTTTACAAAGTTTTAGGTTTTCAAGGAAGTCTGGATAACAGAACCTGGTGAGAGCCAAACAACTCACCCCATCCTGGATTCCCCTGGGTGTCTAGTCTTCAAAAATGTATAGGTTTGTTAGGTTTCCCTAGGTGCCGGCTGAGCTTGGGTTCAAAATCCACAGCAAGGCACTTTGCAAAAAAGGGTCTGTTTTCACTGTAAAAATGTGGAGGGTCTACGTTGCGTTTTGGGCTATTTCCTGTCGCGTGCACTAGGCCTACCCACACAAGTGAGGTACCATTTTTATTGGGAGACTTAGGGGAAAATAGAATTGTAGAGCAACTGTTATTACCTTTTGACTTTCAATGCATTTCTGCCTTCCAAATGTAAGACAACGTGTAAAAAAGAAATCACTTTGAAAAATATCCTATAATTCACATGCTAGTATGGGTACCCACAATTTCGTAGATGTGCAAATAGCTACTGTTTCTAAACTCTATATTTTGTTCCCATTTCAGAAATATATAGGTGTCTTTCATACCGATTTTTCACTGTTTATATTTTACCAAATGAATTGCTATGTACCCGGTACACAATAAAAAACCATTGCAAGATTCTGCTCAGTTATTGTCTCTGGGTATGTCGGGTTCTTGGTAAACCTACAAGTCCTATATATCCCCACAAAAAGAAGGGACCTGCAAATGCAATGGTATATAGCTTTAAAAAATCTGTCCTTTTTAGAAGAAGTTACAGGTGAAAACGTTGGCACAAATGGCTGTTTTTTTCAACTCATTTTCAATTTTTCCTACATTCAACTGTTAGTTTATATAAAGAAACCTTGAAGGAACTGCACAAATGACCCCTTGCTGAATTCAGAATTTTGTCTACATTTCTGAAATGTATAGCTTTGCAGGATCCATTATTGCTTTCATACCCATTTCTACCATTAACTGGAAGGAGGTTGAAAGCACAAAAAATAGCAAAAATAGGCTATGTCCCAGTAAAATGCCAAAACTGTGTAAAACATTTTAATTTTCTGACAGAAGTCTGTCAGTCCCTGAAAGCTGGGAAGATGGTGATTTCAGCACCACAAACGCTTTGTTGATACCATTTGCAGGGAAAAAAACAGATGCTTCATCTGCAGTACTTTTTCCCCATTTTTTTAAAACAAAAAACAAAATGTAGCTGTATTTTGGCTAATTTCTGGGTCCCCTCTAGGGGAATCAACAAACCCTGAGCACCTTTAAAATCCTCATCATATTGAAAGAAAAGGGCGCAAATTTGGCGTGGATACCTTGTGTGGTCAAAAAGTTACGGGGCCTAAGCGCAAACTACCCCAAATAGCCAAAAAAGGCTTAGCACGGGGGGGAACGCCTAGCAGCAAAGGGGTTAAATGGTGTAAATATGTTCAGTAGTTGCTGAGAAATTTAAAGACATTCCCAGTTTATGTATAGGGACACAGTGGATCCACGATTTCTCCCGGTCTCGTATTTAGATCCGATTGGCTGCCAACACTTCAAACCAGGAATTTTTGGCAGCCATCTTATGATTCGGTTGAACCGAGTCACAAGAAGAAATGTAACAAAAAGGAAAAGAGGCAGGGTAGAAACCCCCTAACCCCCTAGGCCTCTTGGTGGGGTCCCACAGGGACCCCTCAGGGCCCAAAAAATGATTTAAAAAAAGAAAACTTAGACAGGAGTCACGCTGGATCAGTGACTTCACTAAAAATCAAAATCAAATACGAAGCCCCGGCTACCGTGCCTAGTTTAATCTAGGGCCAGGTCCCGGGGACAAGTTTAAATAATGATGCAGGGGATTACAGGGACATTATAGTTAGGAAATGGAATTAAAAAAACCTTCGAAATTCACTGAAAAAACCAAAGGATACAAAGACGTTATTGCTAGGCTCAGGTGTCATTCGTACAAAATCATAGCAATTCAGCTGTTATAGTTAGTGAGCTAACGGTAACTCATGCCCCAGCAGTGCACTGCTTATGACCTCACATATGACATCACTCATGACATTATCAGTGACATCACTCATGACATCTCAAATGATACACTTAGTACTAAAAATAAACCTAAAAAATTTACTAAAAAGCTAAACATTAGAGGGACATAATATTTTAGAAATGGAATTTGAAATACCTTTGAAATTCACTGAAAAAGACAGGGGTTACAGGGACGTTATACTTAGGAAATAGAATTTTTTAAAAACCTTGGAAATTCACTGATAAAACAAAGGTTACAGGTACGTTATAGTTAGTCTCACACTTCACTCATAAAAAAACATAGAAATTTAGCAGTTCTAGTTACCTGAGCTAACTATAACTTACACCCCCGAAATGCCCTGCTTATGACTTCACATATTACATCACTCATGACAGGGTTGGAGACATAACTGATGACATCTCAAATGAAATCACTGATTACATCATCCAGTGAGTGAAAGTGTTTCGTAAATGTTTCTGACAGTTAACCGGTTAAGTGCTTAGAACGTTCCGCGCCAGTGCGGAACGTTCTATTAAGCGGGCGGGGCCGCGGCGGCCAACGGACGTGCGCAGCACTACCGAGGTAGTGCTCGCGACGGCCATTGGCCGACAGAAGCACTTAACGGGTTAAAGATATATAGTAAGCTACTGTATAAGTTAAATTGCTATTCTTTAAGTACTACTGATGAGTGGTACTGTCTGAATCTGTGTGTGAGTAGCTGTATGTGTGTGTGACTAGGTGTGTGTGTAAGGGTATGGGTGAATAAGTGGGTGTGTTAGTTGTAAGGGTGAGTGAATGGGTATGTGAGTGGCTAAGTTGGTGAGTGTGTGTGTGTGATTAGCTGTATGGGTGAGTGAGTGAGTGGCTGTGTTAGTGACTGTATGGGTTGATGTGTGGATGTGTAAGTAGCTGAATGCGTGAGTGAGTGGGTGTTTGACAGGCTGTATGGGTGTTTGAGTGGTTGTGTAAGTGGCTCTATGGGTTGGTGTGTTGGAGTGTGTGTGGCTGAATCAGTGAGTGAGTAGGTGTGTGAGTGGCACTATGGTTGAGTGAGTGTGTGACTGGAAGTATGGGAGGTTGTATAGGGGTGTGAGTAAGTGTGTGAGTGGTTCTCTGGATGATATAATCAGTAATGTCATTTGAGATGTCATCAGTGATGTCACTGCCCCTGTCATGAGTGATGTAATATGTGAGGTCACAAGCAGTGCATTGCGGGGTTGTAAGTCATAGTTAGTTCACATAACTTTAAATGCTGAATTTCTATGGTTTTGTACGAGTGAAGTGTGAGCCTAACTATAACCTCCTTGTAACCTTTGTTTTTTCAGTGAATTTCTAAGATATTTTTATTCTGTTTCCTAACTATAACATCACTGTAACATTTGGTTTTTTCCAGTGAATTTCAAAGGTTTTCAAATTCTATTTCTAAAATATTATGTACCTCTAATGTTCCTTTTTAGTTAATTTGTGGGGTTTAGTTTTAATAAAGTGTATTACAATTTTTCTTTTACTGTAGACATTCTTTTTTATAAATATGATTTGTATACGTTTTAAAACATAAAAATCACATATGTAGTTAATTTGATGTTTTTTTAATGTATTTAAACATATTTTTTATAAAAAATATGTTTGGGGAACTGGGGTACCTTTGTCGTCCGCAACCACGGACAGACTACTACTCTATGGTTTTTACTCCCGATCACATGATCAGATCAAATCCGCGACTCTGAATTCATGGATTTGCCGAAAATTTTATAAATTACTGCGCGTATGTACGCCCCTCCATTGTCATTCATGACATCAGTGTGAGCATATTTAAAAGCATATATCAACCATGTTATATCTGTTTTCCAACAAAGTTACCCATTTTGCCAGTTTCGCAAATCTGCTAATTTACAGACCGGATTCGCAAATTCACTCACAAGCACACCCAGTCCTTGTCTTCTGACTGGATGTAATAAGACCCCACCCTTGCACATGGAAAATCGCACACAAAAACAGTTACTTCTCCGGTGAAGTATCTAGGAGGAGGATTGAAAACCAGTGGTGGTCTGCTTTTACACAATGGCTGAAGCTACATCGTCCATCCAAGATGAGCATCCACAACCTGTTAAGGATGAGGAGGAAGACACACCAACTCGCACAAAAGAATGTGATGTGAGGAAGAACTTTACTATACCATCTGGGGAAAAGAAAGTAAAATCTAATTATCTGCAGTGCGATATTTGTGGCACACAGTAATCCAGAGGCACCTCAAAGAAGTATTGACATGGGACAAGTTCCATGTGGAAACACCTCAAAACAATTAATGAAAGGGTCTACAACCTGATGATGCCAGAGAAAGCAGGTGCAGCAGGACAGTCGACCTCTACAGCAGCCTTGGGAGAACCATCATCAGCTGCAGTCATTACAATACCAGCTGCCTGTGAAGAATTGAGTGACATGGTTATTCACTGCACGAAATGCCACTTGCTTGTTACTGTAAAAATGTGTTTTGTGGGTGCATTCTTCGATACAGTGAAGAAGCACTGCGGTTAGTTAGTTTTTTGCTTCCACTGACCACATAATGTTTTTTGAAGACTGAAGCCAGTTGCTTCTTTGCATTTCCCCATCCTTACCCTTTTTACCTCCCTGTTCAATTTCTGTTCAAAAGAGAAAAAAATAAACAAAACTGTTAAAAAGCCATTTTAGAAAAAAAACGGTTATTTTTAGAACCACCAACCTGTTCAAACAAAGAGCTAACTCTGTGTTTTTGATGTGTCAGTGACTGTATCAGTGTGAGAGTGGATGTGTCTGTGTGTCTTTTTTGGTGTATACATGGATGTGTTACTGTCTGCAATGGTATGTCCCTAAGTGTGTCAATGTATGCATTAGTGTGTGCACAGGTGTGCTATTACATGCATGAGTGTATGACTGGGTGTGTGAGTTTCTGCTTTGCTAGATGCCTGGGTGTGTCAGTGTGTACATCAGTGTATGCATCAGTGTCAGTGTATGCATCAGTGTGTGCTTTAGTGTATGATTGGATGCATTAGTGTTTGGCTGGGTGTGTCACTGTCTTCATTGCAGTATGCCTGAGTGTGTCAGTATATGCATCGGTGTAGGCCTGTGTGTGTCAGTGTGTGCATCAATGTGTGCCTGTCTGTGTTATTGGATGCATTAGTCCTTGATTGGGTGTGTCACTGTCCGAATTGATGTATGTCTTGGTGTGTCAGTGTCTGCACTAGTGTGTCCTTGGGTGTGTCAGTGTATGCATCGATGAGATCCTGGGTGTGGTAGGGTATGCATGAGTGTGTTCCTGGGTGTGTTAGGATATGCATTAGTGTGTGCATGAATGTGTCAGTGTATGGATGAGTGTCTGCCTGGCTGTCTCAATGTATGCATTAGTGTGTGCCTGTTTGTATTATTGGATGCAATAATGTTTGGCTGGGTGTGTCAGTGTCTACTTTGGGGTATGCCTGTCTGTTTTAGTCACCACACTGCTGTATGTCTGGGTGTGTCAGTGTATTCATCAGTGTGTGCCTGGGGGTATTAATGGATGCATTAGTGTTTTCTGGCTGGCTGTGTTAGTGTATGTATTAGTGTGTGGTTTTCTGTGTAACTGGCTGTATCAGTATGTATATAGGTGTTTGAGACGCTGTATCAGTGTTTGCCGGAATGTCTAAGTGGCTGTATAAATATGTGACTGGGGGTGTCATTGCCTGAGTGAGTTTGTGCCTGAGTGTGTCAGCTTCTGTATCAGAGTGTGGCTGGGTGTATCAGTAGTTGCATCAGTTTGTGTCTGGGTATGTCAGTGCTGTATCATTGTGTTCCTAGGTATGTCAGAAGTTGTATCAGTGTGAGCCTAGGGCCTATTAGTGGCTGTATCGGTGAGTGGCTGGGTGTGCCAGTGGCTGCATTGGTCTGTGCATGAATGTGCCAGTCTCTGTGTAGTTTTATCTGACTGGGTATGAGAGTAGCTGTATTGGTGCATGTGTTTGGGTGTTCGAGTGGGTGTATCCATGTATAACTGGGTGTATGAGCCACTGTATCGGTGTATGTCTTGGTGTGCGAGCTACTGTGTGAGTATGTGAGTCAGTATGTGGATGGCTGTATGGTTATATCAGTCTATCCAAGAAGCAGTTTGCATGTGTAAATGGCTGTTTGACTGACTGTATGGGATGTTGAGTGGCTGTATGAGTGTAGGTGTGGGTGTGTCACTACCTGTGTAAATGCCTCTAGAGGTGTGCAAGCTCATGTACCTGTGTTGGTGTGTTTGTGACCTATAACTAACATTACTAAAATGCATTTTTAAAATTTACAAATAAATTTTATTAACACATTACAAAGAATTTTAACCACACACTTAACAAATAAACATAACATAACTTATTTAACTATTTGCAAATGCACTTTGTGCACAAGTACTTTAGGAAACACAAAACAAAGTGATGTTTTGAAGCATTTTACAATAGGGTCAAGGGAAAAAAGGTTATAGATAAATATCTGTACTGCAATACTTGCAGCAAACAGTTATCCAGGGGCACTACAAAGCATCATTTACATGGGACAACTCTCATGTGGAAGCAATAAGAAGCAATTCCAGAAATACAGTACTCTTGGGAGAACCATCACCAGCTGCAGTCATTATGATAGCACCTGCCTTAAAAAATGTAAGTGAGATGCTTACTCTCTGTGTGAAATTCCACATGCTTCTTACCATACAAATGTCTTCTGTGGATGCATTTTCCCATTTTTACTGTTCTCAGTTTCTATACTCATACACCAAGAGTGATCCACTGTTGAAAGAATCATCAATGAACAGTGGGGGGAAAAAAATCATAAATGTTGTACAAATCCCCCCCAAAACCTGGTTTCTAACTCTAAGCTGTGCAGACTATAAATGGGATAACTTACACAACTTTTTCACACAAACAAACTTTAACGTTAAAGACATCAAATGTAAGACACCAGGTGAACTTTGCTCTTTGGATCCAGCAGATGTTTGCAGGTGTTTTAAACAGAGATTTTAAAGTATGCAGTCCTTCATCTGAAACAAAAAAATCCACTTCTTGGAGACATTACTGATTTCTTTAAGCAAAAAGAGTACCACGTGAGAGGTGCTCCTCATATTCATATGTTGTTGTGGGTAAAGATGCACCTAAATTTGGAACAGACACAGATGAGTCTTTACTTTCTTTCATAGAACAGTATATTACATGTACAATTCCAAAAGACACTGAGGAAAAAAGCATAAAGCAGGAAGTACTGCATTTCCATTTCCATTCATGTCCAAAGTACTGCCATCAGAAATATTTATTTATTTTCTGAACCGTTGAATCCTTCATGTTTTTCACAGTCTGAAGCCAGTTCTTTCTTCCCAGTTCTCTTTGAAAAAAAAATAAAAAGTACAAAACTGTTAGCCAAAGCTTCTTTAAAAACAACAGTACTTTTTGCAAACATTTCAAAAATACCCCACAAAATCCTTCCGGGACTGCCCCTGCATTTCAACCTGCACTCCTCTGGGGTGAATTCATACTTACTGACAAGGACCTCCTTCATAATGGAATACCTGAACTTCTTCTCCTTCTCTAGGGACACTAGGGTGTCCCTTACATCACCAGGAATATGACTTTAAAGGCCAGCTCCCCAATCCTCCTCAGAGATCCTCTGTACCTCTAAAGCTACTTCATATGCCTGAAACAACCTGTCTATATCACTCCTTAACCCCTTTGCTGCT
Source organism: Calotriton arnoldi (assembly GCA_963921515.1). Classification (NCBI taxonomy): domain Eukaryota; kingdom Metazoa; phylum Chordata; class Amphibia; order Caudata; family Salamandridae; genus Calotriton; species Calotriton arnoldi. The sequence continues at coordinate 902,912 of CAWUFW010006991.1, forward strand.
AGGCCTTTCCCCCCCCCTGTGCTAAGCCTTTTTTGGGCTATTTGGGGTAGTGCGCGCAAAGGCCCCTGTAACTTTTTGACCACATAAGGTATCCGCGCCAAATTTGCGTCCTTTTCTTCCAACATCATGGGGATTGTAAAGGTTCCCACGGTTTGTGGATTCCCCTGGAGGGGTCCCAGAAATTAGCCAAAATACAGCTACATTTTGTTTTTTTTCGGAAAAATGGGAAAAAAGGGCTGCAAATGAAAGCATCTGGGTTTTTCCCTGCAAATGGTATCAAAAAAGGGTTTGTGGGGCTGAAATCACCATTTTCCCAGCTTTTAGAAAATGACAGACTTTTGTCAGAAAATTAACATTTTTTACACAGTTTTGGCATTTTTCTGGGACATAGCCTATTTTTGCTATTTTTTGTGCTTTCAACCTCCTTCCAGTTAATGGTAGAAATGGGTATGAAAGCAATAATGGATCCTGGAAAGCTATACATTTTAGAAAAGTAGACAAAATTCTGAATTCAGCAAGGGGTCATTTATGTAGATCCATCAAGGTTTCTTTATAGAAACTAACAGTTAAATATAGGGAAAATTGAAAATTAGTTGAAAAAAACAGCCTTTTGTGTCAACGTTTTCACCTGTAACTTCTTCTAATTATGACAGCTCTTTGAAAGCAATATACCGTTACATCTGCTGGACCTTACTGGTTGTGGGGATATATAGGACTTGTAGGTTCACCAAGAACCCGACGAACCCAGAGTCAAAAACTGAGCAGCAATTTGCAATGACTTTTTATTATGTACCGGGTATATAGCAATTATTGTGGGAAAATGTATACATGGAAACATCGGTATGAAAGACACCTATGTATTTCTGAAATGGGAACAAAATATAGAGTTTAGAAACAGTAGATATTTGCACATTTCCGAAATTGGGAATACTCATACTAGCATGAGAATTATCGGTCATTTTTTAAAATGACTTCTTTTTCACACAATGTCTTTCATTTGGAAGGCAGAAATGCTTCGAAAGTCAATAGGTAATAACAGTTGCTTTACAAATCTGAATTACCCTAAGTCTCCCGATAAAAATGGTACCTCACTTGTGTGGGTAGGCATAGTGTCCACGACAGGAAATGGCTCAAAAACCAACGTGAACACACCACATTTTCACAATTAAAAATTACCCTTTTTTTGCAAAGTGCCTAGCTGTAGTTTTTGAGCCCTAGCTCTGCCGGCACCTAAGGAAACCTAGCAAACCTATACATTTTTGAAAACTAGACACCCAGGGAAATCCAGGATGGGGTGACTTGACTGCCTCTCACCAGGTTATGTTACCCAGAATCCCTTGCAAACCTAAAATTTTGTTAAAAAAAACACATTTTCCTCACATTTCTGTGGTGTAAAGTTCTGGAATTTGCGTGGATCCACAAATTTCCACCCACCCTGCGTTCCCCAAAGTCTTCCGAGAAAAATGGTACCTCACTTGCGTGGGTAGGCCTAGTGCCCGCGACAGGAAACGGCACAAAACGCAACGTGGACACACCTCAATTTCGCAGTGAAAAATGACCCTTTTTTGGCAAAGTGCCTAGCTGTAGTTTTTGAACCATAGCTCTGCCGGCACCTAGGGAAACCTAGCAAACCTATACATTTTTGAAAACTAGACACCCAGCGGAATCCAGGATGGGGTTGACTTGACTGCCTCCCACCAGGTTCTGTTACCCAGAATCCCTTGCAAACCTAAAACAATTGGCAAAAAAACCACAGTTTCCCCACATTTCTGTGGTGGAAAGTTCTGGAATCTGTGTGGATCCACAAATTTACAACGATCCCGCGTTCCCCAAAGTCTTCCGAGAAAAATGGTACCTCACTTGTGTGGGTCGGCCTAGTTCCCGCGACAGGAAACGGTGCAAAACGCAACGTGGACACACCTCAATTTCGCAGTGAAAAATGACCCTTTTTTGGCAAAGTGCCTAGCTGTAGTTTTTGAACCCTAGTCTCTGCCGGGCACCTAGGGAAACCTACCAAACCCACACATTTATGAAAACTAGACACCCAGGGGATTCCAGGGAGGTATGGCTGCGTGGATCCCCAATGTTTCCTTACCCAGAATCCCCTGCAAACCTCAAATTTTGCTGAAAAATCACTTTTTCACACATTTTGTGTGGAAAGTTGTGGCATCACCAGGCTGACACAAATTTCTACCACCCAGCATTCCCCCGGGTCTCCCAATGAAAATGGTGCCTCACTCGTGTGGGAGGCTCAAGTACCCGCGACAGGCAAGGGCCCAAAACGTAGTGAGCGACATCAAAATTGACTATCTCAAAACGACCTGGTCTTGCAAGGGGGTACCCTGGGCTTTTGGCCCGGTGCTCGGCGGCCACCTAGGAAACCTACCAAACCACACATTTCTGAAAACTAGACACCCAGGGATTCCAGGAGGTATGGCTTGCGTGGATCCCCAATGTTTCCTTACCCAGAATCCCTGCAAACCTCAATTTTAGCTGAAAAATCACTTTTTCACACATTTCTGTGTGGAAATTTGTGGCATCATCGGGCTGACACAAATTTCCTACCACCAGCCGTTCACCTGGGTCTCCCGATAAACGGTGCCTCACTTGTGTTGGAGGCCCAACTACCCACGACAGGCAAGGGCCCAAAATGTAGTGAGGCTGACATCAAAATTGCCTATCTCAAAACCACCTGGTTTTGCAAGGGGGTCACCTGGGATTTTGGCCCCGTGCTCGGCGGCCATCTAGGAAACCTACCAAACCCACACATTTCTGAAAACTAGACACCCGGGGCTTCCAGGAAGGTATGGCTTGCGTGGATCTCCAACGTTTCCTTACCAGAATCTCTGCAAACCTCAATTTTAGCTGAAAGAATCACCTTTTTCACACATTTTTGTGTGGGAAAGTTGTGGCATCACCGGGCTCACACCAATTTCCTACCACCCAGCGTTCCCCCAGCTCTCTCGATAAAAATTGTGCCTCACTCGTGTGGGAGGCCCAAGTACCCGTGACAGGGAAGGGCCCAAAACATTTTTTGATAGGCAATTTTGATGTCGCCTCACTACGTTTTGGGCCCTTGCCTGTCGCGGGTACTTGGCCTCCCACACAAGTGAGGCACCATTTTTATTGGGAGACCTGGGGAACGCTGGGTGGTAGGAAATTTGTGTGAGCCCGGTGATGCCACAACTTTCCCACACAAAAATTTGTAAAAAAAGTGATTTTTTCAGCTAAAATTGAGGTTTGCAGGGGATTCTGGGTAGGAAACGTTGGGGGATCCACGCAAGCCATACCTCCTGGAAGCCCCGGGTTTCTAGTTTTCAGAAATGTGTGGGTTTGATAGGTTTTCATAGATGGCCGCCAAGCACGGGCCAAAACCCAGGTGACCACCCTGGAAAACCAGGTGGTTTTGAGATAGGCAACTTGATGTCGCCTCACTACGTTTTGGGCCCTTGCCTGTCGCGGGTACTTGGGCCTCCCACCCGAGTGAGGCACCATTTTTATCGGGAGACCTGGGAGACGCTGGGTGGTAGGAAATTTGTGTCAGCCCGGTGATGCTACAACTTTCCCACACAAAATGTGTGAATTAAGTGATTTTTTTCAGCAAAATTTCAGGTTTGCAGGGATTCTGGGTAAGAAAACGTTGGGGGATCCACGCAAGCCACACCTCCCTGGAATCCCCCGGTGTCTAGTTTTCAGAAATGTGTGGATTTGGTAGGTTTCCCTAGGTGGCCGCCGAGCCCCGGACCAAAAGTCATGGGACCCCCTTGCAAAACCAGGTCATTTTGTGATAGGCAATTTTGATGTCCCCTCAATACGTTTTGGGCCCTTGCCTGTCGCGGGTACTTGGGCCTCCCACCCGAGTGAGGCACCATTTTTATCGGGAGACCTGGGGAAACGCTGGGTGGTAGGAAATTTGTGTCAGCCCGGTGATGCCACAACTTTCCCACACAAAAATGTGTGAAAAAAGTGATTTTTTTCAGCAACATTTCAGGTTTGCAGGGGATTCTGGGTAAGAAAACGTTGGGGGATCCACACAAGCCATACCTCCCTGGAATCCCCCGGGTGTCTAGTTTTCAGAAATGTATGGGTTTGGTAGTTTTCCCTAGGTGGCCACCGAGCCCCGGGCCAAAAAGTCATGGGACCCCCCTTGCAAAACCAGGTCATTTTGTGATAGGCAATTTTGATGTCCCCTCAATATGTTTTGGGCCCTTGCCTGTCGCGGGTACTTGGGCCTCCCACCCGAGTGAGGCACCATTTTTATCGGGAGACCCGGGGGAACGCTGGGTGGTAGGAAATTTGTGTCAGCCCGGTGATGCCACAACTTTCCCACACAAAAATGTGTAAAAAAGTGATTTTTTCAGCTAAAATTGAGGTTTGCAGGGGATTCTGGGTAAGGAAACGTTGGGGGATCCATGCAAGCCATACCTCCCTGGAAGCCCCCGGGTGTCTAGTTTTCAGAAATGTGTGGGTTTGATAGGTTTCCATAGATGGCCGCCGAGCACGGGCCAAAAACCCAGGTGACCCCCCTTGGAAAACCAGGTGGTTTTGAGATAGGCAATTTTGATGTCGCCTCACTACGTTTTGGGCCCTTGCCTGTCGCGGGTACTTGGGCCTCCCACCCGAGTGAGGCACCATTTTTATCGGGAGACCTGGGGGAACGCTGGGTGGTAGGAAATTTGTGTCAGCCCAGTGATTCTACAACTTTCCCACACAAAAATGTGTGAATTAAGTGATTCTTTCAGCAAAATTTCAGGTTTGCAGGGGATTCTGGGTAAGAAAACGTTGGGAATCCACGCAAGCCACACCTCCCTGGAATCCCCCGGGTGTCTAGTTTTCAGAAATGTGTGGATTTGGTAGGTTTCCCTAGGTGGCCGCCGAGCCCCGGGCCAAAAAGTCATGGGACCCCCTTGCAAAACCAGGTCATTTTGTGATAGGCAATTTTGATGTCCCCTCAATACGTTTTGGGCCCTTGCCTGTCGCGGGTACTTGGGCCTCCCACCCGAGTGAGGCACCATTTTTATCAGGAGACCCGGGGAAACGCTGGGTGGTAGGAAATTTGTGTCAGCCCGGTGATGCCACAACTTTCCCACACAAAAATGTGTGAAAAAAGTGATTTTTTCAGCAAAATTTCAGGTTTGCAGGGTATTCTGGGTAAGAAAACGTTGGGGGATCCACGCAAGCCATACCTCCCTGGAATCCCCCGGGTGTCTAGTTTTCAGAAATGTGTGGGTTTGGTAGTTTTCCCTAGGTGGCCGCCGAGCCCCGGGCCAAAAAGTCATGGGACCCCCCTTGCAAAACCAGGTCATTTTGTGATAGGCAATTTTGATGTCCCCTCAATATGTTTTGGGCCCTTGCCTGTCGCGGGTACTTGGGCCTCCCACCCGAGTGAGGCACCATTTTTATCGGGAGACCCGGGGGACCGCTGGGTGGTAGGAAATTTGTGTCAGCCCGGTGATGCCATAAATTTCCCACACAAAAATGTGTGGAAAAAGTGATTTTTTCAGCAAAACTTTAGGTTTGCAGGGGATTCTGGGTAAGAAAACGTTGGGGGATCCACGCAAGCCATACCTCCCTTGAATCCCCCAGGTGTCTACTTTTCAGAAATATGTGGGTTTGGTAGGTTTCCCATGGTGGCCGCCGAGCCCCGGGCCAAAAAGTCATGGGACTCCCCTTGCAAAACCAGGTCGTTTTGTGATAGGCAATTTTGATGTCGCCTCAATACGTTTTGGGCCCTTGCCTGTCGCGGGTCCGTGACCCACCCACGCGAGTGAGATACCATTTCTATTGGGATACTTGGAAAAAGGCGGAGGGTATAGGAAATTTGTTGTTTCTGTCTGCAGCGTGAAAATGTTGGCACAATAATGCAAGAAAAATGTGACAGACACAATTTGAGGTTTGCAGGACATTCTGGGTAAGATAACTTGTTGGGATCCACAAGAGAGACAGCAGCATGTACTGCCATGGGTGTTTAGTTTACGACAATATCTACAGTTGGTAGGTTATTCTTAGATAGAATGTACACCTTGGCAGAGAGACAAAAAGACAAAGAATACTGCACAGCCATCTATTTCTCAAGCACACACACATACTGGTTGGATTTGGCATGAGGGCGAGTGATGGTTCAGTATATAAAATGTTATTAACAAGAGATTTCACAAAAATGAAATGCATTGTCAATAATTGAAAGAACAAAAAACTGAAGCAGTGACTCGCAGCTCGTGAGCTGTAAAGCCACGTCAAGGCCCCAACCGCTTTACAGGCCATTCACACACCTTTCATACGTGATACAAGACCATTCACACCACCAGGCACAAAATCAACACATTACAACAGTCATAAAAAGGGACAAGGTACAACCGGCTTGAGAAAGACAGAAAAGACAAATATTTCTGCACAACGACCTATTCCTCAAGCACACAGACATACTGGTTGGATTTGGCATGAGGGTGAGTGATGGTTCAGTATATACAGTTGTATTAACCAGAGATTTCACAAAAATGAAATGCACTGTTAATAATTGAAAGGACGAGAAACTGAACCATTGACTCACAGCTCGTGAGCTGTAAAGCCACGACAAGGCACCAACCTCTTTTCAGGCCATTCATACACCTTTCATACGTGCGACACATACAAAACCATTCACACCGCCAGCCGCGGGCCCAGCACATTACAACACTCACACCACCAGACAACGCCATTCAAGGGCCCATCACTTTCACACGCCCACATTCCTGACACAGCAACCACACCAGCTCACGGCTTGCGTGGAGTGGCGTTTGGCTAGCAGTGTGTGTAGTGACCAGCAGCAAGTCACTACTCACACACCGCCAGCCAAGCGCCACTCCACCCACACCGCCAGTCATGCGCAAGTCCACCCACACCGCCAGCCAAGCGCCAGTCCACGCACACCGCCAGCCAAGCGCCAGTCCACGCACACCGCCAGCCAAGCACCAGTCCACGCACACCGCCAGCCAAGCGCCAGTCCACGCACACCGCCAGCCAAGCGCCAGTCCACACACACCGCCAGCCAAGCACCAGTCCACACACACCGCCAGCCAAGCTCCAGTCCATGCACACCGCCAGCCAAGCGCCAGTCCACGCACACCACCAGCCAAGCGCCAGTCCATGCACATCGCCAGCCAAGCGCCAGTCCACGCACACTGCCAGCCAAGCGCCAGTCCACGCACACCTCCAGACAAGCGCCAGCCTACACACACCGCCATCACATTTAGGATTTTTTTATACAAAAAAGAAAACACAAACAAATTGCAAATAGATACAAATCTACTAACACAAAATCTGAAACTAAATACATTGCACTAATGCCAACCTTGAAACAGAACACATTGTTTTAAACAATACAGACCAGGCAGTTCACTTTACCACTCATGGATGCTCCCAAAAATTCTTTTGCATGTGGTACGTTCTAAAACAAGCAGGCACACACAGCCCAGGGTTAGAAGGACACTGGGGCAGTACATACGAGTCTCCTTCCGCATACCTCTTGCCAACAGACTCTACATCTCCTAGTGGGAAAGTCTTTTGAGGGTGTGGGAGGAATGTGATCAGGAAAGTGGCGATCTTTCAATCTAGCCACATCCTCCACCACTCCAACTCTAGGAACACTTGCCTGTTCCACTACAACAAGGCTGCCTATTACAGACTCCTGAAACTTAGCAAAAGTCATCTTTGACTCAGGACAAGAATCCTTGAACACAACAAAAGCATTAAAGGTTGCCAAGTGGAAAAGATGGATAGCCAACTTCTTATACCAAATGTAAGCCTTACGAAGAGCAGTGTAAGGTTCCAACCTCTGATCTACTCTATCAACATCACCCATGTGCCTATTATAGTCTAAAATGCACACAGGTTTGCGCGCTTCAGCAACCTGACCCCAAACAGTCACAGGTGAAGTGCTTTTATCATGGATGGTAGTCAGCATGTAGACATCTCTCCTGTCTGAAAACTTCACAGCTAGAAGTTCCTCGCAACGCAACGCAACGCACTGTACTGTCCCCTCACAAGCTTTTGACAAACAAGTTCTTTTGGGAAACCTTTACGGTTAGAGCGGATTGTGCCACAAGCAACGGTGTCCACTTTGGCCAATTCCATGAACAACCGCACACCAGTGTAGAAGTTATCTACATATAAATGGTGGCCTTTGTTAAAAAGTCCTCTACCAAGTTCCCACACAATTTTCTCAGTCACTCCAAAAGTGGACGGACAACCAGGGGGGTTAATCCTGGATTCCTTACCGGTGTACACCCTGAAATTAGAGACATATCCAGTCCTACTGTCACACAGCATATACAGCTTAATTCCATAGCGTGCCCTCTTACTAGGAATGTATTGCCTAAAAACCAAGCGGCCCTTGAACAACACCAAAGACTCATCCACTGCTATTTCTTTCCCTGGAGCATAGATCTCAGAAAAACGATCAACAAAGTGATCAAGGACAGGCCGAGTCTTAAAAAGACGGTCACAATCAAGGTGATCTCGTGGCAACGCTAAACCATTATCGACAAAATGCAGCATCCGAAGCAGAAGCAAATACCTATCACGACTCATGACTGCCGGAAATATAGCTGTTGCCATCAAGGGACTAGTAGACCAATATGAAGACATTGATGGCTTCCTTAGCAAGCCCATCAAAAAAGTTAAACCCAAGAACTACTTCATCTCTTCCAGATTTGTGGGAGTCCACCGGGTAGCTCTAGAGTGGGGCCTAAGGCTGGCACTGTTGTCCCTCAAAAACTGTTCGTCATACAAATTAGTCTGCTCAACAATCTCTGCCAAAAACACATCGTCCATAAACAACTGAAAAAAATGTATTGGCAAAAAATGTTCTGTATTCACTCTACACCCTGGAACACCAGTAAAATCTGGCAATGCCGGCTGCACCATGCCTGGGGCAACCCAGAGGTCATCACTTCCAACGGGAAGACTTGCAGCCCCAGGCTGCAGCCCAGATGCCTCTTGCCGCACTATCGGCACATCAATGTCCTCCTCTCACACAGGCCCTTCATCCGCACTACGAGTAGCTTCATCCGCACTGAGAGTAGCTTCATCATCCGATGATTCCATGTGGAGAGAAAACTCACTGCCTGAATCTTCCCCTCCCTCCTCAGCCTCAGATGCAGAGTCAGTCTCTGAACCATGGTCAGAGGAAGACTCAAAAAGCATACCAACAACCTGCTGAGCAGTAATCCTGCGGCTAGCCATTATCCTTACTCAGAAAGGAGACTGCACAAACAAGTCAACAACAACCAACACTGTGCAAATTAAGTAAGTAAAAAAATGTGTGCCTTTATCACAAAGTTCTATATAGTCAAAAACTATATGATTCACTTGCAAGAGACAGCTACACTCACCAGCACCTACTCTGCAGAGACACAGCAAAAACCAACGATATCCCACTAGAAAGAAAAAACAAAACCAATTACTCACAAGACAACAAAATACACATCGAGCACAAATGCAAAAAGTTTTTGACAATCAAAAAACAGAAGCCAAACATACTGCTATTATTACACCATTTGTAAAAAACACATTCATGCAGGGAAATGAAACACATTTACATTGCACAAAAAAAAGTCTCTTACCAAACACATGCAACTACACAAACAGCAACCTGGAACAGTATAAAGAGCAAACGCCTTTCACTAGAACAAAAAGGGAGAAATAAAGGATTGCAATTGCAATTCACAAGAAATAAAACAATTAACATTATAACACGCTATGTCACTACCCAAATGGTCAATCTGCCAGATGGGCATTCAAATAGGGTGAGAAAAATGGGGGGTGATCTTGCCCAAGGGATCGGGTGAGGTTGTCTGCCAGGCCGATCTGTCCCCCAGGTGGGGCAGAAAACAGCAGACAGAAATGTGCCCCCCTTGCAAAAGAAATAACTCCCTGCTGCCTAGTAGGGATTTCTGCCTCCCCCCTCCCGCCTAGGGCAGAAAGGCCAAAAAAGGGGCAGAAAAAACATTAACCAAATTTTACCACCTTAAACACCAAACAAAATCCCTGATGCCTAGTGGGGTTTTCTGCCCCCCCCCCAGGGGCAGAAAGGCCCCAAAAACATGCCGATCCGCCACCAGGGGGGGGGCAGAAAAAAAGATAACCAATACATCAGTCCCCTGGAAGCGACCCTTGCCCAAGGGGTCGCTTCCGTTTAAATTTGAAAGAACTCCCTGGTGTCTAGTGTAAAGGGCCGATCTGCCCCCAAGGGGGGCAGAATACACATTAAAAAGAAATTAGCCCCCTGGAAGCGACCCTTGCCCAAGGGGTCGCTTCCATTTAAATTTTAAATACCTCCATGGTGTCTAGTGGGGTTTTCTGCCCCCAGGGGCAGAAAGGGCAAAAAAGGGCCAATCTGCCCCTAGGGGGGGCAGAATAAACATTTAAAAAAAATTGGCCCCCTGGAAGCGACCCTTGCCCAAGGGGTTGCTTCCTTTTTAATTTTAATAAAATCCCTGGCTCTAGTGTGCTTTTCTGCCCCCCCCTGGGGCCAGAAATGCCGCGAAATCCAGGCGATCTGTCCCCAGGGGGGGCAGAAAAGTCTTCAAATAAATTATCCCCCTAAGGAAGCGACCCTTGCCCAAGGGGTCGCTTCCTTTCATCAGAAAAGACATCCCTGGTGTCTAGTGGGGGCATTCCTGCTGCACGATCGCGACGCTGTGCGCGATCGTGCAGCAGGAATGCCCTGCATTGAGACATCAGGGAGAGGAAAACTCTTTCCTCTCCCCCGATGCCTCAAAGCATCGCCAAATGCCCCCCCCCCGCCCCACCGGAGCAGAGAAAACTCACCTCGCTCCTCGGACGCCTGGAAGCATAATGGCTTCCAGGCATTCCAGCACTTCCTGATGACGTCGGCGCGCTGCTGTGCGCGCTGACGTCACAGGATCGCCGAGGGGGGGGTCGGGGGTGGCAGCGGAAACTCTTCCGCTGCCATCCCTGCCTGGGGGTGCATATGGGCTTCCCCCGGGGGTGGGTGCCATGACGAGCTGGACTCGTCATGAGCACCCGCCCACCGTGTACCATGACGAGTCCAGCTCGTCATGGGCACCGAAGGGGTTAAAGTCAGGCACAAAGTCTCTGGGTATATGGACTCTTTGTTCTGCACTGGACACAGCAGTTTTGCTCCCACCATTTTTCCTAGACTCTAACAGCTATTTGGCCTTCAAGTCCACCTATTTGACAGTCTCTTTGTGAGCCAACAAGATCCTTTTCACCTTCACGACTCTCGCAGCCTCAGATTTTCTCTCCTGAGTAGCCACCTGGGCCGGCTGCAGCCTCAGGTCCCTCTCAGCCTCTCTGTCCTTGACCTCCTCAGGGGTAGGCCTGGGCTGAATTCGCAGAGTTCTGCAGAACTTTGCGAAATGCCCAAAAAATTCTGCTGCACTCAGTGGAGTTCCACATGCAGGCAGAGTGTGGTATGTCGCACTGCTCGTGCTGATTTTTAGCACTTGGAGTTTGTCTCATGAGGTAAAATCAGCACAAACGACACCTCATGCAGCACAAAAGGGCACTGCTTCTTTCTGCCACTTGAGTAGATGTTCTACTCAAGCAGAAGTTTCCTCAACATGAGCAGCAGGTTTCTGTATGCTCTAGGTAACAAATCACAGGCTTTCGTTCATATTTGTTCTTGTTATGCCGCTTCTAGATGGTGAGTATTTCTTTAATGCTTTCCATGTTTCTGTGAAGAAGCCAAATGTGGTAGATTTTTTCTATGAATCTGCGGATCCACTGTGATGCTCAGTGCGGTCCCCCCATGTAACTTCATGGCGAGATTCACAGATTTACACAGGGCCATGCTGGACCCCGCGACGGCTCAGCGGATCTCGTAAGTGATGAAAAAAACAGTTTTCGGGCATTTTACTGCCCATTAGGCATGCTTTCACCTCATTCATAACATACACAAGGGGTCAGGAAAGCTGTCACCTGACCCCTTCAATTAGTATGCAAGCAACATTTCTGCTCCGGGGACCGTTTCCCAAGATATAAGATGGCAGCCGCAACTTTTCTGTGAAGGTGCAGCAAGCCAATCAGGACCCTGCTTTGGTGCATGGAGCTGCTGATTCCCTATGGGTGGATCTACAGAGGGTTCACGTCCCTAGATATACAAATTTGGTTTTCAGTTAATATCTCCAAAACTACTGAACAGATTTACACCAAATTACAAAAAGCACACTTTCTGGACCAAGAGGTAGCTTTTCACCAAATTTGGTGTAATTCAGTTCAGCGTTCAGGATTTAGTGGTGTTCAAAACCCCTATGTGAAATTGCATTGGGAATGCATTTTGGGATCCTGTAAGTTTTCTCAACCCGCGCTTGACGGATCACTCTGAAACTTTCAACACTGCAGCTGAACTGAGAATTGTCGTAATTCTGAGAAATTTCATGAAGATTCATCAAAAGGTGCCAAAGTTACTGCAAAAACAAAAAATGCTTTTCCTATCGAAACTAGGCCTTAGCTTTAACTACCTACTGGCAACTGCCAGTATATATCCCGCCATCTTGGAATGATTTAGGGGCACATGCATCATTGAAAATACCGGTCGCAAAGGGGCAGATTTGCAGAATCTGCCCGTTTGCGATCGTATTTTGCATTTGGGATGCATCAACCCAAATGTAATTTCACAATTTAGGTAATCGCAAATTTTGCGATTACCTAAATTGCGAATGCATTTAGGGAATCGCAAATTGCGATTCCCTAAATGCAATGCAGGATGCACTTCAAAATTGTGATTTCGCAATTTGGAATTGCAAATTACCATCAATTTCAAGTTGGGGCATGTGTGTGCGCAACATGTGATCACATGCCAATTTCAGGGGTGCATTAGGGTTGCCTTTTGGCCCCCTTGCACCCTTGAATCTGCATGCGCAATTTGCGAGTACCTATTTGGTACTCGCAAATTGCGCATGCAATTCCCATTCATTCCTATGGGCCTCCAGGCCCATAGGGATGAATGGGAAGCTATGCCTTCATTTCAAAATGTAATTTGCAATCCCCAATTGAGGAATATGTAGGAATCGCTAATATTTTAGCGAGACCTACATGCATAGGCAATGGGGATTCCATAATTGCGATTCCTTAATAATCGCAATTATGGAATCGCAATTGCCTACATTGATGCATGTGCCCCTTAGTTCTTAAAATGCCCAAGTGGAAAATAAGAAGAGGAACGTACTCCTAAATCAATAAAATGCTATTACCTGAAATATGTTAAAGAGTTCATACAATAGTGATTTTGTGTAAGTCATCAAAGTGACCATATCCCATCGTAAAAATTATCACGCCCAAGTGGGCAAACTAGTTCCATATGCGTAGACCACAGAGTGTTTAAATCACATTTATATCATGTCGACTTCGTCTAAGTGCAGCTATGTTTCTAAACAACCGACAGATAGATCTGTGTCCATTCTATCAATTTTACTGTCCTTCCCATGGCGGCCAAGGTGCTTTGTGGTTATTCATGTCTCCATTTCCAATTTACATCCAAAGTTTGACACAAAAAATCGACATTCACAAATGCAGCTTCATTGTTTTTTCTTCCATATTTAATCCTGGTGATTGATTTGCTTCAAAATCCACTTTATATTTAGATTCAAGTCTCTCAAAGCTAACTCTCTGTTACACCTCCATTGCTCACAGGTACCTCCCTTAGTAGCAAAATATGTCCAAGTTGTCCTCATGACTTTCATTTTAGTGTTGCACTACTGGATAATGTTTATCATTATGTTTTATGGCACACATGCATTCCAGCATGTGTTTTTTTTCAGGATGTGTGGTGCCTGGTCCTTTCACTCAGGAAGGAGCAGATTCATTGAAGTACATGTTTTTCGATTTAGATTTTGTGTAGGTGTTGGATGAGGATGGGGTGGGAGACTGTGTCAAAACGCTGCAGAGAGGCCCAAAATGATGAGGGCCACCATGCCTCCTCTGTCCAGTGTCATGCAGATGTCATGCATGGCAGAGATGAGGGCAGTTTTGTGCTGTGGTTGGGTCTACATCTAGATTGAGTGGTGTCAAGGAGTTGATGGCCACTGAAGTAGTTGGTGAGACATCTGTTGTTGGTTTTCTCTAAGACATTGGCTTTGAATGGCATCAGGGAGATTGGCCTGTATTTGGCAAGCATGTAAGGGTTAGTGGAGGGTTTGTTCAGAAATGGGAGGACATTTGCATGTTTCCAAGCATCTGGGAAGGTCACAGAAGAGGAAAAGGCATTCAGAATGGGTGTGAGCACGACATTGATTGGTTGCAGTCCTCTGGAGTAGGCATGGTGGGGTGAGGGGTCCATGAGTGGATGGAATTCATGGTGGTGGCAGTTCCTTCTGGGGTGTTGATGGGCCATATGATTTGCATTGGTTCTATGGAAAAATTCAGGAGGCTTTTGGTGTGGTCTGTGGGGTGCAGATGTGGGTTGAAGTTGCTCTAAATGGCGGTGCTTTTGTTGCTGAAGAATTGAAAGAGATGTTGCAGAGGTCCTGCAAGGGGGTGTTCAAGTTGGAGGCAGCTGCTGGTGAGATGAAGTTCTTCACAATGGTGAAGATTTCGTTCCTTCTGTTGGTGCTGGTATTGATGCTGTCTACCAAAGTGGCACGTGTGGTGGTCCGGATCATTTGGTGGTAAAATGTCAGGGTGGATTTGAACGTGCTCCTCTCTGTATTGCCCTGGCTCCTTCTCCTTTTGAACTCCAGATTTTTCCAGTGGTGTTTGATCAGCCTGAGTTTCTCAGTATACCAAGTAGCCTGTGGTCTAGAACTTGTTGCTATGTTTGAGGGGGGCAAGGGAGTCAGCGTAGGAAGTGGTTCAATTGTTGAAATTCTTGATGGCTTTGGGGAAGCTGTTGCTGTGTTCGGGTTGAGGGGTGTTGAGAGCAGTGTTACACTTCAATAATGTTGTTCCAGTTTCGGTGGACTGGTCTGGCAGTGGTGTGTGTGCATTGGACTAGGACGGGAATGCTGAACTTGTTGCGGGCATGGTCTGTCCAGGAGACTGGTGTGGGCATGTCAACTCTGATGTTGTCAAAGGTGTTGAATATTGGGCCAGGAGTTGTCCGGGGACGTGGGTATGTTTATTCTGCATAATGCCACTTTATGTATGGTAAGGAGAGGTTCTCACATTGCAAGTTGATGAGGGCAGGCTATATATAGGTGTGTGTGTTTAGTGTAATTGTGTTTAGCTGTTTTGTTGGCACTGAAATGCAAAGATTCCTATGAGAGTTAAAATGGGAAATGCAAAGAAGATGGACTGTCACCTCCGATTTGCCAAAATTTGAAATTGCACAAAACCTGTGAAGGGTAACCCACAGTAAAACACTAAGAATATATGAATTACAACTAAGTGACTGCATCTTTTATTATATGGTGCTGTATGCATTTCAAAGTTACATTAATTTATCATATAAATAATGCATATATAGCGCAAGATACATTCCCTTTGTCCATTGTCCATTTTGACAACATTCCTACTCACAACTACTCAGTATCCTGATGTGATCTCATGGAAATATAATAACGTTAGTCCCAGTAATCAATCAAATATAAACCAAAGATGTTTGAAACTCTTGTACTTAATGATTGTCCATTTGTAATGTTTTTTTTTTCATTATTTTTTTAGCCAATATATGCAGCTAATGTCTGATTCATATTTAATTCTGCTCAATACATACTGTTCAAATCCCATATCTATCTATCTATCTATCTATCTATCTATCTATCTATCTATCTATCTATATTCACTTAAAAACAAGGTTAAAGTGAAGTTATTGTTATAAGACCGTACAATACATTTTAAAAAAACACGTAGAAATTTACTTAAAAACATGGTTAAAGTGAAGTTATGGTTACAAAACAAAACCTAATAATCTCTGACATTAGCCAGTTATGGTTAGGTAAAGAAGGGGAGAGGTGTGGCGCAGCGGCCAGGGCGGCTGACTCTGGAGCGCGGGGCTCACGGTTCGATCCCCAGCGCCGGAGGCAGATCATCTCAGCATCATGTGACTCTGGGCAATAGCTCATTTAATCTCCCCGACGGCCCCCAGCGCCTTGAGACCCTTACGGGTGATTAGTTTGCGCTTTACAAATACCAGGTTATAGGTTATAAGACCATACAATACATATAAAAAACGCATAGATATTCACTTAAAAACACAGGTGAAGTTATGGTTACAAAACAAGAGCTAATAATCTCTGACATTAGACAGTTATAGTTAGGTAAACTAACCATAGTTCACACCCCATCATGCACTGCTTATGACCTTCCATATGACAATGACTCTTGGCAAGTTAAGTAGCATCATTAATGACAGCAAACTACTTTGGTGGCTTTGAGTGATATTTATTTCGAATCTCTCAACCAACTCTCTCCAAATAAGTACATTCGCTGTTGTTATTGCTGACTCCTGATAGTCACTTTAACTTCTGCACACATTTTTAAATGTGAGTGTTTATAAATTTGTGCTGAGCACGTTATTGTGTTCCTCTTTTAGCTCGTTACCATTGTCTGCTTCAGAACTGACTGTGTTTTAACGAAAGAGGGTGGGATTGGCTTTACTTGTGGTCTTGTCAAGTATTTTCCCACTATTTTGCTTCCGGATATTGCTTTTATTTTTGTTTTAGAAACTTGTTTTGAACAGTTTCCTAACTAGTGGATTTACCATTTTCTTTCTGGTGTAGGTGCCCTTTTAACGGCAGCCATTTTGGGATGGCTACTGCTCTAATATTTCCTAATTGGTCACTCACTTGTGAAGGAACAGGTTTATAATTCAACCAACAGCTTGTCCACGCAGTGCGCACACAAGGCATGCCAGCAGTAAAACAAAGGCAAGCTCATTTGCAACCATCCACACCAGGACCATTACCCAGGGATGATACCTGGTCCGTGATTTAACTATTATGCGGGTGTCCTTCCTACAATATCCGCATGATTATCTGCTTCTGTTATTTACTCCTTTTCACAGATTGCTCAGGAGTTCTAATCTTTATACTGCGCCTGTTGTTTCATTTATTCCCTTAACTTTGACAGTTTTCGGTACTCCTCACTGATGTTATGTTTGTGGCCAAAACCTGCTTTGCCATTAAGGATTTAGTTGAAGAACTCAAAGTTACCCTTATGTGTCTTACTGAAACTTGGCATGCGGAAGACATGGTCTGATACTTTTTAAAAGTTCCCTCTTCCTAAATACATCTGGAATAAGATGCACCACTCTGGAAGGAAAGGTAATGGTCTTACCCTTCTCATCAATAATAGTCTGAAGTGAATTAAAATGGAATCTAGTTGCAGTTTGGCCTTGAAAGCCTTGATTTTAAAAATTAAAGATCCTTCTGGGTTTGATTGTTCTTTTGTCTAAGTTTACTGTTAGCCCCTTAGGGGTCCTGAAGCGCTTGTCTTGATTTCTTCTATTCTCTCCTCAGTTGCATCTGACACAGCTCACAAAGTGGTCTTGGTGATTTTAATTAACAATTTGAGATTGCTGAGCATTCCCGAACCCACAAACTGATATTTTTTCATCTTTTGGCCTGATATACAACACCACTCTCTCTATTCACTGCTTGGGTCTCTCCCTAGGAATTGTGGGTACTTCTACCCCCGTTTATCAGTCCTTATGGCCTTTCTCTCTTTCTTAGATTGACAATTTTGGAGCCCCTTATGACTAAAATATGAAAGTATATTTCTCATCCCAGAGGTGCTATCATTCCCACCATTATTCTGGATCGTTTTAAAAGGAGTTTGATGCTCTTAAATGAGCTTTATGTTCAGCTGGATGCCAATGGTATTGATTACAGCTAAGGCTCCTAGTTATCCGTTTTTACTGATTTTTACAGATAAATACTGACAGAAAACCATATGTCTCTTGCCTGAATTTATTTTTAAAAGCAGAATAATGCAGAATATTTGACTTCTTTTGATTCACTCTCCATGCTGTCATTAATGAATTCTATGCCAATAGCTCTGCTGATTGACAGCATGAAGATGTAACAACTGAATGAGATTTCCCCAAATGAATACACATAGCAAGATATGTTTGTGCTATTATGCAAATATTTCCATGCATGTGTAATGTTTTATTACATTTGGCTGCTTCTTATGCTAAAACCCAATAGGCAGTAAAGTATGAGTGTGCATTTATTGGTTAAATAAATGTGGAAATATATCAATTATAACTTAATTTCTTCACAAAATAAATATGGATAAATACAGACAGAAATGTTCAAAAAATTAAAAACAGAAATTTCGGAGGCCTTATTATAACCATGCATTTAAACTAAAATGGACCAAGCTGAATCATGCTTATTAATCTTTCCTAGAAAAGTTAAGGCTGCTTTCTTCGCACAAAACATCTTTAATTCGTCCAATATCACAAAAGCTGTCTTTGGCATGACTGGAACACTTGAGATTCTACCTACTGGACTTCAAGAGGGTCTGATGACAAATGCAATTAGTTTGCACATTTTTGTTAATAAAATCACTGATATTACTTTTTGTGTCATGACCGGTTGAGACAGAAATTACCCTGCTGGTCTGTCGGTTACTCACACCTCAAATCTTTGATCTCTTGCTCCTTTCTAGATGCTGAGAGTTTTTCATGAATTTTTTTTCATGCCAGTAAACCTACAGGTTTTCCCTCTGACCCTCTCCTTGCAAAGCCTAAACAAGAACATCCAATTTACTCACTCTATCCTTCCAGCAGTTCTTCTCTTCGTTCTGGAATTGTCCCCAATTGTTTTAAATATACCGTAGATAGACCAATTAAATAAACTGCCTACTTTGGACCCCAATATTCTGGTCACCTACCATCCTATATCCCAAATTCCCTATGTGGATGATCTACTGGTATGTGCATTCTGTCTTCAACCATGGTATCAGCACTGGATGTTGCTAGCTGTTATGTTATGTTGAGAGCTATCCTCAATAGAAACTAGATCTCCGTCAACCTTTCAATTTAATTTTTTTTGGAAACATCTTTCAAATATACAAAAACATGTACTGCTCAGAGGACTGTTATTATTATTTACATTTTTTATTTTGCTATCTAACAATCCATTCTTTTCTGTATCATCCTTCTTTTATCAAAAGTTATTATTTTTTATTTTTTAACTGTACAGTACATCCTGATTGTTTCTAATACAGATTTGTTTTATACAAGTTACCATGGAAACACACAAAATATTCACAAAATGATATAAAATATACTCTGATATACAACCATCCACTCTTTTTCGTTTATTTGTGAGATGTTTCCCAAAAACGTAAAATTGAAAGGTTGACACGGATTCTAGTTTCTATTGAGAATTTTTCCCTGCCCCAGTAACTATATTGAAGCAGGGGGTCCCGTGTGTTTTGAATATATTGGTAGTAATCTACTTGTTATCTTGATTTTATTAGATCTCTCAATGGCCTTCAGTATTGTGGCATCATGTTGTATAACCTCATGTTGACATTTTATATAGGCTCTCTGAAATAGCCATTCCTGGCACAGCACATTCCTGTTTTTTTAGGTTTCTAGCTGGTACAAAATTTGAGATTTCAGCCTCTTTATTTACTTCCATTAACAAAACCCTGGGTTGTGGGATACCCCAGGGCTCTATTCTTTCTGCCTTGTTGCTTAAGTTATATATGGTCTCATTAGTCCTTTGTAGTCATCCCCGTGGTTTTCATTTATTTCTTTATTCTGAAGATATTTAGATCCTGATGAACATTGATGGAGATATTAATTCTGAAGCCACTTAGCTGTGTAGCTGTATCTCCAAAGATGAGTTTCGGATGTGCTCAAACTACCTGGAACTGGACAGCGATAAGACTGCGATCATATGCCATGCTAGAGAGTCACCATTCTGGGATCAATACTTTCTCCCCCCTTCCTTAGGCACCGAACCAGACTTGTCTGACTGAATAAGAAATTTGGGAGTAAAATTCTGTTTGAACTGCGAATGACCGGATTAATGCAATGATCAGCACTCCCTATTATTCCTGCTCAGGCCTCCCTTCATTGCCTTCCAGTGAAAGATTGGGTTGTTTTCAAATCCATGTGACTTTTACATAAAACCCTGGTTTTTGCTTGTGATTCTCCACACGGCTCCACTGTACCTTTGCATACACACCCTGAGCACCCTGAGATCTAAGGACAAACCCCTACTGTCTGTTCCCACAATACTTCTCAAATCTTTGGGCGGCTCTGTTTTTTCTATAGCCGCCTCCGTAAAGTGAAATTCTCTGCTGCTAAGTCTGAGACAGATGTCTGACCTCACAATTTTCAGGAAAGCTCTTGGTAGTTTTCTCAGTCTGCTTAGCTGTTGAAATTTCTTTCCCTTCTTCTACGTATTTTAGTTAAGATATTTGTTGGCACACTTACTAAGGTTTTGCATTGCGGTTAAGCGTCACTTTTATGGCGCAGTACTGATGCAAAATCTTTTTAATATTTACTAAGTCACACAAAGCCACATTGCGTAGCACTGCCTGGTTCTTCTCCTCTATACTTCCTCTTTCCATGTGTGCTGCATTCTGCAGCACACATAGAAATAGGTAAATGCCTTCAAGGATTGTTTTTGCACAAAAACAAATCTACCTTTAATGCAGGCACCCTTGCACCATGGTGCAAGAGTGCCTACGTTGGCAGCAACAAGTGCAACAGCGCAGGGAGAGAGCTACAGTCCACCATCTTTTAGTAGAGCTGGTGCTTTTCAGCTCTCTCCCATTCATGCAACACAGTGCAGCAACATGCCTTACTGCACTGCGTTGTGTGAATTGTAAATAAATGTCCTCCCTGGTTTTACCCAGCACCTTGAATCCAGAGTCTTACAACAACTTCACACCGTTTGCAGCTTTACACACCTTTTACACGCGTTTTTAAACTACTAATAAACTATATATTTCAGTGTGTTTAAGGAGATGTCAAATGAAGCAATGTTAATTGTCTGGCTGCCTATCTGAAAGGCCAGCATTTTACATAATAATTAAGTAAACAAAAGTAAATAACTGAAAATGTAGGCCTTTGCAAAATTTCTGTCATGCAGGTGCAATCTTGCATTATTCGGGAATTTCGCAAT
The DNA here is from genome assembly GCA_963921515.1 of Calotriton arnoldi. Classification (NCBI taxonomy): domain Eukaryota; kingdom Metazoa; phylum Chordata; class Amphibia; order Caudata; family Salamandridae; genus Calotriton; species Calotriton arnoldi. Next base: position 923,965 of record CAWUFW010006991.1, read on the forward strand.
ACAGGAAATGTGCAACATGTTGCATTTAGCCACCAGGGAAATTCCATGTGATTTCTGCCATTGGGAAACTGGTTACAGTTGAACATAGCTTTCAGAGAGAAGTGTTCCACCACAACATCCATTGCTTTTTGACGCTGCCCCAAATTTATAAGGATGTGTAAATCTGACGCAGCGCCAAAAACAGGCGTTAGCTTGCCGCAACGAGGAGAAGTACTTTTATTTCTCCTCATTTTTGCTCTTTCTATGTGTACTGCATTCTGCAGCACACATAGAAAGAGCAAATCGCCTTTAAAGATTGTTTATGTGCAGGAAGGGACACCTTGCTGCACATAAACAATCATTCCCTGCAACACAGACACCCTTGTGACATAGTGCAAGGGTGCCTGCATTGTAGAGATGATTCCCTGCAATGCAGGCACCCTTGCACTATGGTGCAATTTTGCCTGTGTTGCAGGAAATCATCCCAGCAAAGCAGGCACCCTTGAAATATGGCGCAAAAGTGTCTGTGTTGGCGTTAGGCAGCTATTCTTAGCGCCAGTCAAAGGGAAAACACAGGGGTGTGCCATATTCTTGTGAATACGGTGAAATCCTGTGTTTTTTAAATGACGCAGCACTGCAAAATTTGCCGCAGCACTGGGCTGTCCCATTTCCTTATGAATATACCCCTCTGTTTGTTACAAAACAATATTTTTTTAGTATTTAAATATCTAGATTAGAAAAGTCATGGTAGACAGAGTTGAAAACTTCTGTCTCCATTCTCGTTTAATTGAAGTCTTTTACACGCTCACAGTACTCTGTATTTCTGTCCTCCATTATTCTCTGGTCCTTTCACTTTCGCTAAATCTCTCTCTCGCTAGATCTACCTGGTTTAATGGGGCTAAAGCAGTTTTCATTACATTAACCTGCTTTCCTTCCTCTCACTGTATCTGCATTTTCGTGCCCTGTGACCTTTCAATTCTCTCACTCTTTCTCTGCTCAGCTCATCTCATGTTCCTTTCTTCCAAAGACCATCTCTCTTTCCCAGCATTTCACTGCTCAGTGATTTCTGTTAACCTTTTAACTCCCATCTCCCTCCATCAACCATTTCTGATTAATATTTCCCCATTTTCGATCGCACAGAACTAGTAGTTTATCTTCACTGACATTTTACTTTCACATATTGTGAAACATCAACATCTACTATGTTTTTTCCAGAAATGTCATCGAAGTAGAGCCGCAGTGACACACTCAATGAAGATGTACTATATGCAGGTTAGGGTGTTTCGAGAGAGAGAGAGAGAGAAAGAAAGAAAGGTAGCAATACAAATGACTGCTTGAAATTGACAGAAGTCCTAGTTTGGGAAATGCCCCAGCGAAAATCAGGAATGTTTTAACATAAAAGGGCGTAAAGAGTATATCATAGGACAGATTGATGGGGGCTATGGAGTTCGGGATTGTTGGAAATTAGCCCTTTCTGCAGGATCACCCCATATTTTAGCCTTCTGTACTTGAACTCGTTTTTGTTGGTCATAATACTCTCTACACTTCACCCCTGCTAAACAGAGGTAAAGAATGTGGGCTCTCCCTTTTAAAAATGGTAATATTGGTATACATCTGACTGTTCCACTTAATTCACTTATACCTCCCTAGTATATGGACCGGCATGTACCCAGGGCCTGTAAATTAGACCTACAAGTGGGCTGCAGCACTTATAGTGTCACCCATTTAAGTAGCCCTGTAAAATGTCTCAGGCTTGCCACTGCAGCCTGCATGGCAGTCTTCAAACTGTTATTTCAACCTGGCAAAATTTATTTTTGTCAAGCTAAACCTCCCTTTTTAATACAAAAAAGTCATCCCTAAAGTAGGCCCTAATGGCTCCTAATGCAAGGTGCATGGCATTTAAAAACTAGAGAATGTGTACTTAAGTTTAACATGTCCTTGCATTGGAACCCCCCCACAAGTCGTTTTTCACTGTGCCAATGCTGGCCTGCCATAGACACACACTGTGATACTTTATTACAATTAATACGTGATAACTTCAGTTTGGGAACAGCTAGAGAAATACTTTGTCCACTCATTTGAATTGCAATTTAAAATCCTTTTTAATGGTAAAGTTGTATTTTAAATTACTATTTTGAAAATGCGACTTTTGGCATATTTCTTCCCAAACCAAATGTGCTTTCAGCCAATGTCCAGTGTCTCATGACTGTTGATGGTTCTCCTATGGTGTAATGTGTATTCCTTACAGGACAGTGATAAAAGGGCCTTGGGTCTAGGGAGGATGTTCCTCTCCTGAGCAGGATGGCCTGGTGGGTTGTACCCAGCCTCTCCCTGACTTCAGAAGATGCCTGCCTTGTCACTGGCAAATGCAGCCCACACATGGGCCTGTCTGCCCTTTGTTTTACTACTCATACTAGAGTCATGCCCAGGTGAAAGGGAAGAACTGGCAAGAACCACTTTAGGGTTAGACAAAGGGAATGCCCCCCACCCACAGGCTGGCACTAGGCATAAACATGGTAACCCAAGAACCTCTCATCAGAACACTCCAGGATCTGTGAAGATCTGAAGAAAGACTCCTTGCCTTTAATATAGAACCCAAGAAGTGACTTCAAAGGTCAGTTGGCTGACCTCTTTTCTGAGCTACAGGAAAACAGCAAGCTTCCACAGGCCTTCCATTCAACTGCCCAGCTAATAAGCATAAACTGGACCTGCCTGAACCAAGCTGCTGGCCTCGCTGGAGTGAGTCCTAACCCCCAAGAGGTGCCCAAAGTCCTGGACAGTTGGCTGATATTAGAGATTACTCCCCCAATTTTAATTTTGAAATAACTGTACTCCTGGTGAAAAACCATAGGCTTGGAGCTCATTATATTGAAAAGAACTGACTACAATCTCAACAACAACCACCATCATGAAGATCTGAACATTGACCAGCTCTTTGGGCCGACAACAACCGTCTTGCAGTCTCCTGCCAGCATAAAGTTCCGATCAATATCTATGACTTCAACAACCCACTGCCGACGAGCCCCTCTCTGGATCCAGAGTGCAGCTCAACCGCTGACAACCCCATTGATGAGAACTTCTTCTGTGAAACTAGATTAGGTTAAAAGGTAAATGTTCCACTGGGATGAACCTGGTCCCGAATCTGACCTGTGCTCCAATGCATTCGACCTTAATTTTTTACTTCGACCCATTCCAGAACAACCAGATACCTTATTGGCGCTTTGTGCATTTTAACACTATTTCTGCTGAAAATGTTTAAAACTCATATCTCTGGTTCTACTTATTGGATTTTTGTCATTGTAGTGTCATTATATTTAATATAATATTCTCTATTTTTCAAAAATAGTTGGGGATATTCTTTGTATTCTGTTTTTACTTTAATACTGTTTGATTGCTGCATACATCTTTTTACATTCCCTCTAAGTTAAAATTGACTGTTTATATGCCAAACTACCAGAGAGTTAAGTATAGGTTTATTTAGTGTCTTTTGTGGTTCACTCTGACAAGGATTGTGTTGATTACTTGAGTGGGCCTCTCACTCTTCTAGTAACCCAATTTCTGAGACGGGTGACAGTGGTGGTATTCAGTACTTGTGCTTGTGCAGTGCCAAACAGTAAATTGTGTAAAACCAAACATCCCTGATATACTCTGACATCAAAATAATATTTTTAAATTTGGGCGAATTTTCTTATTTACAAAATTCAATTCCTGCCTCATACTTTGCACCTGTGATTTTTTTTTGTAAATGTGGAATGAGGACTCAGCAATATTGAAGTCTTCACTGTGACAGAGCTGAAAAAGCTGTGCAAGGACAAGACTGGGACTGAAGCTACCAAAATGTTTCAAGAAACTGGAGTTCCGGATGGCCCTTGGACCCTGGGATGAGGTCCGCCTGCTGCAGGAATAGCTCTTCGTCTCTGTGAGTGAAAGACTCTGTGTTATTGTTTAACTGTTATTGTATAACTGTTTAACTTATCGTTTTGTGTGCCTTGATCTTTTTGAGTTGTATTGGCTGTAAAATCTCTGTAGCTTTTGCAAGGTCTAATCCAATTTTTAAAACTTGTTTGCTTGCATTTGCACTTTAACAACTACATCTACAATTGGTTTAATTGTTTTTACTGTTTTTAGCTGGGCGAAACTAATTTTTAATTAACCTGTTTCTTGCATGTGCACTTTAACAACTGGAATTGCGATGAGCTACATTGTTTGTAGCTGGGAGGGGACAGGCTGTGGGAGTGCCATTTTGAGAGTGGTCAGCATTCTAGATGTGCCAGGGAGCCTTTTTAAATATGCTCCATCTGTGGACGTGCAATGGACTTATGCACCTAATGCTCTGCTTGCACGTCACTGGCATGCCAAAGGTAAGTTCATCTGCACTTGTCCATGCCCAGACTGAACCAGGTGCCAGCCACTATGCTGGTTTTGTATCGTATTCTTCTCTTCAACTCTGTGGTTGGAATCAGATACATTCACTACTTTTGGCTGACACACTAATGATTTAGCAGGAAAATGGAATGCTTTCACAGCCTGGAACTAAACAAAAATGGAAACAGAAAAAGGGGACACTTAGTCACCTTGGGAAGGGACTGATACTACCCTATTAGGGTTTCATGGATGAAAGAGTGGTAATTCATTAAGTATCAGTTTACTGAATACAAGATCACACACCTAAGCACAGCATTGAAATCTGTACATTGTTTAGGACAACGCAGCCCAATATCCTTACACCTTCTGAAACATGGTTAACTAACACCTCTGTACTTACCGTATACCGTATTAGAGGCTAGTCCTGCTGTTTATTTTATATTGATTGTGAACTGACAACAGGGCTCAATAGGTGGGGGTGTAGCTGCTATTATTAAGCAAACTCTCCCAGCTTCTAAACTTGATGTTGACTCAATATTGGGGTCGGGCTGTCTCTTTTTTAAACTAGAAACAAGCAGCATTCCTATGTTTTTGTAGCTTCTCACCCTCCACACTACATGATCAACTTTCCTATGGATTTTTATGACATAATGTGTTAGTTATTAATAAAATATAACAATATCTTAATAGTAGAGATTTCAATTATTGGGCAGATGAGACAAACGCATGCCTAAAAGACAAATTGTTCTCCAAGGTATTGAATTCATTAAATTTAATCCAACATATAAAGGAGCCTACGCATTGTATTGGGCATATATTTGGTCTTGTGTGGTCATCCTCAAAGAATGTAATTTTGAATCATTGTACTGAAACTTGTATTTGGTCTCACCACAAGACACCTCATAAAGTTATTATACAGAAATAGGGGAAAGAGGACAGGCACCAACTTCAAGAGATAGCATTTTGCAATTCCCTAATTGCGAATCACAAGGATTCGCAATTAGGAAATCGCAAAATGCAATGTATGAAAGTGTATAGTACACCTTTTGCGATTCCTAGGGGGTCGCAAATGACCTACCTCATGAATATTAATGAGGTAGGCCGCAATTTGCGACCCCCTAGGAATCGCAAAAATCACGGGGATGGTAGCCTGCTGAGATTAGCAGACCACCATGTCCGTGATTGCTTTTCAATAAAGCAATCTTTTTTTTGTAAAGCAGCCCGTTTTCCTTAAGGAAAACGAGATGCTTTACAAAACGATCTGTGGGACCACTGCCTGCTCTTTAAAATGGTTTTCCAAACATTCACAAAGGGGAAAGGGTCCCTTGGGGGCCCCTTACCATTTGCGAATGGGTTACCACCTACTTGAAGTAGGTGGTAAAAAGCAAATTTTTTGCGACCGCAATTGCGGTCACAAAGCATTCATACATACTGATGCGATTCGGTATTAGGAAGGGATGCCCTAAACACGCCCCTTCCTAATACCGAATCGCAAACCCATTTTGCGATTCGGTAACAGGTTACGGAATCACAAAATTAGGTGTGCTGCATCGGAAAAGCAATTTTTGCGTTCGCAAACGGGCAGATTCTGCGTTGTCCTTTCTTGACTGGTACATGTTCTGCCTCATGGTACAGACTCTAGGCTGAGAGGCCAGTGTCATTGTATCACCCCTGAGATGGGATGGGGAGTGGAAGTAGGGTGCTTATCACTCGAGGTTGTTGCCCCCCCACTCTCAGAAATGTCAGAGATTAATTAAGGAAACCTCAGGAGCAAGTAGAGAACTCCTTGCCAGCCTAAGGATGGAAGTGAGGCCTGCCCAAGGCCCCAGTTTTGAGCCTTTACCTGGCATTGGATGGCCAGGTGCCTGTCTTATGACACTGACAGTCATTAGTGTCCTCAGTTGGTTGTTGTCTTTAGGGGCAGAATTTCCCCGGGTTGGAAACAAAAGTCTGAACCAGGGGGCGAATAGGCTGAATCACCTTGTCGGCCGTGGTGATACTGTCTGTTTATTGAGATGCCTCTGTGCGCAAGTTAAAGTCAGGGGCCTTATGGATGGTGTCTGCAGAGAAGGAGAAGGGCTCCTCATGGACCAGTAAAGTCACTCAGGGGGATAGTGAGAGATGGGTGCAGTTAGATTCAGAAGGTCATATAACTCACAAGTGCCACTGCAAAAGATGCAAATTATTCACATTCTGTCGCCTGAGGAGGGACGTCCATCAGTGTATTGATTAGCCTATCCTGGCTTTTGACTGGGGGAGGGTCATGTTGGAAATCCGTCCGTTCTGCAGGATCACCCTAGATTTTTGCCATCTGTAGTTGAAATCCTTTGTGTTGGCCATAGGACTCTATGCAATTTACTACTGCTAAACAGTGGTAAAGTGCATGTGCTCTCCCTATTAAAGTTGGTAAAATTGGTATACACCTGATTGGTCCATTTAGTTTACTTCTAAGTCCCTAGCTGATAATACTTCATATGGCCAGGGCCTGTAAATTGAATGCTACAAGAGGGCTGCAGCACTCCCTGTGCCACTCACTAAATTTGGACTGTCAATGATGTCTCAGGCCTGCCACTGCAGCCTGCAGTGCAGGGATCACTGACAGAATATCGACCTACAGAAATATTGTGACAAAAATACCGACCTCCTATCGAAAAAAATATATAGTTGTAAAAAATATCGATGTATAAAATATCGTTTTTTTTATATGTATAAAAATAATGTAAAACAAATTAAATAATTAATGAAACTTAAAAAAATTATTTAGATTTATTAGTAAATGTTAACAATTAAAGGTAATACATTTAATTTAAAAAAATTAAACATACATATATAACATGTAATATATATATATGTACTTAAAAACAATTAATAATTAATAATTTTAATTAATTTTAAAATGTTATAAATATATTAAAAATATAAATACATATATATATATACATACACCTGTAACATAAAAAGTAATTAAAACATATTTATTATAAATTAAAATATTAAAATATTAAATATTTTTTAAACCTACATTTTGCACTACATTGAGGGCAACAGTAGAGAAAATGTTGGAGAGCGGAGGGGTAAAAATTACTCTTCCCATCCAGCATGTGCAACAGTAGGGAAAGTGGTGGATAGCGGAGAGGTAAAAATTACTATTCCCACTCCAGCGAATGCAACAGTAGGGAAAGTGTTGGATAGCGGATAGGTAAAAATACTATTCCCACTCCAGGAAATGCAACAGTAGGGAAAGTGTTGGATAGCGGATAGGTAAAAAATACTATTCCCACTCCAGGAAATGCAACAGTAGGGAAAGTGTTGGATAGCGGATAGGTAAAAATTAGTATTCCCACTCCAGGAAATGCAACAGTAGGGAAAGTGTTGGATAGCAGATAGGTAAAAATTACTATTCCCACTCCAGAGAGTGCAACAGTAGGGAAAGTGTTGGATAGCAAAGGATACAAATTTACTATTCCAACTCCAGCAAGTGTAACAGTAGGGAAAGTGTTGGATAGCGGAGAGGTAAAAATTAGTATTCCCACTCCAGGAAATGCAACAGTAGGGAAAGTGTTGGATAGCAGATAGGTAAAAATTACTATTCCCACTCCAGAGAGTGCAACAGTAGGGAAAGTGTTGGATAGCGAAGGATAAAATGTACTATTCCAACTCCAGCAAGTGCAACAGTAGGGAAAGTGTTGGATAGCAGAGAGGTAAAAATTAGTATTCCCACTCCAGTGAATACAATAGTAGGGAAAGTGTTGGATAGTGGAGGGAAATAATTTACTATTCCCACTCCAATGAGTGCAACAGTAGGGAAAGTGTTGGATAGCGGAGGGGTAAAAATGACTATTCCCACTCCAGCGAGTGCAACAGTAGGGAAACTGTTGGATAGCGGAGAGATAAAAATTACTATTCCCACTTCAACGAGTGCAACAGTAGGGAATGTGTTGGATAGCGGAGGAGTAAAAATTACTATTCCCACTCCAGCTAGTGCAACAGTAGGGAAAGTTTTGCTTAGTGGAGTGGATAAAATTACTATTCCCACTCCAGTGAGTTCAACAGTAGGGAAAGTGTTGGAAAGCGTAGGGGATAAAATTACTATTCCCACTCCAGTGAATGCAGCAGTAGGGAAAGTGTTCGATAGCAGAGGGGATAAAATTACTATTCCCACTCCAGGGAGTGCAACAGTAGGGAAAGTGTTGGATAGCGGCGGGGAAAAAATTACTATTCCCACTCCAGTGACTGCAAAAGTAAGGAAAGTGTTGGATAGCGGAGGGGTATAAATTACTATTCCCACTCCTGCGAATGCAGCAGTAGGGAAAGTGTTGGATAGTGGAGGGGTAAAAGTTAATATTCCCACTGAAGAAAATTTAAATTTAAAAACAAATAAATTATCAACTACAATATAAAAGATAATAAAAATTCAAAAAACAAAACATATATAAAAATATTGAAAAATACAAAACATAGGGGCCCATTACGATACCCGGCGTAAAAGAATCCGCCAGGCATGGAAGCGGCAAAAATCCGCACACACCGTCTGAACACCGACCACGCCATTACGATTACACAAACCGAAAACCGCCATCGGCGGAAAAACCACACAAGATACCGCCCGCCATCGTCCGAGTCGGAGTCAAACCGCCCGCCACGGACGGAAACACGCACGACAACAGAAAACCGCCCGCCCTCACGGCCGACACACCGCACGTGAGATTACGATCGCACCGCCATGAGCGCGGGAAAACTACAAATACACCGCCCGCCTGCGCAAACAACGCCGATGAGAATCGACACGGCAGAAGCCATGGCGCCCACGTCCCTGCACAGAAACCATCCGCTGACAAAAACAATCGCACACAACATGGCCAACAAGTCCACACAGCAAGGCACGCACAAATACACAAGCACAGTACACATCCCGAAAACACCCCCTGGACAAACAAAAACTACAAAGGCCAGAACCCCAGACACAACACACCTGAAAACAACAGACCATGAGGACACACCCACATAGGTAAGTACAAAAGCAGCACTCCCACAGACCACAACCCCTTGCAACATTGCAAACTAGAGAGGAGAGGAGAGGACACAGTGACACAGCAATGACAGCAGCACACCACAGAAACGCACACATCACAACCACCACCACCACCACCACCAAACACCGGCACCACAAACCCCCTGCACATTACACAACACACACCGCACCAGCACCACAAACACCATGGCACCACAAAGAATGCCCAAGTTCACGCCCATTGAGCTGACGGTCATGGTCGACGAGATCATCAAGGTGCACCCACAAATCTATGGGAACATGGTCCAGCACACACCACTAGCCACCAGAAACAGAATGTGGAACCGGATCGTAGACCAGGTCAATGCAGTCGGGACCCTGCCCAGGAACAGAGTAGAAATTAACAAACGGTGGAATGACGTCAAGAGCCTGGTCAAGAAGAAGGAGACCAAGAACAGAGAGCTGGCAGCCGTCACTGGCGGAGGGAATCCCGCGCTCTTCAAGACCTTCAAAGCGTGGGAGGAGAAGGTGCGAGTCATCATACATCCCGAGATCCTCGCCGGATTAGCAGGGAGAGTGGAGGCTGGTGAGTACAAACTAATGTATACCAGCACACCGCTATGTACTCACATGCACTACCACCATGCCACAGCTCCCAGGGACAAACACCCCCATATCCAGCACACAATACACAACACATCACACACACATGCAACAGACACCACCACACACAGCCCAAACAGAACAACTGTAAGATGCGTGGGGACATGTGTACACTCAGCCAGCCACGTAACCACCAACAGGTCCCCAAATATGCCAGAAGCGCCACAACGAGCACCCACCACACCCATGTGTCCGCCATAGCTGCACTAACCGACAAGTAACAGGTAAGTGGCAGGAACACAAAGTGCAGTGGGTGGGAGGGTGGACAGCCCAAGTACAAAACACACCAGGCCCCTAGTCCCACAGCACAGCAAGGAGGAGCATCCCCCACACCCCACAGCCACGTGTCAGCCACCGCAGTGCACAACGACAGCCGAAAGGTAGACATCACGGTCCACAGCAATCGGTGTCAGTGGGTGTCCAGCCACCACCACGACCCACAACACCCCCCACCCCCACAGACCTGCAACATGGAGCACCCCCGCTTAGAACCATGTGGCATCCAGTACAGTGCACGCACGAACAACCTGCAGGTGGGAAACTGGACAGGGCTGGATTACTGGAGGCATGAGGACCGTAACACGACCAACACATGGGACATGTCACGTAGCAGACGAACACGCAGCACCGCCCACCGTCACGAACAAGTGAACAATGTGCACACGGACATGAACCACAGACTCACACCTCACATGACCCATCACAGACACAGCAACACCCAAGGAGCCACGTCTGCATGCACAAGCCACACTGAATATAGTACCACACGGCAGCCACTGTGCAACTCATCACACACAACCGAAACACCATTGAAGTCCTGTCCATGTAGCCCCTACTGCCTGTCAACCACACACCCCACAACTACGCCTATGTAAGACAAACAACACTAGACGCAACAGAGCGGAACAACATAAATGCACACGAACACCACTGAAGCCATCAAACACACAGACACACCATGCACATACAACATACCATCCATCCCATCCGTCAGCCCCAGTCTCATGAAAGGCATGTCATCCGCACAGCTGCCACACATACAGCAGTCATGCTAAGATACATGCCCATGACCAACCATGTGCCAGAAGTCAATGAAGCGCACGACACACTGTGAGCAACAACACACAACATGGGCCACACCCCCCACGAGCACTGCAGTGATGCACATGGCACAGGGCAGCACGCACACCAAGGAGATGGGACAACTGCAATACGTTGGCTGGCACACAACCATCACTCACTCATAACGATGCGTCCAATGCCATGTCCAGTAATCACAACAGACAGCAAATATGCAGGCCATGTCAGGCATGCACACACCTCAGACCATGCACTGTGATGCTGCCACAACACATGTCACGTTCGGCACCCATGGCTCACAGCATGTACCCCAAAAGCATATTCCCTCCCAAATGCGAATCAGGGCATGGCCCCCATGTTGCCATATGCGTTCCTAAGCGTTCCATTTGAACCCCAAAAGCAAAGTACAAACCAGACCCAGGATGGGCCAGGAGCCCGCATACACCAGAGTCACAATAAGTAGGGGCACAGCAACACACCCATCGGTATGGCCAATCCGTCCCATGCCACATGTGCACAGCACACAGTCCCATTGCCAAGCACACACAACTACAAATGGTACAGCCACACACACGCCTCCGGGAAACCCATGTACGAGATTGCACGAACTGTGAATGTCAGACGACAAATACATACTTCGCCAGGTGCAACACAATAACAAATCTCATTCTCTCCACAGGTGACGAACTGCTGGAGGCTGGGGATGGAGACAGCAGCCAGCACAGCCAGCCTACAAGCCCCCAACGAGGACACACGGATGTGGAGGATCTGTCCACCTCTTCGGACACGGACCACCAAGCAGGCCCATCTGGTGTGGCAGGGCCCAGCCGCTCCCCAGGACCCCTCCTACCCACCAACCCATCATCCAGGGCTGCTGAACATTCCCAGCCCCCTGCTGCCACTGTCATTGCGGCCACACCCACGGTCATTGCGGCCACACCCACGGTCATTGCGGCCACTACCACTGCCGCAACCGCCACCATCGCCGCACCGAGCACCACCGCCGCCACCACCACCACGTCTTCGCTGGCACCAGCCCCAGCGCAGGTGGTGGCCCGGCCGACTGGATCCACCCTGGGAGCCACAGCGAGGACCGTGGTGAGCAATGTGGCTAGTGGGCAGGCCGGTGGCAGCAGGACTGGTAGGAGGAGCAGGGTCAGGGAAACGCCAGCCTCCCCTGGGAGCCATGCCCTGCCTCAAATGGCCAGAGTCCTTGGGGCCTATGAAGAGGCCCAAGGACAATGGGCCAGGTCAGCTACAGACACGCGTGAGGTGCTGGGGGTGCTGAGGTCCATGGACGCCCGTATGGGCCAACTCGTGGACCTCATGGGCCAGCTGGTGGTGGCGGTGAGGTCACAGCCAGGGACAGCAGCTCCCCTCCGCCACCACCTGCAGGGGCGCAGGGTCGAGCAGCAGTGTCCAGTTCCCCTGCGTCCACAGCCAGTGAGCACACCTCAACCACCAGCAGGTCGCAAGCAGGCACCCCCTCGCAAACGTGGAAGGGGCCGTCCGAAGTGGAAACAGATCTCCCGGGAGGACTACGCACGCTCCAAACGCAAGTGACGCAGCCAGCCAGCCTTCCTTGACCACCCACTGCATTGACTTGGACTACGATCCCACTCCACACAGCCATCTGGATGGCATGTGTGTGTTGGACTATGGACATAGAACCAGTGGGTACACCCTGAGCATCACGCAGCCATGACCGACAGCTCATTGTCACTGCACGCACCACTTTTGTCATCACCTTACACACAATCACATGTCACAGTTTGAAATAAATGCACCTCTTACACAAACTGCTGTTTGTGCCCTGTGTTTTATTTGTACGGAATACAACGGCCACCTTGGGCGGAAAGGCACCTGATGCGTGGCATGGCAATGGAACCGGAGGGCCTGTAGGGACCTAGGGGTGGGAGACAGAACAGGAGCACATTCAATGAGTGTGTCACACACCCATCACACAGTACATGTCAACAACTACAAGCAATGTACACACATCGCACAGAGCAATAGGGCACAATGCCACAGCCACCAACAGTGGCATACAACCCTGGCCATGGAGCGTTGACACACAGCACGCAGTGAACAAACGGCCACCCTGACACAGCACACACACACACCTGCACAGATACAGCCACATCAGCCGTCGTACATGGACACTCACCGTCAAGTGAAGTAGTGGGCGATGAGCTGCTGCCACACATTACCAGCTTCCTCCTCTCCACTGTCCTCCTCACTCGAGCTGTCCTGGTCTGCGGGCTGGGGCCCTGGTTGATCTCCGTCATCCACGATGAGGGGGATCTGCTTCCGAATGGCCAGATTGTGCAGCATGCAGCACGCCACCACTATCTGGCACACCTTCTGTGGGGAGTACGCCAGCGCACCCCGGTGCGGTCCAGGCACCTGAACCTGGACTTGAGGAGGCCAAAGGTACGCTCGACCACACGTCTGGTCCTCCCATGTGCCTCATTGTAGCGATCGTCTGCTGGGGTGCGAGGATTCCTCAATGGACTGAGCAGCCATGCCCCATTCGGGTACGCAGAGTCACCTGGGTGTGAGGGACACAGAGAACCGTTGCTATTCCAACTGGACAGGGGACAGCATCGCACAACCAGCACGCTACACCACTCCACATACTCACTGACAATACAGCCATGATCCTGTTGCAGATTGGACATCAGTCGTGGCAAGATGCTGTTGCGCATTATGTGTGCGTCATGGGCCGAGCCTGGGTGATCACCATGTCCGCAAGGCACACCACTTGCACATTCAGGGAGTGCGTGTGCTTCCTGTTGCGGTACAGGTGCTCAGTGGCCTGTGGTGGAACAAGGCCAACATGTGTGCAGTCAATGGCTCCAACGACGTGTGGGATTCTGCCAAGGGCATATAATGCACCCTTCACTGCCGCCAATTCACGAGTCCTGGGGAAGCGGATGTACCTGTTTCGGTACAGCATCATGGCTGCCAGTACATCCCTCAGCACCTTGCTGAACATGGGCTGGGACATCCCTCCTCCACTGCCCACTGTGTGCTGGAATGACCCAGTGGCGAAGAAATGCATGGCGGCCATCACCTTAGCCGTGGGGGTGACAGCTGTCGGATACACCCTGCGGGGACGGAGATGGGGTTCCAACATGGCACACAGTCGATGCAGGGTTGGCCTGTCCAGCCGAAACTTCCTAATGACCTCTGTATCGTCCATGTCCGCCAGCAATTGGTATGGGCGGTCAATGTTCGGTCTCCGCCTGGGTTAAATGGCAGAGGACACATGTCAAAGCAACACAACACATAGCAATTTTGCATACACATCACTGACATGACTGAGCAAGCACATGAGCCACAGCCCAGCTGTCAAGCTGGGACGGCACGGCCACAATACACTTACACAGGTCTCCCAACAATGGCAATGGCTAGTGATACAAACCACTGCCATGTGCATGCACATGGGGATCTAGGCCCCAATGACTTGTGGGGCGTGCTGATGGGGACTGACTGCATATTCGTCAAGCGGCAACGCCACGGCAACATGAATGTCTGCTGAGCATGGAACTGCTTCCGAGGCTGGATGAGTATGGCACACGACGACGACGATGTGGGCACAGGCTGAGCGGCCAAAACAAGTGGGACCTGTGGCACGAGGGGATATGAGACAGTAGTAGGTGTCAGCACTGCACCCTATGTACAGCACTGTACGGATCACACCTCCCGAAACATTGACAGGTGTCCACATTGACAGCCCCATGCCAAGACGGCTGTGTGCTTGCAGTCACACGTCACAGGTGAGAGGTTACATTGCACGTGCCAGGTGGCAGACGTACATAGTGGGAGCTGGCATGTGTGTGCATGTGTCTCCTGTTCAGGATCCACCAGATGGGTGCTGACTCTGTACTGACCATTGGACACAGCATGTTCCGTGGAAGGCTTGTGTGTGTGGGATGGTGGCACTGGATGTGCCTCCGTTGGGTGGGGGGCCATGCACAGGGCGGGAACGTTGATGATTGCGCATTGTTGGTCACGGTGGGTGCACCCACTAAGATGTGTTGCCCTGTGTTCAATTCCTATGTCCGCATGATGATGGACTGTAGATGTGGGCAGACTACACATTGGTCGATGTGCTGTCTATATGCATGTGCCTTCACACCAGGCACAGCTGCCCCTGCACATGTGACCCCTGCTGGACTCGCTGCTGGGTCTGTGGAGCTGATGCACCTTCTGTGCGTGGGGCGGACAGCTCTCCTCACTTCCCTCATTGCGCATGTCATGACTTTGCCGCAGGTGACATGGATCATGGAGGGCCCACATGTACGCGTGAGTAGGCTACACATGATTGTTCACTGGTCGCCACCCCCAGTCAGTGTTTCGAATGGGAAGGTTGTCGTGCTGGTGGTATGTTCGATGTGGCGGATGGGCGGGCCTAGGTGCCGGCTTACATTCCGGACATGGGGGGTAGTTGGATTGGCGACTAGTTGCAGTACACACGGGACACGTCTCTTCCTTTCCACATCTGGGTCATCCCTTGTACTCACTGACAGTGATACAGTCATCTTCGCCCCAGCCCTCATGTCCTCCCTCGCTCCCCCAATATGCATGTGCACCTGCGAGGCTAGCGCTTGCACAGGCAGCCCCAAGCTCGCACCAGAGAGGGCAAGGAGTGTATGTGTGGGTCCAGTTGCACGAGTGGGCTGTCTCAGGGTATGATGTGTTGCGGGACGCCGTCCACCTGCGTGGTGCCCCAAATGGAGACCCGGCCTGCATGGACTATGCATCACAGTCTTCGCCTTCCGGATCCGCCACCTGCGACACCCAGTGGCTGTGGCTGCCCTTGCGGCCATGCCGCGTCCGTCTGTGACTGATGGCCCACACATTCACTCTTTGGCCTCTCTGGGGAGGGCTCGGGGTGGTGGCGCACGCGCTTGCACTTAGTCGCAATGGCATGTGGCGTGGTTGGTATAATGGGCAATGGATGGGATGGTGCGAGCCACCTCCCGTGACGTCAGTGCTGCTCGTGCTGTGGTGCGTCCCCCTACACTTCCATTTGACTTGTGCCATGCTAGACGTTGAGGTTCTATTGCCTGCGTGATATGACCAGGAGGAGCGCGAGGAGACCTCTCACACACCATGCTCCACTGCCATCCCGTGCCCTGTATCGCCTGTGCGGATTGACTATGTTGGGGTTACACCTGGTCGACTGGGGCTGTGTGTGCCTTGTCAAGGGGCATGGCGGGCGCACAACAGGATCCAGCTTGTCCACAGAGGGTGGGCTGAGGTGCGCCTGGTACCGCTTTGTACGTGTGCCCGGCTGCTGTGCACACACGTGTTCACTCCCCCCGACAGGTGTCCTCTCACAATGCCCAGGGAAGCGGTGGTGTACTGTTCATGACCCCTCCCGACACGGCGTGCTCCAACTTGGCATGTGCGCATCTACCCGTCACACCCACCCACCTGAGCACTGCGTCCATACGACTTCACACGACACATGTGTGTCTTCCACAGTTGTGCTACTCATTTGCGTTGACATCCAATACCAGTGGACTACATGGTCATGTCACGACTGCCGTGTACTTCACATACTCTCATCCTCTCTCATTCGTACTTGTGAAATGAGTCAGCGGAGACAGTTTTGGTTTCAAACATTATATTGAGTCTTCTGTCCTCTGTGATGCAGTATAGTGGACACTACTGGCAGCGGAATACATGTTGAGGATATACTGAGCATGATTGCAAATGGGATAGGGTGTGGGGTTACATGTGATTGGCTGTTGCATGTGGGATGTGGGCTTCAGAGTTACATCTGCTTGGCCAAGGCTGTGCTAATGTACATTTACGTATAGCTGCGGAGCTGCGGACTTTGACACAGACGGTATACATGTAGCCTACCAGACCGCTTGGCATCATGGGCACAGTCCATCTCAGTTCCATGTGACAGGTTTGCTGCGGTTGTTCCTCATGCACGCGTGCATGTGTGATGACATCAGGGCATGTGCTTGTGTGCATGCAGCGGCGTGCCACTTGTTGTTGCACTGTGGTGGTTACTGGACATGTCACAGTCACTGGGGTCGTGTTGTTGTTGTATGCACTTGTCGTCCATGCAAAGGTCCTGGTATGGGATTCCCGGGGCGGGGGTGGGAGGGGTGCAGCACCCACAGACTCCAGGCGACCTATTCATGTCCACTGAGCGGTGTGTGTGTCCATGGGCGCTGGATTCATGTCGTGTCCTGGTTGTACGTGCAGTTCCGTCCATGTGGGTGCGATACACAGACCCCATGCCACTGCCTCCCACGATGCATGCGGTGTTCCTGGATGTGATGGGGAACAGTGTGCATGTCCCGGTCATATCCGATGTCATGGCGATGTCGTTGATGGTGTGGTTACAGTTGCCGGTCGTTTGGTATGGCTGTTGTGGTGGTGACTGGCCAGTCAGTGCGGAAGCTAAGCATGGGTGCGGGGTTGGACATCATAGGTCAATCGGGGAACCTGCGTTGTGGTCCGACGAATTTACAGGTTGTCAGGTATGCGATGCCGTCCAGCAGGGCTTCCATGTCATTGGTGGTGTACATGTTTGCCAGCCAATGTAGCGGATGGTGGCTGTCAAGGTGTTGTTCGTAAGTTGTCCCTTGGAGGACCATGATGGGGCATGCTGGGTGACATTCGATGTAGCTGTTCTCGATGATCCGTCGTGTGGAGGCACAGTGGTCCCATTTCAGTGCGGGTGCGATGTTGGCCACATACGCCATGCCCCCATAGGCAGAGCAGGCCCTGTCGTGTGCGTCCAGAGGGAGGAGTAGTGGTAGCAGGTCCGCCTTTAGACATGCCGGGTTGGAGAGGCATATCTCCACGGGATGCTGGTAGGGACACCTCCGACAGTAGAAGACGGGCATGACTTAGCTGAACAATGTGATGCGGTAAGTCAGTCGGTAACTTACGTTCAGCAGGGACAGGAGATCGCATCCCAATATATGTAACAGGTTGGTTTTGTACAGCTTGAGTTGTCCGGCGTAGTTGGGTAGGTGTGTTGCGGTTGCCATTTCGCAGCGGTGCGTTGTGGTGGCGTGCTCCGGCTGTGTGTGCAGTCTGCAATGTGCACGCTCCGAGGTTGCTGTGAGCTCTGTGTAGTCGTAGGGAGACAGGACTTGTGTTCTGTTGGCTTGTTTGGAGGACACGGGCCCTCATCCCACATGCTTCTCAGACAGTTCAAGGTCAGTGATGTGTGACTCCTTCCAATTAACTTGCATGTGGCCGACATGGGGGAGTGTTTTCTTCTTTCTTCCCCGTCCGTTGTGTGCTTCTGTGATATGCGCTATCTGCCCTGTGGTCGGTCTCCTCGGCATGCCTGTGTTGGTCTCTTCTTGGACAATGGCTGTATTCACCGGCTTCTGTCGTAGGGCTGTGGTTTCGGAGTTGGAATGGAAGGTCATTCAGTGCTGTCTGCTCTCCCTTGTGTGGGCGGCAGGCTGCCTTTCCGCTCTGCGTTGGGCCTTGTGTGTGAATGTTATTCTTGGGCCACCTGTTGTCGGTCCCCGGGCTCTTTGGTGTTCCGTTTTATATGTCTTGTTCATATGTGCAGGATGGTATGGGTGTTTCAGTGTGGTACTGGCGTTCCTCTTCCCGAAGGGGCCCTGCTTCTCCTAGTTGGTGTTGCCGCCGCTGTGTGCTACGCCATGTTTGTTACACTGGGGTGTGTCCTGCTGTTGCGTGACTTCACTGACATGTGTGCGTCGGTTGTGTGGCGTTGGGTGTTGTCCGTGAATTGGGCGTTGGGGACATGTCTGTGGCAGGCCTGTCACGTGTCATGTGCGTTCGGGGTGGGGCTGATGTGTGTGCTGCTTGGTTGTGTCCCTGTGTCTGTGTGCGACGCATGCATGGCGCTGCGGTTGGCCTCTGCGTTGTGCGCATGTGTGGCGGCGTCATCGCCGCTTTGGGGCCGTGACGGGGTCGTTGGTTCCTAGTCCCAGGTGGTGTGTACACATGTGTTACGCGATGTTACGATTTGGCCTGTGTGTCATATGTGGATGCAATGGTGGATGTGTAGTGTACACGCGCTGGTGGGGGGTTGTCCGCTTTTTCCGCCCTTGCACTGTGTGCGCTGTTTGCGTGCACTTGTTGTGTGTGTGCCTACCTGCGTCTCCGCGGTACGTTGCGTCCTTGGTGGTGCATCAGCAGGAGCATGGGGAGGGCCTGCAGTGCTGGATTCATGCTCGGGGAGCCGCTTCTTCGTTGTCCGTGCTCGGCGTCCGTGTTACCGCTTCGGTTTGTCGTACGGTATCTCTTGGCCGTGGGAGCCGTTTGTTTGCGGCATCGTAATTTATGCGCCGGGCGGGACGTGTTTTCGTCGGACGGTGTGTGTCAGTTAGGCTGCGCCGCTACGTGTACGGGCGCACTTTGATGGCGGACGGTGTTGCTGGCTTGCCGGCGGTGTTTGGCCTACTTTTCGCATCGTAATTGGGCGGGCGTGTGGACTGCTGCGTGCCGGCGGTAACTGGTGGTTTTTGCATCCGCCAGCACGGCGGTTGTGCTTCCGCCCGCCATCGTAATGGGCTCCATAGAAACATAATATAATGTTTAAAAAATCTAAAAATTACATACAAAGATTATTTTTTTAAAATGTATAATTAATTTATCAAACAAATAAACATTTTGTAATTAAAATTATTTATAATCAAAAACATTTATTACATAAATATAATATTTTTTACCTACCCTATAACACCATAAAATTTACAACACACATCTAAATTTTTTAAAAAGTGTACCTCCATAATTAACACAATAAATTACCAATTATACACATATTATTAATTAAAAAAGCATTAAAACAGATAAAAATTAATATACTAACCAAACGTTACGCCAATATATAACCAAAATTCACAAACAAAATAAAAAATAAACAATTACCAAAAATATTTATCAAGTAATAAATGAATATTAATGATCAAGTAATGATTAATTAGTTTAAACTAAATTACTTTCCACCCTCTACCCCAATAAACACCACAACACACACCTAAAAATAATTACACAATTTCCATAACTAATGTTACATTAATAAATTAATATCAATTAACCACAAATCATCAATTAATTTACACAAATTTACTTCCCACCATCTAGCACTATAAACCCCACAACTCACAGATCAAATTAATTACACAATTGCCATATTTAACTTTTAATTAATTAATTAGCATTAATTAACAAATAATTAATTATTTAAAAAATAAATTACCTCCCACCCTATTCCCCTATAAACCCCACCACCCATTTCTAAAAACATGACACAATTAACATAATTAATTAACAAATAATTAATTAATTAATAACAATTAACAAGCAAATTATAAATAATTATTAATGAATTAATTCCAAAAATTAACACTATAAACTAAAATTAAATAAATATTATATAAAAATATTAATAAATATATTAAAATTAAATTACTTCCCACCCTACTCCCTATCAACCCACAACCCGCTCCTAAAAAAATGACACAATTAACAATCAATCAATCAATTTAGTCTTTATTTCGATTCTTTCAATCATTAAAGACACAAAAATGACAACACAGCACAGTAAAAAACTTCATACATAATTCCTACAATTTCATAAAAGCTATAAACCATTAAATAATCCCTTTAAAAATATTAAATAAGCATAAAAACGATAAAAACGATTATGTACAACAATCGATTTCTCAGAGTCAAATGTTCTAACTGTCTCAAGGGAGCCTGGCCTAAAAATCATTTTCTAGTCCATACAGTGTTATAGCAATCTGCAGATACTGTTGGGCAATGGTATCAGTATACGAACGTTGTTATATACTTGTCGTCTCTTTTGCACCTGGTGTGCCACTCAATGTTCCTTGCCTCTTCAGGCAATTTGCTCGGACACCCCACATCCAACTCAGAAATGTAGCTGTTGCTACTACTATAGGTTCGTGTGTGTTAGTTTTCAGTATACAAAGTGCAATATTGCTTGATCTTGTGCCCATATTGGCAAAAATTGGCTTAAGCCATTTATCCCTGGGGCGCTTGTATGCTGGACACACGAACAAAATGTGGGGGATTGTCTCATCCTGCATTAGGCAAGATTCACATTTGGTGGCCATTGAACTTTGCCATTTCAACATAAATGATTTTATCGGGAGGGAACCAACCCTAAATTGATGATACAACTTTCTATCTAAGGGTTTTGATATAAGGTCCCAATAGGCCTCACACCGGATGCCTTGTTTATGTTCCATAAAAATGCCCGAGAGAGAAGTATTCTTGATGTGTGACATGCGCTTTATTTTAACCATGTTCCAATAGGCTTCTTTAAGAACTTTTTAGATGGAAATGATTTACTTACTGGATTTTCCCACAGGTGGCTATACCCCATATCCACCAGTGTGCTCTTGATTTTTTGTAGCCATACAATATTACTTGATGAGTCAGCTTCTCTTACATCTTTCACTGCATTAGCATAGTGAACCAGCTCTGGAGTAGTCCAGAGCCTTCTCCAGTATGCTATGGTCTGAACCGGGCTAACTCCTCTAGTGTGCAACAACCTACATCTAAGTAAAGGGGTTTTTAGTGGGGTGGATTGTGGAAGACCTGTAAGAGTTCTCAAAAACTTGTTCTGGGCTACAGTTAATGATAATACATTTTCGAAGCCCCAGAGCTCGGCTCCATAAAGGATAAAGGCCCTAACCTTGGCATTATACATTGTTAGAGCCGGGCCTACTGGCTTCGTTTGGGACAGCCTATGTTCTTTTAATAAAGCACCTGCAAGTTGAACGTGCTTGAGGGTCATTAAATCTATCTGGGGTTTCCAGTTTAACTTCTTGCCCAGAGTCACTCCCAGGTATGTAAAAACATCAGTTTGTTCCAATTGAACATTGTTCATGAATACTCTCCCTGCACCATTTTATGTTTGTGTAGAACCATAAATTTGGTTTTATCAACATTTACTACCAACTCATGGTCACTACAAAAGGTCTCAAATCTATTCAGAGCGCACTGCAGCCCTTTCTGCGTCTTAGATAGGATAAGGGTATCATCAGCAAACATTAATAACGGTACCTTCGCACCGGCGAGTGAGGGAGCATCCGTTGGATATGAGGAAAAATAATGTACAGCCCTGTTTATAAACAATGAAAAAAGTGTAGGGGCCAGAACACATCCTTGCCGGACACCTTTTGATACATCAAACCTGTCTGTAACCTTGCCCTGCGACCCCCAGCGTACCTGCGCAAAGTTGGACTCATGAAGTTTAACAATTAATGCAAGGAGTTCTACTGGCATCCCAAGATCTTTTAGTACTCCCCATAGTTTGTAGCACAGCACCAGATCAAACACGGATTTGAGATCTATAAAGGCCGCATAAATGGTGCCCCCCGCAATAACTACAGAACGCCAATAGATCATCATAAACCTAAAAACCTGATCTATGGTACTGACTTTTTGGCGGAAGCCAGCCTGTAGTGGGGATAGAACATCATTTTCACTAATCCAAGATTGGATCATACTCAGCACGAGCCTGGCCATGATCTTTTGCATTGAATCTATCAGACTTATTGGCCTATAGTTACACAATTAACATAATTAACAATTAATTAATAATAATTAACAACCAATTAATAAATAATTAATAATACATTAATTCCCATAATTAACAGTATAAAATTTTTTTTTTTTTAAATATGAATTCATAAAAAATAATAATTTAATTATAATTAAATATCTTCCCACCCTATTCCCCTATAAACCCACAACCCACTCCTAAACAAATTACACAATTAACATATTTACCAATTAATTAATGAATAACAATTAACAGCCAATTATTAATTAATTAATAATAAATTAATTACCACAATTAACACTATAAAATCTACATTAAATAAATACTAATAAAAAAAATTAATATTTAATTTATTATAATTAAATTACTTCCACCCTATTCCCCTATAAACCCACAACCCGCTACGGAACTAAAACGCAAAATTAATGTAAAATAAAATTAATAACTACTAAAAAATTAACACATATATTAAAAAACAAAAGCAATACTTGGACAAAAAAATAGAGCACATACATTTAAAATACATACTAAAATACATAACACTAATTAAATATAATTAAATATAACTATATTTTTGCAAACAATATTAATGACTTCGATATTTTAAAAAACAATATTTCTTACCTTCAACTCGATATTCTTTACCACGATATTCTTGCTGTCGATATTTCTGTGTCTCGAAATTTCAAAGTCGATATTCGTGCAAGTTGACATTTCCAACTCGATATTCTGACTCTATACCGCAGTTCAGTTTTAAACAGCCATTTCGACCTGGAAAAATTAAACCTTTTGCCATGCCTAAACCTTCTTTTTTATTTCTTATAAGTGACCCCCTAAGGCAGGCCATACAGGCACATAAGGCGGGCGCATAGCATTTAAAAAGTAGGACATGGGTACTTAGGTTTTGCAAGTCATAGCAATAAAAGACTCCTAAAATTGTTCTTCACTCTAGTAAGACCTATCTCTCCCATTGACTAACACTGAGTTCCCTTATTAGTGGTAAGTTTAGATTGCGGACAGATAGAAAAATACTGTTTACACTCAAACGAACTAAAAGTTGCATTCCTCTCTAATGGTAAAGTCAGATTATAAGTTGGTATGTACTTGTCCCAACCACTTGTGCCTTCTGCCAGTGTCCTTCTTCAAAAGAATATGAATGGCTCTGCTGTTGGGCTTTGTGCATTGCTTTCAGACAGTAATACAAAGGGGGCATAGGTGTGCACAGGATGAGCCATCCTGGCAGGATAACTGAGGAGGGGCTGTACCCAGCGCCACTTACATTTCAAAGGGCTTTGCCTCATGAACACACAAATGAACCTAACACCAGGCTTCCCTTGCCTTTTGTCATCCCAGACAGATTGGAGCCTTGAAAGGGGAAGGGGAACAACTTTCCAGAACCAAATGTGGGATAGGACAGGGAGTCCCCCCACATAAAGGCTGGCACTAGGTTTAAATATTGGACTTCCAGTGTCACTGATCAGAACTTTCTTGGACATGTGGAAATCACAGAAGAAGGATTGCCCTGCCGCCAGAAGACTGCCCTGCTGCTTGAAGGACTGCCTTGCTATCTGAAAAAGAAGATTGGACCTGCTTGCCTTCATCACAGGATACCCAGAGTGACTCTAAGTATAAGTTTGCTCACCTTGTGCGTGAGCTACAGGGACAGAACAAGCTTTAGAGGCCTCCCCCCAACTGTCCAGCTGACCTGCTGTGCTGGACCTTCCTGGGCCTGCAACTGGACCTGCCTGAGCCCTGCTGCTGGCCTCTGCTGGAGTGGGTTCCTGATCCCAAAAGGTAGCCTCCCATGTCCTGGACTCTTGACTATCATGAGAGTGTACTCCTCCTTAAGAAAAGGTGAAAATCCTGAAGCTTGCGCCCTCACAATCACAAATGGGTCTGTTCATGCAAGGACTCCCTCGAACGCGAAGCTCCGATGAAACCTACTTGTCGGGCTGACAACGACTGTTCACGGCAACATGCAACACGATACCTGCACTTTGCACTACAGCAACGAAAGCCCACAACGACTGCCAATGCGAAGCTACATCAACCACCATCCGCTATGCTGAGCAAGCTGTTTGCACTTTTGCAATGGCCATCCACGATGCCCCGCCTGCTCTTTTTGTCACTGTGATGACCGCCCACAACTTTAGCCTGGTCTAGCATGACCATATTACCACGAATGACACTTTATGCTTTTAGGTGCTAGTTCCACTTAAAACTTTGAATATCTCCAGTTCTACAGATTGGATTTATATTGTTTTGGTATAATCTTATTTACTAAAATGTACTGTATTTTTCTAAATTGGTCATGTGTTTTTTTCACTTTATTGCTTTTAGTGTGCTGCATAAATACTTTATACTTTGCCACTGAACAAAGCTTGACTGCTTTGTACCAAGCTACCAGAAGGTTTACACAGGTTAATTTGTGACTTTTCTGGGTCACTCTGACAAGGATTGTGATTGTTGCCTGAGTGGGGTTTTAACCACCCTCAATCAATTACAGAATTTCTTACACCTATTATAGAAAGAGATAAGGTAGAAACAATCTGCACTATAGATGGGAGAGAGGTTTTATTAGGACCAATCAATATCCAGACAATTCAGCTAACCATGACAATTCTCTGTGACATCAAAGACGGGTCCATTTTGATTTAATTTCAGACCTCCAGTTCAGAGCAGTTCTTGTTATTTCATGGCTATACCAGCATAATCCAAGCATTGATTGGGCATTAAGAAGTTTAAACTTTGAGTTGTCATATTGCTTTAAACATTGACTTCAGAAAGCTGAATTGAATTAAGGGAGTCTTCAGTGCACTCTGGGAGATGGGGAATTAATAATCCCTGAAGTTGATAGGGATTTCAAAGACATATTTGACCAAAAAAGGTTAGGTTATTACCACCTTATCGACCTTTTGATTGTTTTATAGATCTTCAACTTGGGGCCCAACTTCCTTACAGCAGAATTTATGCCTGGACAGAATGTGAACATCTTTTTCTTAGAAAATACCTAGATGAAATCTTGGATGTTGTATTCATTCGTTCATCATGATCTCCAGTCTACTCACTTTTATTTTTTATCCACGGGAAAGGAGGAGAGCTCAAAACATGCATAGATTACCGAGCACTAAACCTTGAAACTATTAAAAAAAAGCTATACCCTGCACCTGAGACCCTCTTTATTGGACCAAGTAAGGAGAGCAAAGATATACAGAAATCTGGACGTAAGTAAGTCTTACCATTTAGTGGGCATCCCAGAGGAGGATGTGTAGAAAATCACATTCCAAACTAAGGGCCTGATTTTTTGGGGAGGAGGACAGACTAATCGTCACAAACGTGACGTATAACTAGACCACCATATTACAAGTGCCATAGAATACAATGCACTTGTAATATGGTGGATGGGATATCCATCATGTTTATGACAGAGTATCCTGTCTGCTGAAATATAAATCAGGCCCTAAATTTGGTCTATATAAGTACTTTGGGGCCTATTACCATGGCGGGCGGATTGCCACCGCCGGGCGGGGGGTGGCTACTGCCAGCCGGGCGGTGGCGATCCGCCCGTCAAATGTCCCTGGTTCTCCCCCGCCATATTAGTATGGCGGGGGCACCGCGGCGGACGGGAAGACCGTCCGCCGCTTTTCCGCCGGTCGAATTGTCGACCGGGCGGAAAAGGGACACAATATGGTGGCGGTGTCTGCAAGACACCGCCATTCATATTATGATGTGAGCGGAAAGTGTCCTTTCCATGGCGGCGATGCCACCATGGAAAGGCATGCGATCCTCGATGTTGGGGGCCCGTTGCGGGCCCCCATGGTGTTGGGGGTGGGGGTGCACATGGGGGGTACCTATGGTACCCCCCTCATTGCAATGCACTACGTTGCAGGCACCACGTGGTGCCTGCCATGTTGTGCATGGCGATGCTGTGCACAATCCTTTTACATTGCGGGCGGGGCTGCAGCCAGCAGATCCACCCGCAATGTAAAAGGCCCAGGATGCGCCCGCCAGTGTGGCGGGCGCATCATAATTTGCATTGCGGGACCGCCGCAACATCAGCGGTCGGTCCCGTGCTCCGTTGCTGTGGCGGGCGGACTTTGTCCGCCCGCCATCGTAATGGACCCCTTTGTTCTGCCCTTCTGATTGTGCAATGCCCCGTCTGTCTTTCAATATTTCATAAATCAGGTGTTACACAAATTCATAGACATGGTCTATGTTAATGATGGTATAATCTACACAAACGTTTTGCCAGACTAGAGAAATGTATATTTCAAGTTACTAAAGTTGAATTCTTGGAGTTTTTCAGGCTGGCTTTATCAATCAGTTTTCAGTCATAGTATCTCCCATAATGCGTTTTTTTTAAAAAGGAACAACAACCCAATGCAATTTAGAAGCTGAGAAAACTTTTCAGGTTTTGAAGGAATGATTTGTTACTGCCCCAGTGCGTAGCCATCTAGCCCTATCTCATCCTTTTGTTGTGGAAGTGGGTGCTTCAGAAAGTGCCATTGGAGAAATATTGTCACAACTTGACCCTGTCACGGGCAGTTACATCCGGTTGTTTTTTTCTCTTGTAAATTGAGCCCAGCAGAGTGAAATTTCACTGTTGCAGAAAGAGAATTACTAGCTGTAAAAGTAGCACTTGAAGCATGGTGCACTACTTATTGGGAGCCCAACACACCACCACAATTTCGACAGATCATCGCAATCTACAGTTCTTAAAGTCTGCTCCAGCTCTTTCTGCCACACATTTACTTTGGGCACACTTCTTACGTGATTATTCCTTCATTATCACTTTCCATTCAGGAAAAAAGAATGAGAACGCTGATACCTAGTCATGTTATCGGTACCCCCACATAGAATACCCGGTTGACACTCTTTCTATGATACTCACTGAAAAACTAGTGAGACACGCGTCAGTTGAAGAATTTGTAGCCCAAGTACAAGAGGAACAAGGCACTGAGGAAAGTATAGAGGTGCTAACACAGCATTCAGGCATTCAAAAAGATGATTTGTATTATGTTAATGAAGCCCTATTCCTCCCCACCAAAGCAATACAGGCTTTACAGTGGAGTCACCATAGTCAATTAGCGGGTCATCCAGGGGAGTGAAAGGTTTAATTTTGGTGAGAAGACATTTTTCGTGGTCTACAATAGTCAAGGAAGAGAGAGATTTGTAAAGAGTTGTGCAGTATGTGCTCAGAGTAAGGTTTATTTTAAATCAATATTCTGTCTACACACTCTCTGTTTCATAATAATCAATCTTATATTAATTGTATTTATCACCCAGTGCTGTCCAGGTAAGCGCAATGTCTCATACCGCACCTCTAATTGTGTACATTGCAACACTGTCATAACAAGTGGCACATCCTACAAAAAGTCAAACCATTTGGTTGAAACACTCAGCAGATTGCAATAGTAAAAATGTAGTATATGCATTATAATGCAAATGCGGAAGAATGTGATGAAAAATCAAAGCATAAGAGTAATATGTACAATAAGACCAAAACTTTGAGTGCAGCAGCGCATTGGATGGAAGCAGGGCACAATCTAACACAATTGCGATTTCAAATCATGGAAGTAGTCACCCCTATGGCAGGAATGGACAATCAAAAAAGACTTTCTCAATCTAATTTTTTTTGGTTCAGAACATTAAGCACCATGCAACCAGAAGGGATGAATGACATATTTGAATATGAGTGCTTTCTTTGAAGACTTTTTGAACAATTGTAGCATTTTGTTTTATCTGTGTACTTCATACATTCTAAATGCTACTGCATTTGTTTTTGATTAACAGTGTGAACAGCATATAGCCCAATCACATGTGGTACTGAAAATTCTGGACCTGTGTCATTAACATCATTGTAACATGACGATTTTGGTATCAGCAGACCGGTAATGACAGGTATGCTATATCTGAGTATTTGCGTCATATTCGAGTGACGGGATCACTCTAATATTAACGATTCCCTTGTGAACCCTCGGGTTCCATTTTGTGTACGGCAGCCATTTTGTGGTTGCCCTCACATAAGGCAATGTCTCTTGCCAAAACGCGCCTTAGGGGACACGTACACTTTCAGTGACCTGGGCAAGCTGACTCCACTGTCCAGAGCCAGAACCTGTTCGGCCAGTTTTAGTTCCCAGTGGCCGATCGAGATTAGGGGCCCAGGTGCAGCATGCCATAAACCCTTCATTGCACACATCTATATCTAAATCTTATTCACACCTGTCACTGCTCTTTCTTTATGACCTGCTTTACGAGGAGGAGGTGCCCGGTTT
The DNA here is from genome assembly GCA_963921515.1 of Calotriton arnoldi. Classification (NCBI taxonomy): domain Eukaryota; kingdom Metazoa; phylum Chordata; class Amphibia; order Caudata; family Salamandridae; genus Calotriton; species Calotriton arnoldi. The sequence goes on from CAWUFW010006991.1 coordinate 952,904, forward strand.
TATTAGGGGTCCAGATTATATCTGTTGCAGGTGTTGGGCCTCACTGGGTATTTGGTTGTGGGCTGGACAAACTGAAAATGGGCTTGTCATCATGAATCTGTCTTTGTTTTGTTGTAAAAATATGTGAATGACCCACTGTAAAAATAAGGAATGTTTGCCTAAAGCATAATATTCTGTATAAAAGAGATAGCTGGTTTCCATGAAAGCAGGCAGTCTCCTGAGAACATACACATTGTTGTACTTCTAGGATACCTGTTGCTGGCTGCAGCCAATAAATTGATCTTTGAAGCCACCAAGAAGACTCTGTGTTTCTGTAGTCTGAGACAGGAAGAACTCGAGGTCATTGGGTGTGTTCCCTGGCACCGCTGGGTCCAATAAAACCCAGTACTTCAATTGGCGCCCAACGCGGGGCGATTTCAGCGGTACCGGTCCAAGCCAGAGGTCGTGAGGAGCTTCGTGTAAAATTCTGGAGGAAGGCCAACCACTTCATCGACCCCTGTATGTCGTTCGTGGTCCGAAAGTCTTTGCTGCGAGGTTCCCCGCGTCCCGACGGCTACGAAGGACTGCTGCCCTGACTATCGCCCTAACTTGGACCCTTTTATGATTTGTAGAGCGAGACAATAGACGAGTCTTCTGGTGACATCATCGATACCTCAGTTAAGTATAAGTGGAGCGTCTCCCAGTCCTTAGTCTTGGTTCTTAGTTTTGGGTATCCCATGGGATCTTTGATTTGTTAGGATCTTTTGATTTGGAACTTGCAAGTACCAAAGCCGAAGGACTCGTGTATTCACGAGACTGTCGTATTCGATAATCCTTTGAAGTTTGAAGCTAGACTAGTGAGCGAAGATGCCTGGTCTTAGCAGACTTGGAAATTTGTTTTGTCTTGGTTGTAATAGGGATTCCCGATTGGAGGACTCGTGTCCGGTTCCTCCAATTGGAACTCCAACCTATGAGCTCTACGTGAAGCATGGAGTGGGCCCTATCACGTATAATAACGTATGGGTTAGGTACACAAGGAAAGATGGTGTCCTAAAGTGGCCCCAATATGGTAGTTTTGACACCGAAATTCTGGATAATTTAGAGGTTAGACTTTTTAAGAAGAAAGCCCGGCCGGCGATGTTTGACTCTTTCCGCCTATGGCGAAAAGAAGCCAAACAGAAAGAAATTAAATTAGTAAAGAAGAATAAAAGAGAAAAGGGTATTTCAATAATGCAAGCTGCTATGCAGTATAAGGATGATGAAGAGGAACAAGCGAGTGAACAGCTGCACAGGCAACGTAAATTGGCAATTTATAAATGTTATCCAGTTTTGCCACCTCTTCAGCAAGATACAGTGAAGGAACTTGAGAAGGATCCTTTAATGTCTCATTTGTTGAATTCACCACCTCCTTATGCGCAGAGTGCTACAGCACCTCCGCAACCTTTAGTTGTATAACCCCCAGTTGTTGTACCTCCGGTTCTTCCACAACCACCAGCTGTTTTTCAGTTGGCACCTACTACTATGGCGCAGCCCCCTCAAGGGCTGCCACCTTTACTACCTGTTCAATCTTTACTTCCTATGACTTTGCCCCCTGCATCTATTTCCCTCCACACTATCCCTTCTGACACTGCCTCTGCATTTGCTTTGTCTCCTCCTGTTTTTCTCCTGTTCATTTGTCAACTTCTCCTTCTGTCCGACAGAGAATGACAAACACTGTTACTAGTATTTTGTCTCCTTTCTTTGGGTCACCGACTACGACCCCCGTTTTAGAGCGTAAACAATTGCGTAGCCAATTGCCCGATTCTAGAGAGAAGGGAGTATTGGATCATTTGGCGCATAAATGGGTCACTGACCCTACAAGATATGAGTTAGAGTCTGTTATGGATGTCTTCCACCAATGGCAAGCACCAAAACAGAGATATGTTTTTGACAAAATGTGCGAAGTTCTTCTTGAAAGATTAAAAGATTGTGATATGGAGGCCAATCCGCCTGAGTTGTGTCGTGTACGGTTTGAGTTTTCCAAAGGCACGATTGTGGGTTCCGATATTGAGAAAGCAGTTGCGACATTATTATCATTTAGGAGTGAGGGTATTTCTTGACTGTTGTTTGAGCCAGAACCCTCTGTTAAAAGGAAGGTCAGACAGTATCCCATGAGAGAAGTTCCCCAGTTTGGAAAGAAGGAGACCTAAATGCTGTTCCACCTATTCAGCCTCATTTTCAACGTGTGTGGGTACATGTTCCATGGAAGCGAACTGAAGTCCTGGCTCTTAAGCAGACTCTACCCGACCCCCGTAAAAACCCTGCAGGTTATTATAAGGAATTATCACAGACTGCAGACTCCTGTGTTATGAATTTAGCTGATATAGACATGTTGTTTGGAAATGTGGTCCCACAGCCTTTATGGAGAGTGATCCGTCACACGGATCATGCGCCGGAGTTAGGGGACACATGGATTAATATCAATGCGGCAAATGACAGACAAGTAGGCGGTGCTAAACCAGAGCCTTTAGTAGCAGACCTCCCTGGTAGGATCGTTACTTACATGAAGACTTTGATGCCTGCAATGCGTGTAAATTGGGATAAATTGTCTGCATGCAAGCAGAAGAAGGAGGAAAGTGTATCTGACTTCTTCACTAGGTTTGAAGAGACATTTATCGACCACAGTGGTCAGGATATGAGTACAGAAGGTGGTCAAAGGTTGTTTGTTGACAAGTTTGTGCATAATTTGCTTCCCGAATTGTGTAAAAATTGAAAGATTCAGAGAGTTCTTGGGCCGTTTCCTCTTCAGCACAGATATTGGCTACGACACAATACTACGAAAATAGAGATAAAGATGAGAAAGATAGAGCAGACAAGAAAACTAAAGAGTTAAAAACAAAGGTTCTTTTACAACAAGCGTATCCGCCTCGTAGTAATCAGCGTGACTATCAGCAACCTCAACAGTATCAGAGGAATTCGCAAAGGTTTGAGTATCCTCAACAACGTGCTCTGATAGGCCCTAACCAATGTTCATATTGTAAGGAAGAAGGTCATTTTAAATATAATTGCCCTATTTTGTTGCAGCGTATGAATGGTATTTCTGGCGCAAGAGGTCGAGGTGTTCCACAAGCACCTAGAGCTAGAGGACGCGGAAATTTCACCCAGAACGCGCGCCCATTTCCTCCTCAAAATTCAATGAATAGTTTTGATCAGCAGAATAACGCGTCTGGTAGGACGACTCAGTACTATGCTGATGACTACTATGCAGAAGGTGAGAGTATGGAAGGTGATGATTGCTAGGACAGCCATAGACAAAGAGAGGGAGTTGTTTCAGTTCCAGTAGATCAGAGTGGACCTTATATTGAGGTGATTACATCAGGTGTGTCAGAGCCTTTTCTGTTGGATACTGGTGCTACAAAGAGTTCTATTATGCACTCTAAATTCCCTGGCGCACCTTTGTCTGGCGAAACTAATGTTTCAGTAGGTTTTTCTGGCGCCCGGTTAGGAACCCGATTTCTAGCCCTATGTCTCTTTCTGTTGGACCTTGTGAAATCGAAGCACCACTTATTCTAACGACAGGTTGTGGTGAGAACTTGTTAGGATTGGATCTGCTGAAAAGATTGTATGCGACATTGTATTGTTCTCCTTCGGGAGTACAACTCACATTGGGTAAGACAGTGGTTTCACCAATATATTTGTCAAAGGACAAACTTCCAACAGAATTGTCGTTTCTCCCTGATATTCTTTGGGCTACTGGTCCCAATGATGTAGGTCTTTTGGAAATACCGCCATATGTTGTAACGTTGAAAGCCAATGTTAAAATGCCGCGCATTCCCCAATACAAGATCTCTAATGAAGGTGAAAAAGCGTTGCTAGCGATCATTTATGATTTGATTGAGAAAAATGTAATTGAAGAGACAAGAGGTAATGTTTGCAATAGTCCTGTTTTACCTGTCTTGAAGCGTACTGACTCTTCTCAGCCACCTGTTTACAGGTTTGTGATTGATCTTAGAGAGGTAAACAAGATAGTTGTGCCACAGTTTCCAGTCGTTCCCGATATCACTGCTTTACTGACAATGATTCCAGCCTCAGCCACTTGGTTCTCGGTGATTGACTTGAAGAATGCTTTCTTCAGCATCCCTATTGCCGTAGAGAGCAGGGATATTTTTGGATTCTGTTTAGGAGGCCGAAGCTTCCGATTTCAGAGAGCTCCTCAAGGTTTTTGTGAAAGTCCTTCTATCTATAGTCAGGCTCTGAAGTCTCAGCTTGACACTCTTGTGTTACCTGATGGCGCTACCCTTCTACAGTACGTCGATGATTTGTTAGTTGCTGCAGATACTAAGGAGATTTGTAAAGAAGCCACTTTGTCATTGTTGCGTCATTTGTCTGATTTACACCACAAAGTGTCTCTTTCCAAGTTACAGTATTGTCGACAAGAAGTGACCTATTTAGGTCACCTCTTATCGAAAGAGGGAAGAAGATTGACCCCAGAAAGAATTCAGGCAATTGCAAAATTAAGTGTGCCAATGACACAGAGAGAAGTGCGTGCTTTCTTAGGTATTACATCCTATTGCAGACAATGGATACCGAATTTTTCATTGATGGCTAAACCTTTGGTAGCATTGACCTATAAAGACACGCCGAATCCCCTTCCTTGGTCCGAAGATTGTCAGAAAAGTTTTTCCGAATTGCGTGATGCATTGTGTTCGGCTCCTGTGTTGGGTACCCCGACTACAGCAAGCCCTTTACGCTGTATGTCCATGAGAGAGAAGGATGTGCATTATCAGTGTTAACACAGTCTTTTGGGGACAAGCAACGTCCATGTGCATATTTCTCGTCGATTTTGGACCCGGTAGCTAGAGCGTTGCCGAGTTGTTTGAGAGCCACAGCGGCAGCAGCTGTTTCTATTCGACAGTCTGCTGGTTTGGTGATGAATAATATGCTGGTCGTGATGGTCCCACATGCAGTGGATATTTTGTTAAACAGGACCAAGACACAGCACTTAACTAGTGCTCGATTGTCAGGTTACGAGTTGACACTTTTAGCGAGCCATGTGCACATAAGAAAATGCAACACGCTGAACCCAGCTACATTGTTGCCAATTATAACAAAGACAGATGTTCCGGAACAGCATGATTGCTTTCTTAGGACAGAAGAAGAAACGAAAGGGAGAGTAGATCTTAGGGACACTCCTCTTGTAAAGTGTGATGGTACCTTATGGGTGGATGGGTCATGCTTCAAGCTTCCGAATGGTGATACGACTGCGGCATATGCTGTCACGACTTTACATACGATTGTTGAAACTGCACGTATCCCACATAATTCAGCTCAAGCAGCAGAGTTGACTGCACTTATGAGAGCGTGTGTATTATCAAAAGGAATGAAAGTGACCATATATACCGATAGCCAGTATGCGTTTGGTGTGGCCCATAGTTTTGGACGCTTGTGGAAGGAACGTGGGTTCCTCACGTCTCACGGTACGAAAATACAGCATGGTCAATTGGTGAATGAGCTCCTGGAGTCACTTACTTTGCCATTGCAAATCGCGATTGTGAAATGCAGTGCACATAAGAAGATCACTGACGACGTTGGTCGCGGTAATATGTTTGCTGATGAAGTTGCGAAAGAAACAGCAAGAGATGTGATGAGTCGAATGTATGTTGCGGGCCCTGCAAGATGGATTGGTGACGTTGGAATGTGTGAAGATACGATAGAGAGTGTGAAGTCCATCCAAGCTGAAGCTACGGAGAAGGAATTAAGTACGTGGAGAGAGAGTACGGGTAAATTGGATGCAAATGGTTGTTGGGTTGAATTGTCTGAGCATCAGCGATGGTTGTTACCCAATACATATGTGCTTGCAGTGGTTACAATGGCACATGGGATGGCCCACATCAGTGTGAAAGGAATCTGTAAGTTATTGGCTCCAGTGTGGCAAAATGCTGGAATTCCCAAATGTGCAGAGAATGTGGTCAAAAATTGTATGGTTTGTTTGAAATACAATCCTGGTAAGGGAACCCCAACTCCAGCTGGTCATTTTGCGCCTCCAACGTATCCGTTCGAGGTTTTGCAGCTAGATTTCATCCACATGGAGAGGTGCAACAATTTGAAATACGTACTCGTTGTTGTTTGTGCCTTTTCAAGATGGGTAGAGGCATATCCTCTGAAAGATAATACTGCCTTGTCCACAGCGAAAGCCCTTCTCAAAGAGTTCTTCCCTAGGTTTGGTTTGCCGAGAATGGTGTGGAGTGATAATGGGGGTGAATTTGTGGGTCAAGTGATGAAACGAGTGTGTGAAGGTTTAGGAATCCGGCAGAAATTTCACGCTGCAAATCATCCCCAATCAGCTGGATTAGTTGAGTGCTATAATGGCACTCTTAAACCAAAACTGGCCAAGATACAAGCAAGCTCTGGCCTTAAATGGCCTGATGCGTTACCATTAGCACTGTTGTCAACTAGGATGACCGTACATTCCCGAGTAGGACTTAGTCCTCATGAGATAGTGTTTGGTCGCCCGGCTAACATATGGGGAGTGCCGAGGCCAACGAAATTCAGCGAGATTGAACACCCTGTACTGCTTGATTACTTGCATGATTTGACGGCTAAATTGCGTGTTTTACACCAACAGGTTCATAATACACTGCCTCAGGCTTCTAAAGATCCAGGGCATGCAATCAATCCCGGATCGTGGGTGTTAATCAAGAACTTTCAGCGGACAAAGAACGATCAGCCCCGCTGGATTGGCCCCTATTTGGTGATTTTGTCCACAAGATCTGCAGTGCGAGTACAAGGGAAGAAAAACTGGATCCACGGCGTACACTGTAAGAGGGTCCCTTTGCCTCTACCATATGACCGGTGGGTCCAGGAGGGAATTGCTGACTCGGAAACTGAAACAGTGCCTCGTTTTCTGCCTTTTAGTGACGCACGCGTCACAGGGACAAATTCTGAGCGAGAAAGTGACGATCTTCTCCAAAGAGCAATACCATCACCACTGCGATTGGACACTACTGAGCCTGAACTTTTGTTTTGCGACCAGACATTGCCTGGAAAAAGCCGTTATAACTTGCGACCGAGAGTCATGGACAAATAAAATGAAATTTTGGTCCTCCCATCCGAAAACCTGTTTTTGAACCACCATCCGGGTTCAGCTGTAGGGTCGTGGTGAAAAGACTTGAGTGTGTAGCCTGCGGACACAAGGTCTACGGGTCTGGTTTGTTCTAGGGCGTTCCCTGGGACATTCAGAAACACTCTCAAGTGAAGAAAACCAACCGCTGCGAACAGCACGTTAGAGGATGGAGCCTTTTCAGATGGAGAGACCTGTTGAAAGAATAAGTTTCAAGAGGAAAATATGTGCAACCATGAGCAGAAAATGTTTTTTAATTATGTGTCTTTGTATTTTACTTAGTTTAATGATGTCTTTAGTGGGGTATATCATATTCTCTTTTCAAGTGACATCTGCACCCACTGTACAGCCCATGCCTTCCTCTACTATCTCCTCACATTCTTTTCACCCTCTACCTGAACACGAGTCCGTTAGAAGATTAGAGTTTATGAACAACTCCTTTGTTCAGCTCTTACACCAACACCAGCTAGTAGTGAACAGAACCAACTGTTGGGTGTGTGGCCTTATGCCTCATACTACTGAGAAAGGTATTCCCTACCTAGTGCTGCCATTCAGCTACAATGGTTCTGTGTGGGCATACCGAACGATGTTCATCTATGCTCGCGAAATCCACCCCCTACGTTCCGTCAAAGACAACCCAAAGAATAGTGCTCTAGTTAAGGGGATAGTCGACATGATAAGGGAACTAGTTCCTACGAAACTATCCCGGAAGATGAGACACTAGCGTATATTGGATGGAACGTGACTGGATATGGAGCGAGTCTGAGCGAGAACCAGCAAGCAAATAGATCCGCTCCAATTTGGATTGTACCCCATCAGGGTCATCTATGTCTGCAAGGTAATGGCAAGAATCCAAGAGCTCAGTTACAGAAGAGTATCTGCACTGAAACGTATATTTTTGCGTCTCAGACTTCCCCTTTGTTCTTAGCAGCTAGGGGTACCTACTTTATCTGCCATGATAGGGCCTACACGTGGTTGCCCCCTGACTTCTCGGGCACATGCTTCGTTTCATTCCTGTTGCCTCCCACCTACACAGCTGCGGCAGATTACCATAAGATAAGAAGAATTAGGGGTGTCTTCAGCAAGGAAGACACTGCAGGACAAGAAGCGGGAGACTTCTTTAGGGGTTTTCTGCCGTTCTGGGGACCTATGGCTAACAACAGGAATGTGAGGCAATTGACGCGAGTGGTTGAATCCACCATAGTCGAAACTGTCGGTGCCCTTAATAATTTGACTGCTGAGCTCCAGTCGGACCGCCTTATGACCCTGCAGAACAGGGTCGCGTTAGACATCCTACTTGCAGACCGTGGTGGGGTATGTAGAGTGATCCAATCCAGTTGTTGCATTTTCATTCCAGATAACGCTCCAACAGTGTACCAGGCCATCTCCAAACTACATAGGATCTCTGAATCCATACATGTAGATGAAGGAGACTGGTCGTTGATGGGATGGTTCCGGGAACTGTTATCCACCTGGGGATGGAAAGTTCTGATGGTCATTGGGATACTTCTAGCCATCCTTTTCCTGTTTTGTCTGTGCATACAGTGTGTTCCTGCCATATGCGGCCTATGTGTTACATCATGTGTAAGGAAACCTGTATCAAGGGACGAGCTAAGTAATAGGATGATGCTACAGCAACATCTCAATGAATTCATGAACATAGACCTAGACTCAGATTAGCATGAGTGTAAGTAAATTGCCTATGTAAGGGCAAAAGGAGGGTCTGTGGTACTGAAAATTCTGGACCTGTGTCATTAACATCATTGTAACATGACGATTTTGGTATCAGCAGACCGGTAATGACAGGTATGCTATATCTGAGTATTTGCGTCATATTCGAGTGACGGGATCACTCTAATATTAACGATTCCCTTGTGAACCCTCGGGTTCCATTTTGTGTACGGCAGCCATTTTGTGGTTACCCTCACATAAGGCAATGTCTCTTGCCAAAACGCGCCTTAGGGGACACGTACACTTTCAGTGACCTGGGCAAGCTGACTCCACTGTCCAGAGCCAGAACCTGTTCGGCCAGTTTTAGTTCCCAGTGGCCGATCGAGATTAGGGGCCCAGGTGCAGCATGCCATAAACCCTTCATTGCACACATCTATATCTAAATCTTATTCACACCTGTCACTGCTCTTTCTTTATGACCTGCTTTACGAGGAGGAGGTGCCCGGTTTTATTAGGGGTCCAGATTATATCTGTTGCAGGTGTTGGGCCTCACTGGGTATTTGGTTGTGGGCTGGACAAACTGAAAATGGGCTTGTCATCATGAATCTGTCTTTGTTTTGTTGTAAGAAATATGTGAATGACCCACTGTAAAAATAAGGAATGTTTGCCTAAAGCATAATATTCTGTATAAAAGAGATAGCTGGTTTCCATGAAAGCAGGCAGTCTCCTGAGAACATACACATTGTTGTACTTCTAGGATACCTGTTGCTGGCTGCAGCCAATAAATTCATCTTTGAAGCCACCAAGAAGACTCTGTGTTTCTGTAGTCTGAGACAGGAAGAACTCGAGGTCATTGGGTGTGTTCCCTGGCACCGCTGGGTCCAATAAAACCCAGTACTTCACACATATCTAAATGCGCATCAGTTATAATTTTCAATGTCAGACACTCATCTCCAGGACAGATATCTGGGCCTAAAGCAATTGTTTTTTTGCTCACCATGCCACCCCAGTTTGGACCTAGTCATTTGCAGCTAAGTCTTGACCCTGCTCCCCATGGGAACAGTCCAGCCGGAACTGACAAGCCAGGTCCTCACTGGACCGAAAACAAGCATCCTAGGACTGGTATCAGTCTCTCAGAAGAAATTGTACCAACAGGGCTAGTTTTGAGACACATGCTGAAGTCCTAAAGGAGAAGCTTGTAAACAGAGGTTACCTCAAAAGAATAATTAGGCAAGCTTGCAAGAGGGAGAAATAATATAATAGGGATAGCCTTTTTGAAACAAATATAAAATAACAGGAGAGTCAGAAGAGGATAGTTTGCATAACGAACTTCTAATGTATTAACAACAAAATCAAAAACTTGATCAATAGGAATTGGCCCTAACTTAGGGGGTCATTACGATGGCGGACAGACTTCCGTCCGTCTGTCCGCCATCGTGTCGGGGCTTGGGACCGTCCGCCAGTAATGTGGCAGTCCAACCATTGAGATTATGATGCGACCACCACCGTGGCGGTCGCATCGTGTATCTCTGACATTGCGGCCGGTGCTGCTGGCTGCAGCACCTGCCGCAATGTCCAAAATGCACTGTTTGGATTTCCCTGCACTACGTGGCACCACCTGGTGCAGGGAAATGTAGGGGGTACCATAGGTACCCCCCAGTGCACACCCACCTCCCCCAACACAGGGGAGCCCACTGTGGGCCCACAAAAGCAATCCCCGCCAGCCTGTGAATGGCGGTTTTACCGCCATACACCAGCTGGTGGGGAGGCAGCATCGTAATATGGCGGACGGTGCCTGCTAGGCACCGCCACCATATTGTTGATGCAGGGTGGGTCTGCCAGGCAATCATAACGATTGCCTGTGGCGGACCCGTGACGGACGGACTTTGCGTCCGCCAGCACACCGCCCGCCATTTAATTTGGCGGGCGGAGAAGTGCTTTACGATGGCGGTGAAACCGCCACCGGCAGGCTGCCGGTGGTGGTTTTACCGCCATCGTAATGACTCCCTTAATGAGGTAGGGAAAGAATGTGTAGAAAAACCCCTGTTTGCATGCAGGAGGAAAAAAAACAATTAGAAATCATCTTGTCAACACATACAGAGAACCTAAAGAGCTACAAAAAAGGAGTATTATTAGATTAAATAAAGTCACAGTCAATTTTCCATGTGGCAATTGTAGCACTATGATGACAGGTAGGGATAAAGAATTGAATGATGTGAAACATCACTTTAATACAATGACATATTGTAGGACACATTATTTTAATATATCTGATCAATTGTCCATGTAAGAAATCTTATGTAGGTGAGACAGCAAGAGAGGTATGAATTAGGCTAAATGAACACAGATCAACGATCAGAACTGAAAAGAAGAATGCACCTTTAATGGAACATTGGTTAGAACATAGACACGAAGAAAGCGATTTGAAATGGTGCATCTTAGAGAGCATAAAAAATACAGTAAGAGGAGGTGATATAGACAAAAAAGAAAAAGAAAACAGCTTTATATGAGTAAATGCAGTACATATAAACATGGCCTGAACAATTGAGAAGAATGGGAACGGTTGTTAAGATAATAGAGGGCATGTATAATTGGCAGTAATGGAAGATGAGTATGATAAATAGTACCCTATAAAATTGTGGGGAGAATATGGGGTTTGGGTATAGGTTGGGATCTTCCCTTACATTTAATTAACTGTAGAAAATAAATCTCCATCATACAGTATACTCTGTAGGAATACACTTAATAGGAATCATGTCACATATATTATGAATTGTTTCCCTTAACATTTTAGTGCTTTTTTATCCTTGATAAATAATAGTTTTATTATTAAATAATGATATTTTATGTCAATATACATGCATGGTAAGCGCAACGCAAAAAGTATTACAATGATGACATGGTACACTATATAGCGCATAGATGGTTTTAAAATATTGGGTAAAAGTAAGCTGTTTTTAATCATGACATAAATATGGCAGCCAAAGCGGATGGAAAGCTACCACATAGGTATGAGATGTGGCATACAGATAAGAGAATAATTGTAGCACATGTAGGTTCAATACAAATTAAATGTAGTGCAAATGAGTAAGGTTTTGTAAATAGTACATACAGACAGAGGGATGGGTTTTGAGTGATATGGAGTGATTAGACCATCTTTGATCAGTAAAAATAAAGGGATAAAAAGTCTAGTTCAAATGTGGCTGCCAAAATTGACACGCCGGAATGTATTAGGAGGAAAAGGAATTTAGCGCATGTGCAGATGATGGCAATAAAGCACAACCATGCCTGGGAACAAAAAAGAAAGGTTTGGGCTGTCTGCTTTAGACATGGCCGCCAAATACAACTATAAAATAGTGCATATGTGCAGTGTTGAAAGTGTTTTCAAAAAGGAGGAATTCCCAGGGAATAGCGTTTTGACTTATAAAGACCCGATCGAGGAGAGAGGGCCATGATATATTAGAAGAGTGAAGGTCGCATTTGTTAGAGGCTATTCTGTAATTAGAACCATCCCCATTGGGTTAACACACGACGGTGGGGAGGACAGGTGTATGAATACAATATAAAGGATGCGATTTGCTTCAGGGGCAAAGGTTAGGAGTCTGTGAGTGGGCATATTTAACCCCAGCTGTGCGGTTTATATATAAATATCTGGAGTATTTCTATATAATAAATACCATGTCCCCCTATGATAATTGACATAGGTATATTAACAAAGCTTTTCTAAAAAAGTGTGCAGAACCGATACATTGCACTTTTGGCAATTGCGTGTAAATGATATAGGTGAAACATGTGAATTGGACCTATATTAATTCAGAATGAGAACTGCACTGCGCTGAAAGTAGATATGGAGTGGGGTATGTTTGGGCCAAGCCTGACATTGGAATGGCTGCCCACATATGCATTTAGTGCAAGAGGAGGCGGGCTCCCAACTAATGGAGAGGGCTGGTTGATGGCACTCTTCATGTGTGTTTTATCTTTTAAATAAATATTTTAAAAAAACACTTTGATATAAATACTTTATAAAAGATATATGTAAATAGGTAATTAGTATTTGAATAAAAAAGAAGGAGATAAAACAATAAAGTGTGAGGAGTATTCTTATAACTAATTTTTTAAGGGCATAATATTATGAAGTGCCAAACAATGTCATATTTTGTAATATTAACAGAATGTGATGGAGGACGTAAATTAGGAGTCCTGTATATCATTGTGAAGATAACAAATTGAAAATTGAAGGGAGGCTGCCTGCTAATGGGAACAATGAGGGCAGCAGAGAGGAGACCTTTTCCAATGTATTCTGACAGAAATAAACTGTGGTAAGTAAGTAAATAAGGGAGTAATGGCAACTAGGTATTATAAGGGAGATATAACTTTCTACAAGAAAAGAAAGATAGATTTTGATATTCCCTTGTAGAATATTGTCCCGACGATAAGTGGGCAGACAAGGAACAGAAAGTGATACTCTGTTCAAGACCACTGGGATGGTTATTTAACAAAGATACATTGGAATATATAGAGATTAGTCCTACATACCTGAAGTAAGTTTGATTTTTTTAACTCACCATAGATTGTAAGGCGTGAGTCGCCATTATAGTGAATTTTAAATTAATACAGTTATCCTTCCTTGCAGAGAAAAAACCAGTGGGATCCCCACAATACGTGTGGGATATTGATAGTGAAGAGGAGGAGATGTGATACTAGTCCCTTGGGTTTTATGGTATGTGTAAACATTATCAAATATATATGGAACATTGATTCAAGGAGGTTACTAATGATGAGGGAATAACTCTCAGAAACCCGACAATAATAATACATAAAAAGAAATTAATAAAAAGTGACACAGTAAGAATAATGGCTCATGTGGGAGTGATTAAGGAGCTACCCAGAGCCTTTGGTAAAAAATGAGGGAAGACTTTGTGAGAAAGTAGTGATTAACTACTGTATGTGATAAGTGAATATGTAAATGGTGCAAAAGGAATGTCCGGGAAATAAAACTAAGGGGCTCATTACGATGGCGGGCGGACAAAGTCCGCCCGCCACCGCAACGGAATGTGGGACCGTCCACAAAGGGTGCGGCGGTCCCGCCATGGGTATTAGGATGCCACCGCCACGGTGGCGGTGGCATCCCGTATTGTTCGCATTGCGGCAGGCGGTGCTGTCAGCAGCACCCGCCGCAATGCAAAAAACGCATGTTGTGCATTTGAATGCACAACGTGACAGGCACCGCGCGGTGCCTGCCACCTTGTGCATTCAAATGTAGGGGGTACCATAGGTACCCCCCATGTGCACCCCCCACCCCCCCAAAATCCTGGGGGCCCGCAACAGGCCCCCAGAAGCAAAGACCACATGCCTTTCCATGGCGGCAACACCGCCATGGAAAGGCAGCTTTCCGCCAACATCCTAATATGGATGGCGGTGTCTTGCAGACACCGCCACCATATTAGGGTCCTTACCGCCCGGTCCCCTGTGGGACCGGCGGAAAACCGGCGGGCGGTCTTTCCGTCCGCCGGGCTCCCCCCCGCCATCATAATATGGCGGGGGGGAAATGGCATGCGGGCGGTGGGAAATGGCGGGCGGATCGCCACCGCCATACAGGCGGTGGCGATCCGCCCGTCATTGTAATGACCCCCTAAGTTTGTAAAGTTGTGAGTGCATGTAAGAGGAGCAGTAACACTGAGCCTGTTTAAGTAAACTTGCCTTTTTATGATTATCAGACTGTATGTTTGAAAATTGTTCTCTATTTTTTTAGATAAACTTACATCTTAGAACATTTTGTCCTGAAGAAGGGGCGGTGAACCAACTCAATACCACCAAAAGTCGACAACTTGTGATGATATTTGTTTTTCTTTGTATATTATGTTATTCATCAGTTCATTGATTGTGTAGATTAGAGCAATTCTTCTTTATAATAAAATATTTGATTAATGTAATAGGGAGATATTCTATAGTGATATAATGTTACATACAGTATGAACAATGTTTTTTTTTTAAACTTTTTGAATTTGATGCAATATTGTATTATATTAATGTAATACTAGATACAGTATGTTTTTAATTATGATGGTAGTTTTGGCTTAACAAAGGATTGATTATATTGAATAAACTAGACATTTCTACATTAAACAGTGTTCAGTGTCACGATAGTCGAGTGGATGGAAGTGATTGTTGTATTTCCCTTTGTAGATATATATGAATATACAGTTGTGACAGTAAGAGGGTGAGACACAAAAGGGACCCTTCCCTGTTTTTTGGCTCTAAAGCAATTTCCAGTAATAATGTAATTATTCGAAATATCGAGGGAATTATGGTATAATTCCCAGGAGCCTTCACATGGTATTGGTCCTCTCTACAATTTTAAATAGGTAATAGGAGCATTCCAATAGTAAATTCACTTATAGTACTACATTTTCCCAGAATTACAGCGATGGTATTGTTTGTTTTTTCTATGGATCATCATATGTATACACTTTATGCCTAAAAAAACAAAGTCTTAATTGGAAAAGGGAGAAGTCTTTGATAAGCTGAATTCAGGGGAGGTGAATAGGGTTGTTATTTAGACCTTGTATCGAAGTGCCCTCTACTTATTACTTGTTTTTGATTTGTTGGATACACACAGACACATTCCGTAGCAAGCAGAGTGGGAACTAGTGTAAAGTACCTGCAATCAGAATGACCAGACAAGCAGGGGACGTTGTTTCTTCTTTTATCCACTTTCTCTTTTTCATGAGTACTGGCATAGTTCGAGTCCCCTGTCAGTGTTTGGACAGAGTCAGTGGTTGGGTGGGTTTGGAACTCCGTTTCTGGAATCACATCTCACTTTTACAGGTTAGCGCCATAAGGTTACACCAGACAACTTACCTCTGGGAAGCAGAAGAAGACAGTTAGGATATGTGTGTCTCTCTTTTTGACCAACTCTGGACTGATTGGAAAGCTCTCTGTTAAACCCAATTCTGCTGATTGCATTCCCAATCTGTGCATTTCGCTGTGGATACTGTGATCATGAACCATGGATATCTAAGGAGATTATGGGAAGTGTCTTTATCAAGTGCTGGACCAATGCTCAATTGATGATTTGTGGTGGACAAATCAAGGGCATGCCTCTCCTGCAAAACTTCCCATTTGAATCTCACCTCTTGCATTTTTAACATTGAGATTGATCCTAGAACCTTCTGATCTGGTAAGTGTAATGAGTCATAAGACTGACTGCTGGCCAATGTTTCGGCTGATTTAACATTCATCATAAACTTGCAACAACATTAACAATAGTCAGTCAGCACTGAAGATGGTATTCTATCTCCACAGTTTAGCTCTCAGTGGAGTTTAAATCCTCAAGCACCATAATAAGAGCCATTCAATGAAATGCATTTTTCATTCCCAGATCAAAGCCCATTGGCATGGGCATTAGGATAATGGATCTTTTTGGGTGGGGATGCCTGACTCACCATATAAGTCTTGGCTATACAAGTCAACGTTATTGTGATGTTTATTCTAATGACACTGGTTGAACTCTCCCGTAGCCCACAGTGTCTTTTGGAAGACTCCTTTTTGTGTTCTTTTTTCCCCACCTCCATTCAGATTAGCCTGTTGGCAGCAATATCAATTTCCTCAGGTCTCCCCATGGGTCTTTCCAGACAATTTGTTGCTGACCAACCACTCATCACCTTTGGCAAACTCCATTTAGGTCAGAGAGCTTTGCATCAACCACTTTGCTAACCTTAAATAATATAATATTTGATTTTATTTAGACCAATAGTCATCCAGCTTCCAATGTCTGGTGAGACTTTGTGGAACTGTCTTTGCATTTCTTCATATATTTCTTAACGATCAGTCCTATTTTCCTAATCAGTGTTTCTGCAATATATGAGTATAGTGTGTGGTGTTCAGACTAATCAGCTAAAGTCACATCAGTTTCCTCAGCAGGTAAACTTCTCATTATCACCCCTCCCTTTTGTTCCTACTCT
Source organism: Calotriton arnoldi (assembly GCA_963921515.1). Classification (NCBI taxonomy): domain Eukaryota; kingdom Metazoa; phylum Chordata; class Amphibia; order Caudata; family Salamandridae; genus Calotriton; species Calotriton arnoldi. The sequence goes on from CAWUFW010006991.1 coordinate 969,617, forward strand.
GCCTATGCATAGGGCATTATGCCTTAATGTATTGTACCCAGATAATTGTATGACCATGAATGACATAACTATATGTCACCTCTTGGATGATGTGGGTTCTGGGTTTACCTGTGCTCCTAGCACTCCTGAGCATGATGTTGTGCTTGTTGTTTCCAACAAAGTTATTTCCAGGGCCCTCTGAACCATTGAATCAGGCTGCTTCATCTTTTCAACAGTATTTAAGACAACAATTTTCCTGCCAAGACTATCTTCCTTTCCTCTTGGGCCAGCTCAAAGACATCTTACTGGCAGTACGGATCTGTGAAGAGGTTCTAATGAAGGCTCTGAAGAGTGAATGGGAAGATTCAACTCTCTGAGTGTCTCTTCCATAGAGAGCTACATCTCCTCTCTTTTCCTAAAGAAATCATATAAAGACACACCATAACTGATTTGCCTGGCTTCCTTCTATACTGTAGAAGACTTATCCAAACTGTCTAGCTTCCTAACTCAAGAATTTGTTTAACCGCTTAACCGCGGCGCGAATTCCGCTGCGGTGCGGCGGTTTGAAAGAGTGGGCGGGGCCGCGTCGGCCAACGGACGTGCGCCGCACTAGCGAGGTAGTGCTCGCGATGGCCGTTGGCCGACGGAAGCACGGAAGGGGTTAAAGCCCCCTTGATTTGTACACCCCATTAAGGCTGGTTGAATTTAGCCCGTAGATAGCCAACCTCCATATGCTCAAAAAATTCTAGCTTTCAAAAAAGTCAACTCTTTTAAAAAATCTAAAGAAATATCATGGGTAGGGATTCACAGTAGTTTTAATTGGAAATTCACAAACAATAGTTTTAAAAAATTAGGAAAATTGGGAATATTGTTCATAGATTATGCAACAAAAAATAATGTCTGATTGGCAAGATATCCAAAAGCCATGGCACTTAAAGGCAGTGAAAATTGCAAAAAATTGTGGCAAATGTCCAAGTATCAACAAAGGTGCATTGTTGTTCTCTACATCACAAGAGGCCAACACATAAATTCTTGTCATTGTTTTCCAGATCGTAGTGTTATCAATCAAGAATTGTACCTATAATTTGTTTTGGACCAATCTGAAAACTGTATTCAAGAAGGGCTCCAGAGTGGTTGGTATTGCAATGTGGGAGCCTAAGCAAAACAAATAACATCTGGTTATAAATGTACACGGCAGGTTAAGACGACCAAGTGAGGTGGACCCTTGAAGCTTGTTCAGATATAATATTGGGTCCTGCTAAAGATTTCCATGTTAGCACAGAGTAACTTTTTGGAGCTCAATTAACTACATTTGAATAAAAACAACATTTGTACCAAAGAGGACTTCAGAATGCTTGACCTATTTTGTGAAAGAAATCATGAATGCCTATGACGGAACTGAAAAACGATGTTGGCTATGCTAGATTTGACAAAGGGACAAGAACACATCTTATTCAAAGGGCTTTTCCATCATCACTCATTTGCCAGAAAATATAAAGCTCTCGTCTGACAAAAAAAAAAAATTCTTATAAAAGAATACTTATGAAGCAAAATGGAACTTGTAGGTCATTCTTGATTGTGTCAGGATTTGTCTCAGAGACCTTGATCATATTGAATTCATTTGTGGGATCCCCTAACTGGTGGGGTAGATTTGCAGTATTCCTTTTTGCACAGCAACTAACTCAGATATCTGCCACTGATCCAGCACCCTCTTCTGGTGCAGGGCCTTCTCAAGCTCCCCAAAGGTAAGACATATCAATTAAAGCCTTAAATAGCCCTATTTTTGTAGTTGGGAAACTCTATCTGACAGGTCTTTATATCAAGTTCTAGGAGAAAGAGGTCCATATAGGACATAGCCAATAGTAGCTCTTCTTTATATTTCCAGGAGGCATACAGGAACCTTTCCAGAAGGAAGGGGCAACCCCTTAGCTTCAAGCTTGTTCTCACCAGTTTTCCAATTGCACTATTAGTTTTACATTGCTTGGTTTCCCAGGTCCCTTGCTATACACTATACCAGAGGGTGAAGTGGGGGGATCTGAAGGGTAAGACGTGCCCATACTTTTATAATTTCAGAAAGATAATTCCCCTACTTTTTGGGAGAAGACAACCGTCCCGGGATGGTTAATTCCAAGAGATGAATGCTTCAGCTGAAGTGTGAGATAGGGAGTCTCCTGTGCCATGAAACCGAGGGACAGACACACAGCTAAACAAGCCTTCTTGCTAGGGTGCCTGCTTGCCTGAAAGAAATGTAAATGTGCGCAACTGCTCAATCTGCAAATGTAAAGGGATCTGGAAGTACTATTGGCTTTAATTGATGGAATCACTTGAAACTTCCTGATGATACTTATTCTTTTTGAGGAGTACTGTAAGGAAACTACCAGCTAAGCTGTGAAGTGTCAGCTTTTATAAGTCAGTTATAAAAAAAAATACACTTCGTACAGTATGCCAAAAATCTATATTTTAGAAACCTTTTTTATCCTAAAAACATTATGCATTTTGTAGCAGCCTATCTAATACTGTGTGTAATGCAAGTTTAAAATAATGACTTACATGTTCACAATGCTTTCCATAAGAGACTGGTACCTTTTAGCACTAACCATACACAAGTCCCTATTCTTCTCTGTACCATCAAGGATTCAGTTCTGAGGTTTTATGGTGCAGTGCATTAACTAATAGAGGTTTCATAATGAACTATTGTGCATTGCTCACTGGTTAAGATAACATCATTTAATTTTCATTTAAGCTGTTCATTATCCCAGCCATAAGATTTCACATAAAACACATAAATATTTTTTTTAACATATGTGTAGTTACCTGAAGGTGAAAGACTGTAAAGAGTTACAGAATATTTTGTTCTTTTAGTAACACCTTTGAGCACGCCCCACGCTCATTCATCCCGCGCCCCCTTGTGCGTACCATCACAGTTCCCATACTTTTTTTTAATACACTTCGACCACTGCACTGCACTTGTCAGTAGGATGTGTGCCCTACTTTGGGAGAGTGATGTCTTTGCAGCAAATATCAACAATTGAGGGAATTTCAGCAAGTTACATTGGGGTCTCTCCTGACCTCAAGCACCACCCCTTAGAAACAAAACTCTCAAACTCTCCCTTGAGACAACAAGGTAATTCCTTTGCACCAAAGGCAGTGCCCACTACACGGAGTGAAGTCACGAGGACTAATAAAGTCCACAAGTCAAATGTACATATTGGAAAGCAACACGTTGCACTCCCATAGTAGGGGATCATGCTCTTATCCTACTATTTCTGCCTGTTGTGAAGTAATGCTTTGTGATGAAAGCAGCAACAGATGTTCTGCTTGGACACATTTATTTGTATATTGATTTAAAGTCCAGGAGTGCTAATGCCTTATTAATTCACTGTGGAGGGCTCAGACAGAAAGGTTTCATTTTCCAAAACTACTAACAGAAAAATGTTCACCAAAATCTACTACATATTTTGGACATTTCATGCCAAGTTAAGTGCATAGTGACATTTTTTGTGCTAGTCACCATGGCCAATCTCTAGATCGGAATTAAAAGAAACGTTTTCCTGCATGAGACATCAGCCAGTGGCAGGGGTGCTTACTCTAAGCAGCATTAAAGTTGTATTACAAATGGAGTTCACTGTGAGCAAATCCATTCTTCTCTGTAGTACTGTAAGTTACCGAATGCCGAAGGGCATGGAGGATGGTACTTCTACTGTTGTTTCCACTAGACGGGTTATTCATATTTTAACATTCTTCAATGATAGACCAGTTCTGCAGCAATCGCCTGCACTACAGATGAAAAGGAGCATAATTTGAATAAAATTAATGTGGCTGAGGCATATTAAGCAGAACTAAAAACGACCATAGGCCTAATTCACAAAGGTAAATTGACACTTTTGTGTATGCTTACTAATATTTGATATTCACAAACTATGAGTTTCATTTTACTAATAGTAATTGTATCACTAAAGGAGACTCCACACTCGTGACAGAGATTCTGAACATCAAAAGATAGGACTGAGTTATCTTTTTCAGTGAGGAGTGCTCCAACCTGATTGCAGAGTCTCCACAGTTGGAAAATTACTATAAGAAAAATTAAAGTCGTAGTTTGTGAATACCAAAAAAAAAACACTTATAGCAAGTGTAAGTTTACATTTGTGCACCAGGCCCCTTGTTTGTGAACACATAGCAAACAAATAAAAGTGCAAGTTTACCTTTGTGAGTCAAGACCATGTCTAAAATACAATAAAAGGGGATGAATACCATAGGCACGTGGCATTCCTCACAACTTTGGAAAACAAACAATTCCAAACTTTTTACCCCATATGTCCCATATTCATGCTAAGCAGCAGGTTATGGCTTTCAACCGTTTCTGAGTTACATTTCACTGAGTTTCCCTGGTAATGGCATTCAGATAACAGAATATAGCAGGGAATGTGTGGAGGGTAAATTTATTCTATTAGCCTCATATATTACATACAGATGTTTTAAGGCAATGAACTCATGCCTCGCTGTTATGAATTATATACTTTCCTTTAAATTTAAAGATAATGGATTTTACTCAATTCGACTCGAGTCAAGAGGTGATAAACATGCGTTGCATGTTATTGATTATTGCAATCCAAATTAATTTTTCAGTTTAAGAAATCCTTGATAAGTGCACCCTGTTTTCCAGTGTTTTTATAAATCATGTGTAGTAAATCATTATTTTTCATGTTTTCTTTTTAATCTTTATGTATCCCTTCTGGCTGCTACTATTGTTTACCTACTTTGGGGCATATCTACAAGGGCTTTATCTCCGTTTGTCTGGCTTTAAAAGCCAGAAAAACGGAGATAAACCTATCGCCCTATCATCAAGAGGGTGCTAACATGCATAATCGCATGTTAGCACCCTTTTCCCGACGCCCCCCTTTGCATCTCTAATGAGATGCAAAGTGGGCGTCACTGGGCGTACACCAGATGGACTGCCTTGCAAATATCGCCGATGTTCACATCGCGATATTTACAAGGCAGCCCATAGGATTTCAGCAGACGTTAGATTTTGGCGAAAACGGCCGTTTTCGCCAAAATCTAACGTCTGCTAAAATCCTGACTTACCTATGTTAGACATAGGGCGTGGATTATGCTGATACGACCACAGGGTCGTATCAGCAAGGTTATCGCCGTTTGCAGGGAACATCGCTGGAAAACCAGCGATGTTCCCTGCAAAACGGCGATAACCTAGCTATCTCTGGAATTTTTATCGCCCTGGGGAAACGCGCTGTTAATAACGCGCTACCAGGGCGATAAATACCAGAGATAGCCTGCGTTAGGGAATTCGTCGCTCAGCACGGCCAGCGATAATTATCGCTGGCCGTTGTTAATATGCCCCTTTCTACTTCAAAATTAAAACGGAATGCATTAACTTGCCTAACTGAATGCACTAGAAATTCTCCACATTTTATAAGTCTGAGGGGCATATTAGCAAGACCCACGTTAAAATTATCGCTATTTTAGCGGCAGGAAACTGCCGCTAAAACGGCGATAATGGGCTTGCTAATATGCGTAATAGATTTCCAATAGAAGCCCAGGTTAGATGTGCAGGACATCTAACCTGGGCTTCTATTGGAATTCCATAACGCATATTAGCAAGCCCATTATCGCCGTTTTAGCGGCAGTTTCCTGCCGCTAAAACGGCGATAATTTTAACGTGGGTCTTGCTAATATGCCCATATATTTTTATTTCTTCTTAATTAGGATTTTTCAAAATGTGCGAACCTTTCAAGCATGACCGATAGAGCACAACACTAACCGATTAAAGCAGGCATATTGAGCACTGCATGCACAAAGAGTAAACACAAACAATAAAAACTCCAGGAAATATTAAAGCCGCTGAGAGGCAGAATTTACAGGTATACTAATAACAAGAACATTGTTCAGCAGAAAAATATACTAGCATATTAAGCTTATGCAGGTCATAGCCTAGTTTAAAAATAAATGTCTTGCAGTAATGGGATTTCACAAATCATGTGCTTCTACAGAATGTGGCTGTGAAGAGGTTTTAGATTAAAAAATAAGGGATTGAAAGATACTTGCTCCACGTTGCCTGAAGCCCTCTAGCAAGTGCCATAGTTTGGCCTATTTGTTCGGATGTACCAGACTCAGCGCTTTTTGAATTAGACACTTCAAGCTAAATAGAAGGTGAGGCATCAGAGCCGGACTGGCCGTAGCGGGCACCAGGCGTTTCCCTGGTGGGCCGCCAGGGTGGGGGCTGGTTTTGAGCCCCTGGGGGCCGTTTTTGTTACAAGGGGCTGGAAATATCAGCCCCCTGTAACAAAATCGGCCCTAGCAAACAGCTCGGCCGCCATCCGCCATCCGCCCCCCAGGGGGGCAGCCCAGCAGTTTGCCAGGGCTGGTTTTGGTTCCCAGTCCGGCCCTATGAGGGATAGCCAATATAAGGGCATGATAATCGGTATACTCCTGTCGGTTTTCCTTCCGACCACAATGCCCCTAGAGATAAAAACAGAAATCCTTCAGAAAAATGAATGGAATGTCGGGAGGCAAATCAGTCATTCCCACTAACTGGATCAAGAGTAAGGGGGTTATCAGTAAATGCATTAGGTTTTCGCCTATGTGATTTAATAATGAGCTTTTTTGTTGTTGTAATTTGTAGCTTGCTGAGTAATTGTACTATATAATTTACAGAAAGTCTGTTAAAGTGTTATGACTTGTTTATGTACAAAAAGGCAATATATTGTCCTGTTACTAGTGGTATAGTACAGGTAAGTAATAGCAACATTTTCAAAAATGAAATGAAAGAGGGAAATAATAGAATTGAATGATGTAATAGCAATATTATGTGTTTAGAGGATGTTCTGACAACTTTTGAGCCCGGTGCCACTGCACCTGCTGCACCTTTCAAATCATGCCCCTAGTGCCTGCAATATAATTACATTTGTGACTGCCTGTTTAGTAGTTAGATATGGCAATATTTGGTGTTTAGGAGTTATGACAACTTTTGGCCCCGGTGTCACTTCACCTGCTACACCATTCAAATCATGACCCTATTGCCTGTAAGGTAACTGCCCTTGTGACTGCCTATTTAGTAGCAACATATTGCAATATTTGGTGTTTAGAGGGGTTCTTAGAGCTTTGGTCCCCGGTGTCACTGCACCTGCTGCACCATTGAAATCATAACCCTAGTGCCTGCAAGGTAACTTCTCATGTGACTGCTTATTTAGTAGTTAAATATATCAATATTTCGTGATTATTGGGGTCCCTAGAGCTTTTGGCCACTGTGCCACTGCCCCTGCTGAACCATTCAAACCAGGCCCCTTTTAACTGCAAGATTACTGCAATTGTGCCTGCCTGTATAGTAGTAAAATATAGCAATATTTAATTTTTAGAGGAGTTCTGAAAACGTTTTAGCCCGGTGCCACAGCACCTGCTGCACCATTCAAATCATGACCCTTTTGTCTGCAAGGTAACTGCACTTGTGACTGCCTGTCTAGTAGTAAAATATAGCAATAATAAGTGTTTAGTGGGGCATAGAGCTTTTCGTCTTGGTGCTACGCACAATTCAAATCAAGTCTTTTTCACTGCAAGGTAACTGCAATTGTGACTGCCTGTTTAGTAGTCAAATATAGCAATATGATGTGTTTAGAGGAGTTCTGACAACTTTTGGGCCCGTACTACTGCACATGCTGCACCATTCAAATCATGACCCTGTTGTCTGCAAGGTAAATGCATTGTGGCTGCCTATTTAGGAATAAAATATTCAATATTATGGGGCCGATTCCGATCTTGGCCGGTAGGGCTCCGAACTTGGATTCGGCATAACCGGATCCGATTCGGAGCCCTATTTCCCGACCGATTCGTACGCGCATCCGGACGAGCGAGTACAATGCGAAATCGCCGACCGACTCGTTCGGGCGTCCCAACCGCTCCGACCGACTCGTTCCCGGGTCGAACCGCACCGACCGACTCGCTCGGACACGACTCGCACCGCGCAATGGAGACGTTCCCCGGCCGGGTAAGTACGATGCGCACCGCGAGCAGTCCGACCGACATGCGCCATCCGGCTCGAAAGAGCAGTCGGAGCCGTACTTCGGGGGTCCGTGTCGGACCCCCCTGTACGCGTAGCCACACAAGTCGCACACAGGGGGGACCCATGGGTCCCCCCTACCTGTGCGTGTACGGCGCGAGTCGCTTCGCCGCGTACCCGCTGTAGGGGGCGCCCTTGTTCGCCTCGCACCCATTGAGGCAATGGGAGCCCGCGTACGCGTTGTACGACCGGGTCCCATTGACTTCAATGGGAGTCCGACCGACTCGAGTACGATAGCATACGGACGCATCGTACTCGTTCGGTCGGGCTGCACGGGTCCGATTCGGTCGGAAATCTCTCCGGGTCCAGCTCGGTTGGAGAGATTTCCGGCCTGAATCGGAATCGGCCCCTAGGTGTTTAGTGGAGTGCCTGGAGCTTTTGGTCCCAGCTCCACTGCACCTGCTGCACTATTGAGATCATGACCCTTGTGCTTGCTAGATAACTGCACTTATAACTGCCTGTTTAGTTGTAAAATATAGCAATATTAGGTGTTGAGAGGAGTTCTGACAACTGTTGGGCCTGGTGCCACTGCACCTGCTGCACCATTCAAGTAATGATCCTATTGCCTGCATGATAACTGCTTTTGTGACTGCCTGTTTAGTAGTAAAATATAGCAGTATTTGGTGTTTAGTGGAGTTATGACAACTTTTGGCTCCAGTGCCACTGCACATGCTGCACCTTTTAAATCAAGCCACTTTCAACTGCAAGGTAACTGCAATTGTGATTGTCTGTTGAAAAGTAAAATATAGCAGTATTAGGTGTTTAGAGGAGTTCTGACAACTTTTGGGCCCCGGTGCTACTGCACCTGCTGCACCACCCAAATCATGACCCTGTTGTCTGCAAGATAACTGCACTTGTAGCTGCCTGTTTAGTAGTAAAATATAGCATAGGTCTTGTATATTAACTTTATTCTTAATGTGCAAAGTTTATTACAATATTTAGAATTTGATCATAATGACCATATAGATTAAGTAGAAAAAATCAATGCGATAATGCCTACAAAGTGCAAAGAAAAGTAATGAGGCATGAATAGGAAATGCCACAAAAGTTCTAAGGCTAATGCATCTGCTTTACACAACTAAGTAATAAAAAGTAAGCATTCCAGCATGCTGTTAGAAGCTGTCTGCCTTTTCCGTGGGAAGAGATCTTATCTTGACAGTGAATGGGGCTTAAACAGTGTGAACAGCTTTTGTAGAAGTATCCTGAATGTGTGTAGCCACGGGAAATTAACAAAAAAAAAGTTCCATGCAAAAGCGAATTAACACAGTAATTTGGCATGGGAACTGATAAAAGCCTCCTTTTAAGATATATTAAATACAAGAGATTTCACAAACACAGCGCAAGTGCTGTGCAGGCAAAACCTAAAAAAGAAACCTTTCAGAGAAACTGTCGGGAGGCAAACCAAACTGTCATTCCCACCAACTGGATGCAAGAGGACAGGGTCTATACTTTAAAACGGAAGCTCGGAGATGTGATAAAATGCTTTATCCACCTCAGGAGAAATATGTTCAGCTGATGCGTCATCCTTGTGTTCCCTTAATTCATTGTGTTTGAATTTCCAGTGGGCCACATTTGTACCTACATAAACTAGTCACAAGTAAGTTTTATCCAATTACATTATTGTGGATGTCATTGTAAAGGAATCATCAACAATTTCCCCATTCTACATATAAACAAGATTACGACAAGAATCAGCACATCTCTAACATTTTTCACTGATCTACTTATATGTCTAGCTGAGCGTGGTATGCGGGATGCAAAATATATAAATATTGCAAACATAATGTGGTGATTGCCAAAGTCAACAATGCTTATTGAAGTAAATGAAGGTCTCCTTAACATTTTTCTAGCATAAACTCTAACAATAACGCACGGAGGAGCCTTTATGTTTGCTTTATAGCCCCCTCAAAATGTAACTCTTGTCTCCAAATGTCTTGTTTTGTAAGTACAAATGAAAGGAAATGGTACTGATATTGTTGAAATCTCAGTAACCCCCCCCCACTTTCCTAAATAGTTTGATCACTGTTTTTTTGCTGCATGACCCATAAAATGAGCATAGTGTATTTTCTTTATTCATACAAATATTTGGCTTTTTGGGGGGATTTCCTAATTTATATCACAATGCAGCACTGCAAGCAAAGTTGTTGCACTACATTGCTCTCAGAGGAGTGAGCTGGGCAGGGACATATCTACTAAGATGCTGCTGCGCTCGTTTCCTGAGTGAGCACTCTTTGAGACTTCCTAGTGCCATCCACACACCATTGCACCACGTGAAAATGTGTGTGTGGGTGATGTCTAGCATAGGTTTTGTACTGGAAGGACATGCTTCCAGTACAAAATACTCAGACATACTTTAAAACTTTTCCTGCATTGTATTGGGCTGCACTGTGCAGAACAGATGCAATGGGTGAAAAGTCAGGTAAAATTTCTCTATGTTGTGAGGAGGCATTCATTTTTGGTGTAATACATTCAAAACTTGCGCTTGGAAGAAAGTAATTTATCAAGGATTTGCACAGTTTGCATCAATTTTTGTGACTTTATCTCAGCACAAATTGTTGCTAAATCTGCCCCTTTGTTTCTATAGTCTTCAAGCAACCTTCTGGAAAAACCTTGATGAATGAAAGCATGGCTGGGAAGTCTGCTTTGTCCATATCATTAATTAGATTCTTTAGTTAATATAGCCCTATAGCCCGCCGTAGCGGGCTATGCCGTCGATTAAAGGCCTACTCCAGCGTTAAAGGCCTGAGCCAAAGGCGAGGGCTTTTAACATGGGAGCAGGATTTTAATGCAAGTATAGCCTAGCTACAGAGGGCTTTAAGGCCATTAGAACATTCCACCAGTAGAGGACAGAATGTTCTAACAAATAAAACAAAGGCCTCACGGAGCCCGAGGGGATTGAAATCCCCTCGGGCTCCGTGAGGCCTCTGTTGACACCAAAAGCTGTGAAGGACAACATTGGAATGTTGGAGCTCCAGGCTTCTACCGGCCATTAGAAGCCTGGAGCACTCCATTGTTTTCAAGGGAGCTTCCAACATTCCAATGTTCTATTGTCATTTAAGATCATTTCCTCTCAATAGATATATTAGAAATTGTAATGTGTGCACATACATTGACCATTCACAATCAGGTCTCACCTGTCCTCCATGATTGGCTACTTGTTAGGTTATGTTAGGTGTATTTGTATAGAGAAGCTTATCATCTGTGAGGGTATCCAGGCACTGGTGCAAAAGCATGGGCCCAGCGGTGCTCATAGTTTAACAGCAAGGTCCTCAGCTACTTGCAAAAGTGGAGAAGTAGAGTAGCAGTTCTGATGTGTTGAAAAAGTTCGTTCCAGTTTTTGCCGGTGATGACTGAGCAGGCGTGCATCAGTCCTTGATGTGAAGGAACACAGGGTAGGAATGTGACAAACTGATAAAGGTCCTGTTTCATAAATAGTGCTAGAAAACCTAAAAGCGCATAAATCATGCATATTTCTTCTAGATTTACTCTTATGTCTCTTGCAACTATGCGGATGGCATATTTTGGTTTGTCCCCGCAACACTCAGGCTGCTTGATTGAATAACTAACATAAAGCCATTGCTGATCTCTCAATCTTCCATTTAAAGTGACCCCCCCAATACACTAGCCTACCAGAGTCCTAACTGACACAAGGCAAAGCAATTCTTTACACAGTAGCATCACTTACTGCCTACCAAAATAAAGTTTAGACACGTCTCTCCATCATAAAAGAACTTCCTTAGCGCCAACTCCCCAGCACCTTCAATGTATGTTGTGTGATATATAATATATTCCACTTAAGTAAATCTGAAGACATGCCCAGGGTCTAAACTTAATTGTGTTTGGTGGTACTTGCACCACAATTGGAACATCCTCTGCGAGGCAGGAAATCCCCAAAAAATGGAAAAATGCACGATAACATGGTTTTCTCTGCATTTGGAACAATCGTTTGGGACGACTTATTGTTGAATATACAAGCTTGGGTAAGTAGACACAATATTGATTTTAAAATATCGTTGTGTCATAATATCGATTTTTAAATGTCGATAGTCAAAAATATCGTTGTTTAAAATATCGATGTTAATAATATCGATTTACTGTGTTTAAAATATTGTTGTAAAAAATATCGATTACTAAAATATCGTTATTAAAAAATATCGTTTTGGTAAATGTTATTTTTTGTATTATAGTATATGTTTGTAAATCTTATAATAATTGTTAATAAATGTGATATTTATTTTTGAAATTTTGTTTTAGGAGCGGGATGTTGGGTTTATAGGGGATAAGGGTGGGGAGTGCTTTAAAATGTAAAATTAAAAAAAAAAAATGATTATGAAAGTAAAAATGTATTTGTTATGAGAGGGATTTTGGGGTATAGGGGATAATGTTGTGGATTGTTTAAAAAAATGCATACACATTTTATAAAATAAAATTGATATTTATAATATTTAAGTGATTTATATTCAAAATTATGAGTTCAATTTTGGTTTAAAAGATGATAAATGTTGTTAAAAAAAAGAAAAATTCGAAATTCATTTTTAATAATTTTAAAATGTATTTTCATGAGTATGATTTTTTTTTAGGGGAATAGGGGTGTATTTTAAAAGAGAGTATTAAATATAATCTAAAAATTTGTTTTTCAAATATTTCATTTATATTGAGATAATTTAATTAATTTTAGTTAAAAATTGTGTGTATTGAATATAATGTATGGAATTATATTTACAAATTTAAAAAAACATTGTGAAAATAATAAATAAATATTTAAAATATTTAGGGGCTGATTACGATGGCGGAACGATCGCCACCGCAGGGCCGGCGGTGAGGTCCGCCTGCCCTCCGGACCGCGATTCTCCGACCACCATATTACGATGGCGGTGGGATCCATACCGCGACCGCAGCGGAGGCAAAGCCCATCCGCCACGGAACCGCCACAGGCAATCGTTACGATTGCCTGGTGGAGCGGTCAGCATGCTTACAATGGTGGCGGAGCCTAGCAGGCTCCGTCCGCCGAATTACGATGCTGGCGGAAGCCAGCCTTTCCGTGGCGGGTAATCCGCCATTGTAAGGCAGGCGGGGATTGGTTTTGGGGGCCTGTTACAGGACCCCCTTGTGTGGGGGGAGGTGTGGGTGCACTGGGGGGTACCAATGGTACCCCCCCTGCATTTCACTGCACCATGTGGCAGGCACAGTGTAGTGCCTGCCACGTAGTGCAGTGAAATGCACAACATGCTCTTTTCAACATCGCAGCGGTGCTGCTGTCAGCAGCCACCGCCGCAATGTTAACAGTGCGGAATCTGACCGCAGCGGTGGCGGTCCCATCATAATCGGGTATGCGGGACCACCGCATGCATGGCAGACGGTCCCAAACACCACTTCGATGGCGGGCGGACCAAGTCCGCCCGCCATCGTAATCAGCCCCTAAATTATGATTTGTTGTTATTACTTGATAATATAGTAGTGAATATTAAAATATGACATATTTAAAAATGTGTTCCATGTAGAGGTGTTATGTGTTGCTATGGTATATATATATATATATTTTAGTCAATAAAAAAGTGTATTAATAAATGTAAAATTTAAATAGTGTATAGATTAATTTTTACATCATTAATGTTTAAAAAGTTCATTGTTTTGGTTTGTTATTAATAATGTTTTAAAAATGTACATTAATAACAATTTTTAGATTATTATTTTTTTATTAATTTTATAAGTAATTATAAATATTAATACACATAATTTTAATATTTTTATTATTTTATGTAAATACAAAATATGTAAAATAAAAATATTGTTTACATTTTTGTTGAATTGTGAATGGGTTAATATAGATTTTTTAAATGTATTATTTTATATATGGTTATGATATTTAATTTTTGAGTATTTTAATTTTATGTGTTTGTTGTTTTGAACTTTTATTGAGTTTATATAGGTTGTATTGGGAATAGTAAACTATATATATTTAGGGGCCGATTCCGATTCGGGCCGGAAATCTCTCCGACCGAGCCGGACCCGGAGAGATTTCCGACTGAATCGGACCCGTGCAGCCCGACCAAACGAGTACGATGCGTCCGTATGCTATCGTACTCGAGTCGGTCGGACTCCCATTGAAGTCAATGGGAGCCGGTCGTACATCGCGTACGCGGGCTCCCATTGCCTCAATGGGTGCGAGGCGAACAGGGGCACCCCCTACAGCGGGTACGCGGCGAAGCGACTCACGCCGTACATGCACAGGTAGGGGGGACTCATGGGTCCCCCCTGTGTGCGACTCGCACGGCTACGCGTACAGGGGGGTCCGACACGGACCCCCGAAGTACGGCTCCGACTGCTCGTTCGAGCCGGACGGCGCGTGTCGGTCGGACTGCTCGCGGCGCGCATCGTACTTGCCCGGCCGGGGAACTTCTCCATTGAGCGGTGCGAGTCGTGTCTGAGTGAGTCGGTCGGTGCGGTCCGACCTGGAAACGAGTCGGTCGGAGCGGTTGGGACGCCCGAACGAGTCGGTCGGCGATTTTGCATCGTACTTGCTCGGCCGGACGCGCGTACGAATCGGTCGGGAAATAGGGCTCCGAATCGGATCCGGTTAAGCCGAATCCGATTCGGAGCCCTACCGGCCGAGATCGGAATCGGCCCCTAAGTGTCCAGCACCTTCCCTGATTTATTTTAAATTGGAGTGGGAATAGTAAATTATATATGTTTAGTGTCCAGGACCATCCCTGATTTATTTTAAATTGGAGTGGGAATAGCAAATTATATATGTTTAGTGTCCAGCACCTTCCATGAGTTAATATGGTTTGGGGTGGGAATAGTGAATTATATATGTTTAGTGTCCAGCACCTTCCCTGATTTTTTTGATTGCAGTGGAAGTAGTAAATCATATATGTTTAGTGTCCAGCACCTTCCCTGAGTTAATATAGTTTGGGGTGGGAATAGTAAATTATATATGTTTAGTGTCCAGCACTTTCCATGATTTCTTTTTTATTGGAGTGGGAATAGTAATTTATATATGTTTAGTGTCCAGCACCTTCTCTGAGTTAATATGGTTTGGGGTGGGAATAGTAAATTATATATGTTTAGTGTCCAGCACCTTCCCTGAGTTAATAGAGTTTGGGGTGGGAATAGTAAATTATATATGTTTAGTGTCCAGCCCTCTCCCTGTTTTTTTTTAAAAGGAGTGGGAATAGAAAATTATATATGTTTAGTGTTCAGCACCTTCCCTGAGTTAATATGGTTTGGGGTGGGAATAGTAAATTATATATGTTTAGTGTCCAGCACTTTCCTGATTTCTTTTGATTGGCATGGGAATAGGAAATTATATATGTTTAGTGTCCAGCACCTTCCTTGATTTATTTTTTATTGGAGTGGGAATAGTAAATTATATATGTTTAGTGTCGAGCACCTTCCCTGAGTTAATATGGTGTGGGTTGGGAATAGTAAATTATATATGTTTAGTGTCCAGCACCTTCGCTGATTTATTTTTGATTGGAGTGGGAATAGTAAATTATATATGTTTAGTGCCCAGCATCTTCCCTGAGTTAATATGGTTTGGGGTGGGAATAGTAAATAATATAGGTTTAGTGTTCAGCACCTTCCCTGATTCATTTTTGATTGGAGTGGGAATAGTAAATTATATATGTTTAGTGTCCAGCACCTTCCCTGATTTCTTTTTCATTGGAGTGGGAATAGTAAATTATATATGTTTAGTGTCCAGCACCTTCCCTGAGTTATTGTGGTTTGGGGTGGGAATAGTAAATTATATATGTTGAGTGTCCAGCACCTTCCCTGATTTATTTTTGATGGGAGTGGGGATAGTAAATTATATATGTTTAGTGTCCAGGACCTTCCCTGATTTATTTTTACTGGAGTGGGAATAGTACATTTTATATGTTTGGTGTCCAGCACCTTCCCTGAGTTAATATAGTTTGGAGTGGGAATAGTAAATTATATACGTTTAGTGTCTAGCACTTTCCCTGATTTATTTTTAATTGGAGTAGGAATAGAAAATTATATATGTTTAGTGTCCAGCACCTTCCCTGAGTTAATATGGTTTGGAGTGGGAACAGTAAATTATATATGTTTAGTGTCCAGCACCTTCCCTAGGTTAATATAGTTTGGAGTGGGAATAGTATATTATATATGTTTAGTGTCCTGCATCTTCCTGAGTTAATATAGTGTATAGTGGGAATAGTTAAAAATTAAGGGGCCGATTCCGATCTCGGCCGGTAGGGCTCCGAATCGTATTCGGCTTAGCCGGATCCGATTCGGAGCCCTATTTCCCGACCGATTCGTACGCGCGTCCGGACGAGCGAGTACGATGCGAAATCGCCG
Source organism: Calotriton arnoldi (assembly GCA_963921515.1). Lineage (NCBI taxonomy): Eukaryota > Metazoa > Chordata > Amphibia > Caudata > Salamandridae > Calotriton > Calotriton arnoldi. The sequence goes on from CAWUFW010006991.1 coordinate 985,989, forward strand.
ACCGACTCGTTTGGGCGTCCCAACCGCTCCGACCGACTCGTTCCCGGGTCGAACCGCACCGACCGACTCGCTCGGACACGACTCGCACTGCGCAATGGAGACGTTCCCCGGCCGGGTAAGTACGATGCGCGCCGCGAGCAGTCCGACCGACTCGCGCCGTCCGGCTCGAAGAAGCAGTCGGAGCCGTACTTTGGGGGTCCGTGTCGGACCCCCCTGTATGCGTAGCCGCGTGAGTCGCACACATGGGGGACCCATGGGTCCCCCCTACCTGTGCGTGTATGGCGCGAGTCGCTTCGCCGCGTACCCGCTGTAGGGGGCGCCCTTGTTCGCCTCGCACCCATTGAGGCAATGGGAGCCCGCGTACGCTTTGTACGACCGGCTCCCATTGACTTCAATGGGAGTCCAACCGACTCGAGTATGATAGCATACGGACGCATCGTACTCGTTCGGTCGGGCTGCACGGGTCCGATTCGGTCGGAAATCTCTCCGGGTCCGGCTCGGTCGGGGAGATTTCCGGCCCGAATCGGAATCGGCCCCTAAATCTTTATTTTGGAGTAAGGTCATTGATATAATTATACACGTGTTTTAAAAAAATATGTAAAAGTAAATTAATGTTACATAATTATTTTATTAGACATACAGGAATTAAAAATCATAAATTAATTACAGAAGCATGTTAATATTTTATTTATGTTTTTATTTTGATTCAAAGACTCAAGAAAAGAAATAATATGCATTTTAGTTTATGTCCAATCTTTGATATATATATTGTTATGCAGAGAAAATAAGCTACATTTTTTATTTTTGAATACATTGCATATTTTGTACATATTTATACATTAACATATATTTTTTAAGTATAGTGAGCATTCAACATTTTTCTGTTTTATATAATAGTGATGTACATTTTTACAAAGAAAAGATGTAGTTATCCATTGATTTTTATACAATTTTTTAACATATCATTTTTTTGGTAACAGTTATAGATTATTTATTTAAAATGTAAGTTTGCATTATATTATTACATATAGTGTACATTTTTAATAACATATATTTTTTAACAATTGTTTCATTGTATAACTTTTTACAATTAATTGTATGTTTCAACCGTTAGGGGCCGATTCCGATCCCGGTTGTAAAACACCCCGACCGACTCGGATCGGGAATTTTTGCCGAGCGACTCGTACGTGCGCTCTCCGAATGGCGGAGTACGATGCAATGCGTGTTAAATACAAACGACTCGCACGGAGAACAATATTGACGACTGACTCATACGGAAATGAATCCAGGTGAGCGATTCGTCCTGAAAAAAGCCTGATGCGAACAAAGCGTATGCGAACGCTGTAATATAGTGTTGAGTCATTGGGACAGACTCGGACCACCCTGCCAATACATGAACAAGGATCCGGTGCGGTCAACGGAACGTTTCTGTCATGCTCAACAAAATACAATATAAATAGACAGAACAAGTCCAAACAAGCATTGTCAATGTAAAAAAAAAGTTCACAAAAAATTCTACAAATAAAAGGAGACTCAAAATAAGCCACACCCACAACTCCACCTATATAAAGGGCCAGAAACTTACCCATGATCCTTTGCTACCACAACAGAACTGCCTGCACATACCACCATTACACTGCATCAGAGACACACACTCACAACTCATCCACCACACAACCTGCACACTACTAGCACCTGTTCACTACTACACTCACAAACACACACACATTTACCCATACACACTCACCCTCACCTTCACACTCCCCCACACATTCATCTCCACCACCACCCATCACCATGCCCCCAAAGAAGAATCCAAAGTTCACAGAGGATGAGTTGGTAGTCATGGTAGATGAAATTCTCAGAGTTGAGCCCCAGTTATTTGGGACCTTAGTCCAACAGACCCCCCTGTCCCAGAAAACCAGAATGTCGGAGAGGATAGTCAACAAGGTGAATGCTCAAGCACCTTGCCTGCGCACAATGGAGGATATCAGTAACAGGTACTATGATGTGCGAAGGAGGGTCAAGAAGCTGATTGGCAGAGACCATGCCCTGAGCCAGCCGACTGATGGTGGCCCTCCTGCAAAACCTGTGCACTTCACTTCCTGGGAGGAGAAGGTGCGTGCCATCCTTCCACCGGAGGGCATCCATGGATTATCAGGAGTACCAGAACCTGGTGAGTACATAACCAACTAGCCAATATTGTGAGCAACTACACACCCACAGACATCACTGTCAAGGGGACAGTGATACCAATCACTGTCAGCAAAGCCATAAAAATAAGAAGCTAATGAGCGTGTGATGTGTATGCCATTTAGACAAACAAAATACATGCAATCTCAGAGTAACATGTAACTATTTCATGACAAGTACCAACTTTGCCAAATAAAAAACAAGGCTTGGTGCTCAAAACAGCAGCCACCACTGTCAGCCATCTTGACAGCACTGTTGCACTCACTCACTGGAAACCTGAGTCACAGGAAAGGTGTCAGGGATGGCTGGGAAGGTGGGTGTGGCAAAAAACATGATGGGAGTTGAAGTCACATGTAACAATCCTCCCCCCACATGGCCCAACAAGCACACCTTGAACTATGCTTAGCTCACAGGGAGTTGAAAAGTACTGTCAAGATGGCCGACACAGGTCTCTGGTGTGGGGAGCACAAGGCCCTCATGGGAGTTGTGGCCCAACAGACACCAGGCACCACTATCAGACATCTTGAATGTCAAGTTTCTCTCACTGTCATGGAAGCATGGTTCATGGTGGTCAACAAGCTATGGCTGGGAGGAGTAGTGGTAGCCCTGACTATATCTACCACCAGGCCCTGTCCCACACACCCCTATCACCAGCACCAAACAGCACACCTGGGACCATGCTGTCCCTGAGAGTGAAGACAAAACTACTGGCAAGATGGCTGACTCTGGGCTCTGGTGTAGGGAGCACAAGTCCCTGATGGGATATGTGATCAAAAATAGAGTTTCAATAACAACATACCTGCAATGTAACAGGAAAGATCACCATTCACAAAAATGTACTAACTTAGCACCAACCCACAGCAAGGCAATGTGATCCAAACACCAGTCACATGCAGCAGCCAACTTGTTTGCACACATTCACGCACAGGAAAGCAGAGTCACAGGAAGGAAAGTTGGGTTTGCTGGGAAGGTGGGTGAAGCTGAAAGCATGATGGGAGTTGTAGTCACAGCCAACTGTCCCCCTCCCACATGGCCCAACAATCCCACCTTGAACCATGCCCATCTCACAGGGAGTGGAAAAGAAGTGGCAAGATGGCTGACTCTGGGCACTGGTGTGGGGAGCACAAGCCCTGTTGGGAGTTGTGATCAAACAAACACCAGGCCCCACTGCCAGACATCTTGAACGTGAAGTTTGACTCACTGTCATGGAAGCATGGTTCTTGGTGGCCTATCTGGTCTGGGGGGAGGAGGAGTGCTAGCTCTGACTACATCTACCACCTGGCCTTGTCACACACACCCCTACTACCAGCACCAAACTGCACACCTGCGACCATGCTGTCCCTGAGAGTGAAGACAAATGTAATGGCAAGATGGCTGACACCGTGATCTGTTGTTGGCAGCACAAGTCCCTGATGGAATTTGTCCTCTAAAAATCTATAAGCATTAACAACCTATCTACAATGTCAGTTGAAATATCAGATTTCACAAAGATGTACAAACTGTTCACCAACTCACAGCAAGGCAGTGGGAACCAAACACCAGTCACAAGAATCAGATATCTTGTTTGCACACATTCATTAACAGGAAACCAGGGTCACAGGAAGGGTGTCAGGGGTGGCTGGGAAGGTGAGTGTGGCAAAAAGGATGATGGGAGTTGGAGTCACATGTAACAATCCTCCCCCGCATGGCCCAACAAGCATACCTTGAACTATGCTTAGCTCACAGGGAGTAGAAAAGTACTGTCAAGATGGCCGACACAGGTCTCTGGTGTGGGGAGCACACTGCCCTCATGGGAGTTGTGGCCCAACAGACACCAGGCACCACTATCAGACATCTTGAATGTCAAGTTTCTCTCACTGTCATGGAAGCATGGTTCATGGTGGTCAACCAGCTATGGCTTGGAGGAGTAGTCAACACCCAGAGTAGTTGTTGATGATCCGTCTCTGAACATCCTCCTCCTCCTCCTCATCACTGGCAACATGCCCCAGGCCTGGATCCTCCCCTGCTGGAGGCTGCTGGTCCCCGTCATCTTGAATGAGAGGTAGCTCATTCCTCACTGCCATGTTGTGTGGCATGCAACACACAATGATGATCTTACACACCTTCACAGGTGCATATTGGAGGGCTCCTCCTGTACGGTCCAGGCAGCGAAATCTGCTTTTCAGTAGCCCAAATGTTTGCTCAATCACTCGCCTGGTCCGCCCATGTGCCTCATTAAAACGAAAGCCAGCAGGGGTGACAGGGTTCCTGAGTGGGGCCAGCAACCACGGCATGTTGGGGTAACCAGAGTCTCCTAAATTAAAACAGAAAAGACTTCATGTGTCTGAAAACAGGGTACAACCTGACATACAAGCAACAGACAACATAAACAGACAACATTACCCACCAACAAGCCAGGCACGCTGATTTGGCAGCTGAGACATCATCTGTGGGATCCTACTGTTTCTCATAATGTAGGCATCATGTGCTGATCCAGGAAAACGTGCACAGACATGTGAGATTGTTATGTCAGGCAGACATACCACCAGGGCATTTATGGAGTGATAATGTTTACGATTCCTGTATGTTAGTTCATTGGCATGTGGTGGGACCAAAGCCACATGTGTACCATCAATGGAGCCAATGACATGTGGCATTCTGCCCAAAGCATAAAAATCACTCTTGATGTCGGCAAACTGTCCTGGTGTTGGGAACTTGATGTACGTGTTCTGGAAATATAACATTGCGTCCAAAAAATCTCTAAGCACACAGCTAAACATTGTCTCTGACATCCCGCCAGCAGTAGCCACAGTATACTGGAAGGTTTCCATGGCAAAGAAATGTAGGGCTGCCATCATCTTCACCGTCAGCGCAGTAGGATATGGGCATCCAGGCTGCAAATATGGGGCCAACTGCTCTGCCAACTCCTCAATGAGTGGTCTGGTGAAGTGGTAACGTCCGATGCAGTCACGTTCTACCATGGTCTCTACGGTCTGTGGACAGCTGGACTCCTGCGGTACATAGGTTTCAAATAAAAACTTTCCAATGTGGTAAGTAACATGCAATATATCATATGCTATATCAAAGCAAGACTCAATGAAGTCAGGTGTGTAATGTTGAGCATTGACACAAAGGCCAGCTATGTGACCCTCACACTACATTCCAATTCATAATGGTTTCTGCACAATTGCAAAGCTGTGCTGTGAATGATCAATGGTGTCTGGCACAGTCCATTTCACCAAACATTACACACTAAACACACACCTAACCAACTATCAAAGCTAGATGTTTGTAACAACTGACAGGTGGTGGAAAAGTACACACACAGGGATCATGTAATGCAACCGGGACACTGTCATGATGTAAGGTCTGACATACACGTACCATCACATACATAAACCCTCATGATGTGCATCACATTTTGTTAGACAAACATACAGGTATGTCTGTGACACAAAGACACAACAGCAACTCACATGCCAAATTCAAGTTGATGTCTCAAGAGAATATCATCTACAACAACAACAATGGGGTGTGTGCATTGTACAAGCCTCAGATACTGGGGATTCACTCAAAAAATCTTCACATAATGCACATTCTAATACACAGTCTATTGAAGCCGTTAGTATGGTTGTATGTACCCTGTGATAACACAATGGTACCCAGGGACTGTGTCGAGGCCAAGGAGGGTGATCTGTGAAGTGGTCACTCACAGTTGTGATATTCCTCACAAACAATGTATTTGGTGCAAATGAAGGATTGGCTCATCATGGGAGTGTGAGCTATGAAGTGCTCTGACCAATATGACATATGAATCACTGTACCCACACATGAAAAACAGCAGAACATGATGTTTTGATATACTGTCTGACATGCTGATTGAATAGTGTAGGGCATCTGAGCCTCAAACTAAATGTGTTGTTGGCATCCTTTGGCTGCTGACTGTAATGGTGACAGACGCAGGTGGACACATCCGAACAGAGGCGGACGCATTCGTTGGCTATTGCTCGTCATGGGGACAGACGCGGGTGATTTTTCAAGAGACGCGTTGGACACATCCGAACAGAGGCGGACACATTTGTTGCCTATTGCTCGTCATGGGGACAGACGTGGGTGATTTTTCAAAAGACGCGTTGGACACATCCAAACAGAGGCGGACGCATTCGTTGGCTATTGGTCGTCATGGGGACAGACTCGGGTAATTTTCCAAAAGACGCGTTGTACACATCTGAACAGAGGCGGACGCACACATTGGCTATTGGTCGTCATGGGGACAGACGCGGGTGAGTATTCAAAAGACGCGTTGTACACATCCGAACAGAGGCAGACGCACACATTGGCTATTGGTTGTCATGGGGACAGACACGGTTTCGCTTCGTGTACGAATCGCGTGCAAACCTATTCTGTTGGTTTACAACTACAATGTATCTAACTCAATGGCGTCATAATGCAGAATATTGGAACGACGCGGTAGGCGTGTCAGATGCATGCAATGTCATGGATTGGCCCAAATCGGATAATGCAAACAACTAGGACCTATCGCTTTGGACGCATGGAACAGAATCCGCCTCTGATGCACAGATATAAGTCTGTCTGTTCCCAAGAGATTGCACTTACCTGCACTCCATGCTACTTTACTGCATTGCTGCCTACCACTGCTGCTGTCTCTGCATCCTCTGGGATCTACAATGGCACGAACTGTGGAGAAGGCACCAGCTTTCACAGAGGAGGAGAACCAGGCCCTGCTGGACAGCCTCCTTCCACAGTACAGCAAGCTGTATGGGAAACCAGGGGAGCAGGTGAGTGTTGATTACACTGCCTTTTCAAATGAGCATTTTTCTAAACAGGCACTACTAGCATTGTGATCCACAAGGGCAAGTATACACACATAGTTATTGTAAGTCTTACAGTGTGTAGATTAATGTGCTGGACAGGTACAGTGAGGTAAAAGTGTATTTTGTGGGATTGATTGTCATGCACTGTTCTCATGTTGTTAAGGCAGCCTTGCACACAGGACAACTGCCCCTGATGATACTTGTGCAACCTCAATACATTATCTGCCCTCTTAACATGACCTATATGTCCAAGTGTGTGAAGAATAAACATGTAGCCTGTGCAGTAATGGTGTGTTACAATGTCATCCTTACAGGTCGACGCCCATCAGAAGCAGGAAATTTGGCAGTGAGATCTGTGGGGGTCTTCAAACGCCGCATCCGCCACTGCCAGAAGAGGTGGCAGGACCTCCGTGGCTGGACCCGGAGGAGTGCAAGAGTCCAGCTGAAGCTGTCACCTCCTCGCAAAAGGGTTGGACGATGGACCCTGACCCCCCACATGCTCCGGGTACTGACGGTGGTCTTCCCTGACCTAGATGGGCAGTTGAAGGCCAGACAGCAGCAAGGAGGGGGTGAGTATGTACCATTTTACAGAACTATGTTTGACATGCATGTTGCACTCCCTCAGCCTGGTAACCCTCTCATAGGTTGTCTGTCTGCTGAGACACCACTTCTGTGGCTAAATGTAATGATGCCCCATTATCATCTGATACACAGGTGTGTCCCTTTCCGTCTGTGACATGTGTCACTTAGGCCCTGTGTATTTTCTGGAGTCCAAGGTCAATGTGATCAGCACCATATACAACAGGTACATTGAGTTGTCCATCATGAGTGATGTAATTGTCTCACATGTGTCAGCACATTGACAGAAATGTGCCCTGTACTCTGTGTGGAACATACATATATGTTCGAAATGGTGATCTAGGTAAACACAGGTTTGTGAAAAATATGCTAGACACCTGTGCAGTAGGTGATACCAATGTTGATGCCTCAGACAAATGAAATGGATGTGTTCAAAATGTGTAGTCACCTGCATAGTGCTCTGTGTAATCACGTGTTTCACATGGACCAAGGACAGGCATGCCAAGTCAGGCCATCTGACACACTGTCACTTCAGAATTTGGTGTACCAGCCGACACTTCCACCATTGTAGATTTGATAATCTTGTGTCTGACTCTGTGTCAGTGTGTACAGGCATGACTTTCATGATACACAGGTAGTAAATATAGGTTATGTGCACAGACATCTGATGTCTGGAAGGTGGCTCACATACACAGGACAGAACATGTGTGTGTCATCCCTTGACGCTGCATAATGGTGGGCTCAACATGTATGTGTATGCTGCATTACTTTCTTCCTGAGAGCAATTGGAAAGTTCATGTAGACGGATGTGTTAATTCATATACTCCAATGTCTAAGTAGAACAACGTGAGCTTGTCAGACTCTTCACATTGGGTGTAGCACGAAGGGGACATGTATACTTGACCACTACAGATGTTGCTTTGAAAGGGATTACATGATTGTGACACAGTGCAGACTTTCACGTTATGATTCATTGCCCCTGTAAGAATAGTCAGTACAGACTGTTTAGCCACACAGGCCAGTGGCACAGTATGCCACATTAAATTTTGTGAGGGTGCACTATTTGTACTTGTCTGTTGTCCAGCATGCAGACAATGATAGCATTGACATTCAAGACATAAGCCCATCATGATGACTGGGGATGGCATTATGTTCAACAAGTAAACTTATCTATTTGTCCACCCATTTGCTCTGTCACTTCCTGACTCCCTTGCATGAGATGAGACATGTACGAAAGGACACATGACAGTCAGGAGTATTACAGATCATACAACAGGCAAATTAGTGCGTTGTTGCACATGTGATAGTGGTCTTTGAAATACATCTAACTGATGGTTCCATTGTCATCATGGTTTTGGGAACCATGGTTCACTGGCAGACTGACAAGTGCCATGTTCACATATGTGCAATGATTCTAAAAAGTGACATTAACGTTTTGCAAAGGCTTGCTCTGTGATGTGTTGTGCGTAAACTCATGTGTCAAGCCTATGCAGATGACTGATGTGAATATGTTTCTCATCCTTGTTCACAGCATCATCTACAGCTACTGGAGGAGACAGTTCCACGGAACAAGAGGAAGTGGCTAGCCAGACTGGGTCCACATGGGAGGAGGAGGGACCCAGTGAGACGGAGGGTGAGGGGAGCCACACTGAGGGCCAGTCTAAAACATCTACATCTGCAGAGGACCAATCAAGCTCCAGTAATGACTCCCTTGTGGTAGTGGGTGTTACCAGAGCAGAGGCCACAACATCAGAGTCTGCCCCTGCCACCACCACCATCTCCACCATCACAGCTGCTCCCATTCCAAGTGGCCGTGGACCCTCCCGTGTTAGGGAGCATGTCTCCTTCGGGCCAGGCACCACACCCCCTGCATCTGTCACTCCTGCTGCCCTGAGTGTGGAGTCTGTGGATTTGCTCAAACAGATACATGTGGGGCAGACATCCATGCTGAGTGTCCTCTATGCACACACCTTTCTTTTGACCCAATTGGTGTCAAACATGGAGGGCATGTCATCAAACATGTCTGCCTTACAGCGGACAAGTCAGTCTATGGCCTCCTCACTGATGGCAGCAGTGTCCCTCCTACAGCAGTCCCTCACCCCTCCTACCTCTGCTCCATCCGCAGTCCCTACTAACCTACCTGATCAAACCACACTCACACAGGCACATGCACACACCCCAACAGACACAAGCAGCACACAGCCACCTAAAACAAAGTCCAAAAAAACACGCATGCACACTCAGGGGACTGATATCACACACACAAGGGATAGGGCCAAAAAACACACCCATCCACAACCACTACGCAGTCCTCAGCTACCTCGCCCTCTAAAACCCTACCCTTGACTCTCCTGCAACCCCCCTTCCCAGAGGGTCTTCCTCTGTGACCTTGGCCTCTTCCCCACTGATACATCAGACCAGACTCACAAGGGGAGAAGGAAATCACCCAGCAGAGACAGGAGATCCACCCCTGCCCGCACACCCTCCCCTAAGAGTTGGAAGACTGAGGCCCCCACCCGTACATCCCCCAGAACAAAGAAATCAAAACCCCCACCACCATCACACACTGCCACCAAAAAAACAACTTCATCCCTAGCCCAGCCCACCCCTCCCAAAGTTCACACATCACATACCATCCCAGTTTCACCCACAAACCATTACACCATCCCCAAGATGCGGAGGCCCTCCTCCCTACCAACAGCACTACACCTCCCACAACACCACACCTTCTGTCAGTTCCGGACACTGCAGTGGAGTCCCCGCCCCCTCAATCAGACCTGTCCACTGCAGAAGAGCCCACGCACCCTCAATCAGACCTGTCCACTGCAGTGGATCACTCGCCCATTCAATCAGACCTGTCCACTGTAGTGGAGCCCCCGCCCCCTCAATCAGACCTGTCCACTGCAGTGGAGCCCCTGCCCCCTCAATCAGACCTGCCCACTGCTGTGGATCCCGACACTACAGTAGCCCCCATCCCTCCCATTAACCATACTGGTACACCCTAATCCTGTCCCATCGGTGCCTGGCATGCCCCTAAAGATGCCCCTCCAAGGGGAGATGTCACCTGGTTGTAGCAGTGCAGCCAAGCGAGGGAGTCCGTGGCATTAGGTTTCCCCCCTAAAGGACTCAATTTAAATGGACTGGCCATTGGCCATATTGTTCTTCATGTTCACAAAATTATTTTCAAAGGCTGAATAAAGCATTACCTTTTCTTTTGTAGATTAGCATTTTGTGTACCTAATTTTGTTAATGAGTCATAATGAAATAGCTGTTGACATCTTGTTTAGTGAAATAGATGTTTTAGCGATGTGAGGTACTGCATGTGGTCCATGGTATATGTGTACTATTACAGTATGTATCTGAGTCATCATTGACAGCAATTGCAGGTTGTCATGATCCACAATGTTTTTGACACGGAGTGTGACCTGCTTTTGACAACATCCCATCTTTGACTTACACTTTTGCACATAGGTTGTTCTGACATTTGTACACATTGTACTATTTTCCTAAGGTACAAGCGTCTATGATGGACATGCAGAATAGCGCATTGTTGATGAACACATCATCTATCTCATCAGTGCAACTTGTTAAACATGGAGTTAGCCTACGTGCATGTGACTTTGGGGACACACATGTACGCAGGCTGATGGAAACAAAGTATTCAGTGTGTTGGAATTGTTGGATCCATGTCCGAGTTTCATTGGGACATGGTAGACGCCTGCCAAGACCAAGCTTGACACAGCTGACCTTACACAGTAGTGACATCACCTCATGGCAGTGTGTAAATCTGTGACATATCCTGAGACCATGTGTGTGTCATATGAGCATTGATCTCTGTCTGCAAACCCCATTTCCTGCCAAGACTGTAGTCCCCGCATATGTTCCTGTTTGAGAATCTTTCTGTGTGCTGAGTAGTCCAGTGCTTTCTCTACCTATTGTACTTTGAGTGTCCGAGATGTGGGTGCACCAGTAGAATGGAGACATGATGGTGACATCCCTTGTTGGGTTGAGACAAGGGCCTGCACTGTGGGCAAACACACATGTGACACATTTTTTATTCCCCGAGGCACATTTGTGCTAGCAACATCTGTGTTTTTTTAATGAGTCATCAGTTTTTGCGAGTTTGGCACTTGTATGTGTCTATGAGTGCTCACACTCAGCAGTTTCTACCCTTCCCTATAGCCCGATGGCCACATGTCTTTTTTGTAGGTCTCCTTGAGTGTTTCATTATTCTGAGACAGTCTTAAAATTCCTAATGTGTCAGATACATATCACGTTATGCACATGTACTCCACCCTAAACGGATTTACAAGTTTCAACATGTGTAATTCCTAGCTATGTGTATTGTGTTTGTTCAACGCAGATCCCACCACCACCCCTGGGGTTGTCAACAGCACAGGGAGATTAGCTTACACGTTTACCTGTGCATTGGAGCCTACAGACACAGTTGTTGTGTGCCCTATCTGGTGAGACATGTATCTTCCAAGTATTCTGCAGTAATCATTCAGCATATTCATTTTGACAATAGTGATGATCTGCACATGTTGCAGATTTTATAGCTGGGTGCAGAGTTGATGTAATAGACATGCCAAAGTAGTTAACGTTGAAAATGGTCTGATCTTGAGTTGTGTGCAACGCACTTAGTCAACACATGTTGACTGTCTTTTACATTGTTGTTCCATGCTTTGCTACACCTCAAGTAGGAATCTGCTCTACACATGTGGCGCTGACAACTGTGACACAACCACCTCATGTTTGTTGCAGTGGGAGCATCATGAATGTATTTTGTTTGTCTGTGGAGTTGTGTGTTGTCGTGGGCGGTCTCCTATGTGCTTCATTGTACAAACACTCATCAACATGTCATTCTTCTGTGAGTGAGTTTGCTCCTGTTGCCCTGCAGGGTTTGAGTATGTGTTGTTGTGGCCAGATGCTGTGATTTTGTGTCCCATACATATGTGTGTCTGGCACCTCTTGTTCAACAATGAACTGTGTGTGTCCTACTATGTGGCATGCTGGGTGTATCTTGCTGATACAGTGGTTGACTCATTGGTCATACACAACAGTACATTGGACCCATGTTTGTATTTTGTTCACAATGATGTGTGGTCAATATTGTTTTCCTCGTCATGCAGTCAAGTAAAGTCAAGTCAATTCAGCTTTATTCGGTGTAAAATGTACAACCATAAAAGCATACTACAAAAAACAGAAAAATATAACATATCAATAATTCATTAGAGGGAGCAAACATAATTTATCAGTGAAAATATTAAAATGTCCTCCTTATACACAGTTAAAATATATACACTTATTTAAAAATAGACAACTATATAACATTTAATATTAATTTCTCATATTTTCAAATGTACTTATTCTACATGCTGTTTCTTAAATTAATTCAGTGTTAAACAGACCTAATTATTCTCATTGGATTTCTCATATAATAATGCATCTAAATATGTTAGTTCTCTTCTTTTCCTGAGTGCTTTTACAATAAAACAAATAACTGAACAGACAGTTTTCGTATTGTCCAGGCTACATAAAAATATAAAGGCCTGTTTATAATCAAAGAGCATGTTAGTTATGAACAGTGGTTTTAAAACAGTTTTCCTAATATCACTATAGAGGGTACAGAATAATAAAAAGTGCAACGTGGACTGTGGTGTGTTTCCATTACACGGGCAATTCGGTAAATTATAAGACCACCTTTCCCTATCGGAGAATGCAATTAGGTGATGTAAAGTACCAAGTCTAAGCCTTGTTAAATAATATCTGTGTTGGGTATTCCTTACTAGGGTTAGGTATGTTTGTATACCCTCCACCAAGGGAATTTCACAATAAGTAATAACACTTTGCTTCTGTCTTGTATCATCATGTCTGTCTTGTTCACTGGCCAGAGTATATCTCAACTTCAGATCTTTCTTACTTATATCCAGAATAGACTCTAGATCCGTTTTATTAAAGTTTAACTTACAATATTTCAATAAATTAGAGATATGCTCTAGCCAAGGAATTTTTACAGTGATCAAGGGCCAGACAGTCCTTTATCAGGTCAGTTGTAAATTTAGTCTCCTTTTGGCCCATAGCCCACGCCAGAAGGTAAGTCCTGCAATATTTATAAAATCACTAATGTATGATACCGACAGTTCTTTATGTATTATAAAATTGGCTGTGGAATTCGGGACAGCCAATACTCTTTTTAAAAATGTATTCTCCTGTATTTGTAAGGACATAATATTTGCTCTTCCCCATATCGCTGACCCATGGCATACACCAGTCACACACTTAGTTCTGTATAGAGTGAGAATTTCCCTTATGGGTTTATTTCCTATTTTTGCCGCAAATCTGAAAATTCCTTCAATTATTCTTAGAAATTTCAGATTGCATGAGTCGATATGAGGTTTCCATGAGTCCTTACTGCTAAATATAAGACCTAAATAGGAGAACGTTGACACTCTCCCTATAACTACACCTCCAGCGTGATGTTTTTTATGCTTCAACTTAGATTTCCCGCATGTCATTACAAATGTTTTAGTAAGGTTTAACTTTAAATCCTATATTTGACATGAATTCAGCAAACTTCTCAATTAAAATTTGTAAGCCATTCGCTGTCCTCGATAGGAGGACAACGTCATCGGCATAGAGTAAAACTGGAGTGTTGCGTGTTCCAACTTTTGGGGTATCTGCATTTTCATTTTGTAAATAGGTATCTATATTATTAATATATAAAGAAAAGAGCAGTGGCGCAAGTACGCAGCCCTGGCGTATTCCCCTTGTAACTCTAAAATCCTCCTTACATTCACCCTTTACTCCAAAACGTACTCTTGAGGTTAAAAATGAATACATTTGGGACAAATATATAATAATATCAGTGGGTGCTCCTTGCTCATTCAGGGTTTGCCACAATTTGGTATGATTGACGAGGTCAAACGCACTTGTTAAATCTAAAAAGCAAAGATGAAGAGCCCCCTCATTAGCAAGAGTATATTTTCCCATAAGTAATTCCAAATTTAAACACTGTTCTACAGTTCCAATTCCCCTTCTGAACCCATACTGAGCTTCAGAAAGAATATTATGTTCGTTAGCCCATTCTTCCAACCTCCCCAGAAGAATTCGTCCCATTAATTTCGAGGTTGAGTCCAGAAGGGATATGGGTCTATAACAATTTGCTTTCCTCTATCTCCTTTTTTAAAAATTGGTACGATAATGCTTTCTGCCCAAGATGCTGGCAGAAAACCCCTTATCGCAGCGTTAAAAACCTTTAAAAGGATCGGAGTCCAATAATCCATATTACATTTAAAAATATCGATGGGTACCCCATCTGGGCCAGCGGCTTTTCTGCTAGCACTTTTATAGAGGGCGATTTTAATTTCTTCAGAGGTAATTGGTAAAATTTCTACGGGGTCAACTAAAATAAAATTACCGTTCTTTATTTTGCTAATTTTTACTGCTTCTGGATTAAAAATACTCTCAAAATGGATCATCCAGTCTTCAGGGGGAACTGCTATTTCTATTCTCCCTGTTGCATTATCTTTAAAAAACGGGTAATCAATTGTTTTCCAAAATAGGGCTGCATTTCTTGTTTCTGCGGCCTCTACTAGGCTTGCCCATGCATCCTCCCGTATTTCACCTTTTCGTTCATTTAAGGTTCTCCTATAATCCTTCCTTAGGTTACTTATTTTAACGTTATCCCTAGGTTTTATTTTTAAGGCTGTTTTCAAATCTCTATTTAATTTGGAACATTCTTTATTAAACCATCTTGGGTTATTATCACAGGCCTTATGCTTCTTTTTAAATGTTAAATCACCCGCTATCTCCATAGTAATATTACTAAAAGCGTTAATAGTTTCTGCATCTGTTGAAAAATTATTCATGCAGATACTAATTTCCTTTTGTATTTTCCCTTTTAAGTTATTTAGAAAACTTGTTGGATCTACACTTGACTACTTAATGGATACTCCATTTTTTCCTTGGGATTTTAATTCTGAATTTGAGGCTTTTCCCCTCAATCTTTGTGAGAGGTTAAGCCTCAACGTCAGCATTAGTGGGTGATGGTCACTATGCAATGTTTCTATAATTGAGCATTTTTCCACCAAACCCCTGTATTTAATAGATATAACAAAATGATCAATACTCGATGCTGATCTACCTCCTACATACGTATGTTTCGCTACTTCTCCCTCTAAAATATCGGGTTCTATAATCGCTAGATTATATTTGGAAATATATTATTTCTTTCTTCCCCATAAGCATCATGTGGGAAATGGGGAATTCGATCTCCAAAGCAATCGCTGAACCCACTTTGTTCACCTACCAAAATTGCACAAGTTTCACAGTTAAAATCACCCGCCCAGATAAGTGTATACTCCCCTCCCAGTTCCTTTAAAAAAAGCTCTAGATCTTCCTCTAGGGCCTTAATTACCATTGGTCTAGTAACATCAAAAATATTGTTATAAAAATTAATTAACACCATTGTCTGTTTCCCTTCCGAATAAAGTTGTATCAATTGATAATATTGTGACTTGGTATTGACTTCCTTTACTATAAGAGGCGCAGTTACAGCTATTAATGTTGCCAGGCCTCCTTTTGCTCTCCCCCTTCTAGACGGGCTAGCATTAGTACAAATTACATTAAAACCATTAATAAAAAAAAGTTCAGTAATCCAAGTCTCCTGGATCATAATTACTTCACATCCCTCTATAATTTCAAGCCAGTCGTCATTAGTTATCTTATTTTTAACTCCTGCTACATTCCAGGACATAATGTTAGTAGCTTTGTTATTTTGTACACTTAAAAAGTCTCCAGCAGCCCCCTCCATATCCCTAGAGGGGGTATCCTCCCTGGTAATAGGGGAAACATTTTGTACATTAATAAGTATTTGCGGACATAAGCCGCCTGCTGGCTTGTTTACCATCGGGGTGTGTAGTGGAGTTCTAATAACATAAATTTCTGTATCCTCCCTATGTCAATCAATCTCACTACAGGGTTGTAATGGTTCATACCTATTGTATGTAGGAACATTTATCATGGATCTGTACACATTAGAATTAAGACCATTGACTTTGTTGGTCTTGTTGGTTATCCTGTAAAAATAGCCCAGCGGAACAGCAATTATATCTTCAGCTATATTAGGATTCTTTGCTGCAACTTTATATGCAAGTACCTCTAACAAATCTCTAACCAGTTCCCTGCTACGGAAGTTTATTACTATGCAATCTCCTACGCATTGTTTCATGGATCTACTCACCCTTCTCAGCATTATTATATTTCTTAACAAGACATTTCTATCCATATTCGTATTCGCTGTGAGCCAATATATCACTTTATTTTTTAACCCCTTCCATGCGCGGCCGATTTTCGCCCTGTGCGAGGCGTTGCATTAAGCGGACGGGTTCATGACGAGCTCAGCTCGTCATGCGCACACGAGCACTGCGCAGCATGACGAGCTGAGCTCGTCATGAGCATGGAAGGGGTTAATGACTCATAGGACTCAAGCTTCTTATCCTCCACCCTGGTCACATTTTTAAGTATGATAACATATGGCGTCGCCTGTGGTGGAAGGTGTAAGGAAGCTAACTCTCGAAGCTCTTCATTGTTAGTGTCTATATTCACAGATCTGCTTGATTCAACCATTCTTTCGGTTTCTTTAGGGCATATCGGGGGAAATTGCTGTACATTTGATGACCTTTGATCTCGTGCAGATTGTATATTTTCCCCTGTAATAGACTTGGTCGAACTTTGTTTTAGCTGAACAACAGTTAGGGCTTCTTTTGCCTTGGTGTTGATTTATCACTCACAGATGGTAAAGTAGAATTTTTGGAGTGATGAGTCCCATTACCAGGTTCATTAGGGTGGTTACATCTTTTTGGACCAGTTTAATCTCTGACATTACTCGGCGTTCAATATTGTCCAGCTTAGAATGCAATTTTTTAGATAATGTCTCGAAGTTAACGATCGCTTGATCATTTCCTTTTAGGTTTTCCCCCTCCTTTAGTCGTTTATCTGACCTACCGCCTTTGTTTACCTTCTGGTTCGGTCTAGTTTTCCCACTCTTACTGTCATCAGAACTAGGTTTTAATTTCGGCACTTGTTTAGCCTTTTTTGCTGGTGGTATAACTAAATCTAAATTATCCGATAGGGCTGTAATTTCCAGCGATGTTGTTAATATGCACAGATTATCTGATTTCCTGGGTGTAGCCTTTTTAATCACAAATTGGCTACCTGGCACAACCTCTAGTTCTATAGACTTCTCTTTACCAATGGACACCTGATTCGTGGCCTCACACGAGTCTTCTAAAGTCTCGTGTACCGATACCACCAAGGCGGCATCAAGTGCCGTTTTTGTCGCCGCCAATTGTTCAGCCACAAGAACAATCTCATTGTCAATCCTTCCCACAGCAGATTTTAAATACTTCCTGATTGGCATATTATCTGTATGCGGTTTTCCCGTGGAGTACGGTTGCTTCCTTTTGCCCATTTTCCCGCGTGTAATGAGACGTAAACAATAGCGATGTTTTGTAGCAAACGATGATTCACCTTACCAGGCTTCTCCGTTGTTCTTTTTATATACAGCCAAGGGGGGTGGCCCTGCCCTGCCTCTTCCTGTCGCTGACGGGCGCAGACGGGCTCGCCCTTGGCCCAGGCTTCGCCCGCGCGCGTCGCGCGCTGCAGGAGGGCAGCCGCGCTTTTGTCCTGGCAGGAGGCGGGAGGCGCCTGTGCTGACGCTGTTTCCCAGCGCCGATGCGGGGCAGCTGGGAAGTGTAGGCCGTTCCCCTCACGGCGTGGAGTTGGTAAAAAGTTGAAGCCGTTCCCCTCACAGCGTAAAAGACAGAAACTGCAAGCTGTTCCCTTCACGGCAGGTATAGACAACTTTTGAGCGCGTCCCGCGCTGCGGGAGGGCAGCCGCGCTTTTGTCCTGGTGGGAGGCGCCTGTGCTGACGCTGTTTCCCAGCGCCGATGCGGGGCAGCTGGGAAGTGTAGGCAGTTCCCCTCACGGCGTGGAGTTGGTAAAAAGTTGAAGCCGTTCCCCTCACGGCGGAAAAGACAGAAACTGCAAGCCGTTCCCCTCACGGCAGGTATAGACAACTTGTGAGCGCGTCATGCAGTCAATTATTCCTCTACACACAGGGCGGACGCACATCGCGCCGCTTTTAAGATTTCAACCTTGTCCAAGTCCTGAGGAGAATCCGTGAATTGGGTGGATTCGAAACGCGTTGGCTCTTGTGAGCTCGGGGGATTGTGTATATATTGTGCCTTAAGGAATGAAGTAATAATTTTTTCCTCTTGTGTAGGCAACATTGGTTTGAAGACATAACCCCTGGCCTCTTGGCCTAGGCAGGACAATTAACAACGTCTAGTTAAGAATCTAACATCCGCTTGGTGCCTTATGTAAAAACTAGGACTGGTGTTGTACTCTCAATGTAAATGTTATTTCACACGATTGTCTAAGTTTGTTTCACCTGTCATTTTTGTCTTTGAATTTTTTCGTTTTTAAGTGGAATATAACACTGTGTATAAATGTGTTTTTGTAAGTGTGGTGTTCTGTAAATGGAAGGTTTCTTTTCTGAGACATGAAAAAATATTTATTTGCTTTGCTATTCTAAATAATTTAAAATAAGCTAAATAAAGCAATAAGAACCCTAGAATTGATGGTCTAGGGCATTCTTTTTAAAGTATGCAAACTAGTCCTTCTGGACATACTCTTTTCTCTTGTATTTACAGTAGTCCAGTCCAGGAGGTTTTAGGACCCGAGCCTTCTTTGTTCTCAGCCTTTCCATGGCGGCATCGCCGCCATGGAAAGGTCTCCTAAAACCCACATCCTAATATGGCAGCGGTACACACTGTCATGGGTGCCTGTGCAATGTCACCAGTCACTTTAGGCTTAGAAAAGGCACCGCCACCATATTAGTGGCCCTGCTCCGCCCACCAGGCAATCAGTGTGATTGCCACCGGTGGAAAAGCGGCAGACGGACTTTGCATCCGCCGCGATACCCACCGCCATCCTAATATGGTGGTGGGTAATTCTCAATGTGATGGCGGAACGATCGCCACCGCCGGCCCGGCTGTGGCGATCATTCCGCCATCGTAATGAGCCCCTTAGTTTTTGTTCATTTGTTTGGTAGTAGGGGCTTTCTATTATTAAATTGTAGTGTTCTGCCACATCAGTGATTGGGACGTTTGCTAGTGCTATTAGCTTTTTAATTTGATATGCAAAATTGCTATTTGTTGCATATTCCACACTTGGGGGGTCATTACGATGGCGGGCGGACTTGAGTCCGCCTGCCATCATTGTGGTGCCTGGGACCACCCGCCTGTATGGCAGCAGTCCCGCATGTAGAATTACGATGCGACCGCCACCGTTGCGGTCGCATTTTGCTTCTTTACCATTGCGGCAGGTGCTGCTGGCTGCAGCACCAGCCGCAATGTTAAAAATGTATGTAGTGCGTTTTCCTGCACTAAGTAGCAGGCACCACGCGGTGCCTGCCACTTAGTGCAGGGAAATGTAGGGGGGTACCATGGCTACCCCCCCAGTGCACCACCACCACCTCCCAATGGGACCCCTAAACCAATCCCTGCCAGCCTTTCCATGGCGTTTTCACTGCCATGGAAAGGCTGGCTACAGACAGCATTGTAATTTGGCGGACGGTGCCTGCTAGGCACTGCTACACTTTTACAGATGCTGACCGCTCCGCCAGGCAATCGGTATGATTGCCTGTGGCGGAAGCGTGGCGGGCGGTCTTTGCGACCGACGGGGACCTGAAACGATTTCCCCTCATCGTAATTTGGCAGGGGGGAAATTGCTGTCCAATGGCGGAGTGCCAGCCACTGCACGGTTGGCGGTGGCGGACCCTCCGCCATCGTAATCAACCCCTTAGTGTAGATTTTTGGAGGTGTCTCCATATGCATTGGTTAAAGTGGTAGTAGCAACCTTGTATT
Organism: Calotriton arnoldi; assembly: GCA_963921515.1. Classification (NCBI taxonomy): domain Eukaryota; kingdom Metazoa; phylum Chordata; class Amphibia; order Caudata; family Salamandridae; genus Calotriton; species Calotriton arnoldi. Next base: position 1,006,508 of record CAWUFW010006991.1, read on the forward strand.
GATGTGTGAGGGTAGTTTTTTTAGTATGGCTTGTATCATTGACTGTTCAAAGTGAATGATCTTTTTTTGAGGATAGTAATAATAAGTTTCTTGTTTTACTTTGGTTAAGAGTTCAATATAGGTGGTGGTTTGTTTGTTTGGTAACAGGGCATATATAAAAGGGATGTTTGTATTTTGATACAGTCCATGAATTGTATATAACTGGTAAAATGGTTTAGGACATATTTTAAAAGTTCCATCCATTAACCATGTTTCACAGTTCTGTAGTTTAAGTAAGTTTGAGGGAGTTCCAAATATTCTTCTTCTTTTTTGTTTGATTTATTGTCATAAAGAAGAAATTATTCTTCATTATGAGTTATAGTGAGTTCAGGTGGTATTTCTATTTCACTGAAAGTTTTGGGGGCAGGTGGGGTGGGAGCAGTTGATTTTTTTGTTCTAGCTATCATCCTTTTTAATGATGAGATTGAGGGCATGTGGCCAGTTACATGTTGTGGGACTCTGGGGAGTATGTCTTTTAGTATTTTAGTGGTAGGCTTTTGAGAGCTAGTGATAGCATCTTTTAGAGCTTCTAATGTGTCTCGAACTTCTATTTCAGCTATGTTAGGGGGGTGGTTATGTTCTCTAACATATGATACAGTTGTTTCTTTTGTTGTAGCCCTCCCATAACATTTGTTTGAATAATATTTGCTACATTTCCAGTTAACTTTGTCACTTGTTTGTTTTTCTTGGGTGTAAACATATCCCATATAACATAATAAAGATTTTCCTTTCCGGGAAGCAATGGATTGAACCCCTTCAGTCATGGTGATGTTTCAGATGCTAAGAGAAATGTATATAAAATATATTAAATGTATTTCTATTTTGTTTTATTTTTAAAGACATTTACATAATTATACTTACAAGGTTGAATTTGTTCAATTTTTTTCACGCTGATGGTTTTCCTTTGATGCTTGTCTTTAGTGGTTCTTTATATTTGCTGCAGAAAAAAAGAGTGATTTTAATTAATTTGTTTTACTGTGTTTTCAGTTGGGGGTTGTGCTTAGCTTGTGCTTCTGTTTGGGATTTTTAGTAGTTGTATTAGTTTAATTGGGATTTATACTTACTTTATTTGCAAGTTGATATTTTGAGGTTCTCTGTAGTTAGTTGAGTGTCTTCTGTATTATCTGTAGAGGAGATATAATTAAAAAATATATAATAATTATTTTATTAAAAGTGCTTTCTGAACAATTTAAACAGTTGTTATAATAAAATGATATTTTACTTACTTTGTGAAGCTGAAATCAGGGTTTTCTATAATGTAGTCCAATATTGCAGAATCAATCCGGCAGAGATTCCCCTTATTCTTGGTTTTCTTGCTGTACAATTGAATAATGTTTAATTTTCTTTGGTTTATATAGTGTCTAATTAATTGTTCTTTAAATCTTATTGGGTTATTTTAATTGTATGTATTTTTCATTGGTTGTTAGTTATTGTTTTAATTAATTTGGAAGTTGTTTCCTTATACGGGAAACGCTAATTAAGGTTTAGTTAGAGCTTTTTTCTTTCTTTCTTTAAAAGCGTTATAGTTTATTATTTGTAAATAATATTGTATTTAATGTTAAATACTATTTGTTTATTTCATATATAATGTTTGAAAGAGTAATTAATTTGGTGTATTTATCAATTTTCAAAGTAATATTTTTAAATATAATTAAAATATGTTTTTATTATATTTATTTAATATGATTTGTGTGTTATTGATATTGTTTATATTTTTTGGGGTATGTATTGTGTTATTATAAATATTTTTAAGGTGTCAATATTTTATTTTCGGCGATAATTGTGTTGTCTATATTTTTTTATCGATATTTGTGTAATTTTGTATACTTGTTTAATGTTTTCGATATTAGTTATACCGATATTTCATGTGTCGATATTAGTGATATTGATATTAATGTTTAATGATATTTTATTGTCGATATTTGTGTATTTTTTTAACTAAGTACACAATATTGATATTTTTGTTATCAATATTTGTGTGTCTATAATTTTGTAGGACGACATTATGACTGTCGATGTTATGTCAGTGATCCAAAAGCTTGTACCTTTTTCCATGAAATTGAGGTAAGGTTTTAAAATCCACCTCTTCATAAACCTAATACCATTCAAGACTGCATCCCTTCCTTCAATTGCCTCACCATATCACGATGTCGATCTCTTCTGTTTATGAAGGGACATATTATACTCAGTTTTCCCTATGAGATAGCTGTGTGTCTCTACATTCTCACATGTTGGCCATATATCCTGTTGCTAGATGTTTGCTATGCTGTCCTTTGGTGCCAAGTTTGCACTTTACAAATACTCTGAATAAAAAAAACTACTATGCTATTCAAAGAAATAGATGTAACTGTATATGTTCCATGGTTACCAGGTTGCATACAGTCACAACATTTTGTGATTCAGAAAAAATCTTGACCTACATATGGGAGCCTATGATAAACATAGCTTTTTATGCAAATATCTAATCCATTATATGGAGTTTTACACGAGGTGTAAACAGCATAAATAAAGGGTTTTACATAGCGCATGTATAACACAACTTGTTTTCCTTTTTTTTTTTTCATTTGGGAAGAATAATTTGTCCAGCGGAGAAAACTCCTCTCCTAAACTGTGACCAAATGCAATGGTGTTGAATGTTTTCCAAATTTGTTCCTGGCATTTACGGAACATGAAGTGCACATGCCAATGGGTTTGAAAAAGCAGTGTGAAGTTTTGTGAATATTCACAGGTTATAATTTTGTGGATGCCAACTAACTTTCCAATGGCCAACCAACTGCCCCTTCCTCGGGCCACCCTTATTCTCATTCTCCATGTAACTTTCAGGTTGTAGACAGTAAGTCATACTAGACTTGTAGTTGTAGAAAATAGAATTTCCAGGGATAAACATCCATATGCTGATTCTTACACCTGCAAAATCACTTAAGAACATTTGAGTTGTTCATATTCCTGGGACAGGGTGATAGTACAAAATCGTCTGAGGTAAATATCATGTCCTAAATATTGTTTGCAAAAATATCCTCCCTCTGGAGATAATAATAGAACATCTACACTCAATGAAATTATATTTTTGAAGATGTTTAGAATACATTATTTTGGCCAAACAATCATTTTGTGTACACAATTATAACATTAAACCAAGTGTAATGGATTTTAGTATAGATCCAATGGAGAGAAAAGGGACCAGAAGCAACACTAAAGAATAGATGGCACCTTTGTAATAGTGACTAGAGTAGTGGCTCGACATAGTGAGAGGGAGATGCAGGAAGTGGGAGAACTGTGGTTCTCCACCATACTTCTGTCACATGTTTTGCAATATTACAATTGGCTTAATTTAAAAATCTAAAACCAGCTACATCAAAATGATTCTAAACAATGTTTTTAATGGGTTTGTGCCAATATCTGCAATCATAGGTCTAAACACAATCCCATCATTACAGACATGCTCAAAAAGGAGGCCTTTTTCTGCTTCTGTCGATATTAGCATTTACCTATGTGTCCAACTGTGGCGTGGGGATTTCAAATAATTTCTATCCTTCATGATCTGGTATATGTAGTTTATGTGTTAACCATTTGTCCTATGGTTTTAGAACATGACATGTCCTTGAAGTTAGTCTTTATGCATCTTACAGTGAAAGAAATAAACATGCAATGAACCATAATATTCGACATCGAGGAATGAATGTCCTGTATCCAGGGTGGAAAGCCTAAAAACGCAATAACATATCCAGGGTAGTGTCAACCTGTGAAGACTGCTTTCAAGAAAGTAAGCCGAATATCTGACGGACATCCCAGAAAAGGCACATTTGATACTTTTCTGAAAGTGAAAGGTACACTTGGCTGGATTAATCATTGGACTGTACTAACAAAGACACATGGCATAAAGCCATTCAACATTGTATACATTGTGCTACATAAGAAAAAAGATACTTTAAAAAAAACTTACATTATGAATAATTATTGAACACTCTTTACCCTACAAACAATGGAAACTACATTGCCCTATTGAAGCAAACAAAACAATAAACCATTTAGGAATTGAACAAAGCACAGTCGTGGCCTAGGCAGCTGATTTTCGAAATGTTACTTGTGTGGCACATCATCTGAACACAGATTCTTTCCTGAGAAATAAATTAATACATTTTATTTGCAACTTCTACAGCACCATGAAAATAAAATCTATGTAGTTTTTATTTTCTGAAAGGGGGAAAATACCAGCTACAATCTTGAACGTCAAAGCTCATTTAAGAAAAATAAAAGCAACGCATTTTCTTTCTTTAAAATGGATGTCAATGCAAGCTGGCTGAGGTCCAGTAATGTCCATTTGCAGCCTAGTTATGCTAACCGACACACAGTTAAATAAACATTATTGATAATTGACAAAAACACTTTCCCATTAGCCAGTGGACAAATGTTAACACGCTCTTAATTCTAACCTCTACCATTAGTAAAGGATACCGATTCATTACATTTACTGACCATAGTTAAACTATTTGCTGCTAAACTGCCAGAAATAGAATAGATGAGCTAAACCTAAACCCCTTTGCGGTTAGAATTTTGTGGTACACATATTCCATTAAAATGTAGAATGAGACTGAAAGAGGGTTGTCACACTATGATTGCTTTTGAGATTGCCCCCTATTATGAAACAAGCTGATGCAATATCTTTATGGCAGATGTTCTGCAGCATGTTGAAAGGATGATTTAAACAACTGGTGTGACTTTAAACTGATTGGACCCCTTCATTAACTGGCGATTTTGTTTATAGCGTCTTGGATTGGTGAGTAAGCGAAGAACAAGTAAGAGTGTCTGTGGGCCTGATTTGGATCCTAGCGGACGGGTTGCTCTGTCACAATGGTGAAGGATATGCAGTCCGCCAAAATATAAATCCCATAGGATATAATAGGATTTATATTTTGGCGGATGGGATATTCATCACCGTAGTCAAGGAGTAACCCATCCACCAGGATCTAAATCAAGCCCTAAGTGTTTTGGTGATGAGTGCAGGAATGGATGGATGAAGGAGTGTATGAATATATGCAAAAATGTAACCACCCTTTAATGAATATTTGCATTTATCCACTTGATAATCCACACAAATACACATACAGACTCACCAATCAATGAAGGACAACTTTCAATTAACATCAGAATTTTTGCCTTGGACATCAAGGTATTGCTTGATCAAGAACTGAGATAGCTTCACAAACCAAGTCCCTCTTCATTATCTACTGCCTTCCACCTACATCATACCTGCTGCCAGAGGTATGTAAGTATCAATGAGAGGTACGGTGTAAATTGAGGATATTTTCTAAATTCCAATGAAGGTGAATATCACAGTGTATGTCCAGAAGTGACATTTAAGCTAATTCAGAACTTTTTTTCCTTAGAAGTATATTGGCTGTTGTGTTCCTAGTTGTTAGAAGTGGGGGTCTCTAGTTGGTAATGGTTTGTACCTTTGTCCAAGTAGGGACCCTTCTTCCTAGTCAGGGTAAGGGAGCTACACTCATAAAATAACCCCTGCTCATCCCCTTGATAGCTTGGCATGAGCAGTCAGGCTTATTCCAGAGGCAGTGTGTAAAGCATTTGCACATAACCAACAGTAATACAGTGAAAACACTACAAAAGGACTCCACACCAGTTTAAAAAAATATCCAATATTTTTATATATCCAAAACAAGACCAAAACGATAAGAGTCCAACATACAGTACTTTAAAATATATACTTTGCAAGATATCCTTTAAAATTGCAGAAATATCTCAAAAACACAGTTCTTCCGAGTCAGTAGCTCTGTCCGGGGCTACCGCGATTCTGAAAACAACAGAATCCAGCAGATCTTTCTGACCGCGTTGGTCGGGGGTGTCGGCAGACTCAAAAACCATACCTTTTTTGTTGCAGCTGACAAGTTAGTGCCAGTTGGTCATGGCAACCGTCGCGGTTGTAATGTGAAGTGAAGCGGTGCAGCGTCCGGAGCCCTCAAGGTGTGGTGCAGGCAGCATCTCGGTGATGGTCATCCAGCGGCGTCGGTGAGACCAGGGCTACGATGCGAGTGAGGCATTACTCGTTGCGGTGCTGGCAGGTCATGGTGCAAGTGACAGAGCCGGTTAGCGGGAGCTGGCGTCGGTCGGCCCAGACTGCTGTGTGGGGCGAAGTGTTGCATCGTGAAACTTACGAGCAGTGCCCCCAGCCACGTTGAGGTCACTGGTGTCGAAGTCAGCAGGCAGCGACGGCGCTGGTGAGACCGGGGCGGTGAAGTGAAGCAAGGTGGTGCGGAGTGCGGTGCCCACAGGTCACGGTGGCGGCAGTGGCTCAGTGGCGGCAGCTGCGGTCGTCGGCATCAGGAAGACCAGGGTTGCAGTGCGAGATGCAGTGGTGCCTTCTGTGGTGCCTTCAGGACACGGAGCCGGCGATGGAGTCGGTGACGGAGTCGATGGCTTTTCCCTCCTCTGGGGCAACTGAAACAACTGTTCTAGAAGTGGTACCCAGAGGTTGGTGAAGTCTTTGCAGTCCCTGAGACTTCAGAACAGGAGGCAAGCTCTACTTCAAGCCCTTGGAGATACTCAGCACAAGTAAAGACATTTCAGTCCAGTCCTTTTAATGCCCAAGGCAGAAGCAGCAACTGCATGCCAACCCAACAAAGCAACAACACAGCAAAGGGGCAGTACTCCTTCTGGCAGCTCTTCCAGCTCTTCTTCTTGGCAGGTTCCTTGATTCCAGCGAGTTCTAAAGTTCTGGGGTCTGGGCCCCAATATTTATACTCAAAATTCCTTTGTTCTCTCAGGCAGAGATTGTCTGTGCTTAGTCCAAACCAGTTTGGTCCTCTCTGGCCCAGCTTCCCGGAGGAGACAGCATTGTCCAAAGGAGACCAGGCCCATTCAGGTGCAAGGAAATCTCCTCCCACTACTCTAAATGCAGCCCAGGTCTATTCAGCCCAGCCCTGACTCATCCAGGAAAGGCAGGCCACACCTCCACCCCCCCAGTGGCTGTCTCAGGAGAATGCACATCCCCTGCCCCTGTCACTCCAAAGCCAGACAGTCAATCCACAAACCCAGCAGAGGCACACAGAATGGCTAAGCAATTAAATACCTACTTTCTAAAAGTGGTATTTTCAAACACAGAACATAAAATTCATCTTTACTAAAAGATGCATTTTACATTCTGAGTCCAGGCATACTAAACTCCATTTCTCTATATTGTTCCAATGGGAAGTTATGCTTTTAAGATGTTATAAGTAAAACTCCCATTCTCTTCTATGGGACAGATAGCCTTTCCATAGTGAAAAACTGAATGCACTGTAATTCACCACCAGGACATGTCAGACACACCAGTACATGTCCTACCTTTCACATGCACAGCACCCTGCTCACAGGGGTACCTTGGGCCTTCCTTAGGGGTGACATATGTAGGAAAAGGGAAGATTAGGGCCCGGCAAATGGGTGCACTTGCTAGGTCGACATGGCAGTTACAAACTGTGCACAGATCCTGCAGTGGCAGGTCTGAGATAACATTACAGGGCTACTTCTGTGGGTGACACAATCAGTGCTGCAGGCCCACTAGTAGCATTTGATTTACAGGCCCTGGCACTCTCAGTGAACTGTACTAGGGACTTACTAGTAAATCAAATATGCAAATCATGGAAACACCAATCCATAATACACTTTACAACAGAAGCACTTGTACTTTAACACTGAACAGAAGGAGAAAGTGCGCAGAGACACTAAACCAGCAAAAACAGAGTCAAAACTGGGAGGTGAGAGAGCAAAAAGACAGGGGAAACACGCCAAAAGATGCCAGGTCTAACACTAGTGCAATCTACTTTTGAGCAGACATGAACTTAGTTGATGCTGGGGGCTGCTTAAAGGCAAAAGCTAGTCCACCTCAGTCTAAACCCACGGCATACACACCTCAGCAATTGATTTCGGGAAGATGCTTTGGCCAAGGCCACTATAGACAACAGTGTAGGCTGACACAAGATCTGCTAAGCAAGGTTTCAGGTGCCTTACCTACGGCGTTATTCTTATCTCTCTCGGTGACAGAGTATTCTCAATGTTTAGTGGCCCTGTTACAAAAGAATAGTTAATTCCCTCTTACCTGATGGAAAGGGTTTCACATCAACTGTGAGTCAAAATTTATAGTCCAAAATCTACCACAATTGTAAAGAGCTCCCAAACTGACACAAAGTACATAAAAGTGATGTCTCAGACACACACTGTCACCTTCAATGCACAGGTCCCCTTACCCTTCTACCCTTAAAGGAGAGGGCTTTACATCACGTCTACACAAACTGTGGGCAGCTTGTGACAGCTGAACATGAAAGAGTCCAAGAGCAGGAATCGCAGCAGCGCACCAGGACCATATGTAGAAAGTCAAACAAAATCTCCTGAACTCTGCTCCATGCACTGATGGGAGGAGGAAGGATGAGGGCTCCTTTGCAGATCTTGCCAGAGGCAAACCCTGTCTTCCACTCCTCATATTCCTCATCATGGCTTTCCAGCATCAGGCTCTGCAAGGCTGCAGCAGTGTGATCTATGGTGAATGCCTGCTGCATTACATCATTGTAGGCTCTGCAGGTTGTGAACTGAGCATTCACTTTGGTGAGAAAATGCAAACCAACAGTGACTTCCAGAAAAAAAGCACAGTTCCTTTTTTAAGGATAGAAATACATTTTCAAACAATTCTTGCCTTTTAAGCAATGGCTTTACATAATGAGATCAGGTGAGTTAATTTCATTTATTTCAGAAAAATTGATAGTTTATACATACCAATATTGCAAACTCATTCAAACAGCAATGACACTTCAATACGCAGGGATAAATAATATGGCATTATATAACATTCTATATGAGCGTGTATATAAGAATTTGCCTACTTTAATCTTCTCTATAATAGTAACACTTAGTACATGAAGGACATACAATATTGACATGATAACAATGCCTGAATTTCTAATTTCTGCTTCTTAGACCTCAAAATATAATTATGAATGCAGTGCTGGTAGAATATTTTAACAGTTTCTACACAATCTTAGAGTTTACTTTCTCATTCATATCCAATAAATTAGTAGCATGGGTTAAGCTAATAATGTCTCACTTTCTCATAATGGATGCAGGAAAAGAAAAATTAATCTTCAGTAGTGGTTATATCACAGGGCCATAACTCTTCTTCTTTGTTGCTGACAGGAGACTAAATGTAATGAGGAGTTGCACAATCTGAACCAGCTTTTATTTCTCCATTATTTTGAAATAGCAAGCGTTCTGGTCATTGTAAAGAAACCACCATCTTAATATGTTGGACTGAACTGTAATTGGTTTTATATAGCACATACCATCCTGAAGTAATGATGAAAAGCTTTGTGCCAGGCAGCAGGATGCCCCAGAACACAAGTTTGGTGGTTAATCCAGTGGTTATTGTTGGTTATCGGAATTAGACTTGTGTTCTCAAGAGGACCATTCCATGCATTTACCCCATTGTCTTTGTGGTGGATTAAATTAGCAGGAGTTTGGTATAATCATAAGTAGGGGTGTATGAGCGCACATGATAATGGGTGTTGGGAAAAATAGCTGTAGTGTCTCTCGATATTTTATGACAGAACCCTTTTGTCTCCTAATGGACTCTGTAGGGCTCTGATGTAGGTGTCAGAGTGCAATGCCAGGAAAGCTTGTTTTAGAATGTTGAGTTTGCAGTTGCACGCAGCAGAATAAAGATGTATAATACTAAACTCAGTGTGTGGTGTGGTCATTGGCGGGTACCCAGGCTAGGAAGATGCTACAAATGGTGATGAGATAGAGGATAAGTAACCCGATGAACGACCATGCTCTCCCAGATAGTTTGCTGTGGTCCAGGCTTACTGCTTCTGCGTGCCACGTGTGTTGCTGTTGAAGAATGGCATCAACATTTCATGCATGTGGAGTCAAAGAGCAATTCAAGCTACTGTAAAGAAATAAAGACAACTGAAGCGTTGCACAGAATTTACACGTTGATGGTCGAGAACCTGCTGGTGAAGCCAAACATAAAAGTACTGCGCTGCCATGCAAGATAACATTAAACAATATACGGAGTGTTAACGTTGAAAGAGGATTCAACCTGGTTTATGAAGCACAGCTGCCGATAATCATAACTTGCAAAATAATACTGCAAACAGAAGCACTGCAAGGTGGAGATCAGCCGGGTGTTACAAAAAGCAAATTGGTATTTAGACGAAAAGAAATAAATGACTCACTGAATGCTCTGAAGAGAGTTCACTCTGTGAAGATGGCTGAAGGAGAAGTGTTTGGGATTGTGGCTAGGAGCCATCCATTTCTGAAGTGATCCCTTCACAAAGTTGACAAGTGGAGCTCAGAAGAACTTCACAGGTCATTAGAAAATAAGGAGCGGAGAGCCACTCTCAGAATAGTGAAACCTTTCAGATGGCTGAAAAGAAAGCCACATTTCCAGCTCTCATTAAAGATAAGTCAGCGGCCAGCACGTCGCAAGGTCTCACAGACGAGTTGTATACACCAACTCACAAGGAACCACCTGCGGTGTCATTAAGTTCCACACTGGTCTGCAACGCTGCTGCATTCCTGAAACCACCACCACCTTTCGATACCATCAAAAAATAAAATATTGGCGATAGATGGTCTGCGTGGATAGAGACATTTGAAGATTTCATTGATGCACTTGAAGAGACTAATAACAAAAAGATCATCAAGTATCTTAATAATCTTGCTGGTGATGGTGTGAAATAAGTCATAAAGAAAATGCTCTGAACTGACAAAGAACTTACATATTGTCAGATTAAAGAAACAATAAATCTAAAGTTCAATTCAGTACCAAACATTTATTACGTTTGACACACTTTCAGTCAAGAACGTCAAAAAGTTGGTGAAACCATTGATGAATTTGTGGAAAGACTTGATACACTCATCAAACACTGTAATTTCAATTAATTTAATGATGAGGAAGCCAAGCGACTTAGAGTTATTGATGAATGCTTGTCAGATTCATTCCTATGTCGAATGTTGAGAGGAACTCTTAGTCTGGAGCTATTGTTGATGGCTGCCTGAGCTGAGGAGCATGCTGAAAGACAACCTGCTGACATGGAAGCCGGAGATGCCTAGAATAAATCAGTCATGATTATAAAAAGTAAGACAAAGCAAAAGACTGAAGGACACAAAGTGCTGTCTACAAGTAAAAAGAAGTTATTTCGATGTGGATTTTTGTTTCCACACGAAGGTAAATGTCCTGCCATTGGTCAGATATGTAAAGCGGTGAGAAAGAGAAGCATTTTGTGATGATTTGTAAAGCAAAGGAAAAAGCAAAATGTATAACGGAGCGAAGACCAAATGGCTGCCAGAGCAGGCAACGTTCGATCTACCCCCACAAGGCCAAGCGTCAACATCAATTGAGGCAAATTGACACTGAGCAAAGTCTACTGTCATCTAAATCATCGTCAGTTCGTCTGCCTCAATATCCAGTGAAAGTGAGGATGACAGTTATGCCATGTCAATGTTTACCTCAGCGAAACGTCCGTATGTCGGATTGGCTGCACGTTGCAGTCAAAGAAAAGTCATCATCCCAAAGGACCAAGTCATGCAAATATTGTCTGAAAATTACATTGAAAATAAATGGCAACGCAATACCTTTTATCATTGACAGTGGCACATCGATAAGCATAATGCCTGAAGAGACATACAATGAATTGCCTCTATTGCCTCGACTTACACCATCAAAGCCCAAAGTGTATACTTTGGCTGCATCGACACCCATAAAAGTCAAGGTTCATTTGTAGCTGCATTGAAGCACAATAAAACGAAGGTGCAAGCACCCATCCATGTGCTTCAAGTAACAGCAGCAAGTGCCTGTCTGCTCAGTTTCAGTACGGCTGCTGATTTGGGACTCATTTCTGTGAATTACAATATGAATGCTCACCATGAAATAGTAAAGTCAATTTCCTTCATTGTTTCATGGTTTCGGAAAGCTAAAGACTAGGGCACGATTCACAAAAGTAATCTGAGACAAAATCCTAACTTTAAGACTTTCGGTATTCACAAAAGACGTTTAGGATCAGGGAAGTTAGGATTCCTAACTTTACTACTCCTAAACTGAGAAAAATCCTAACTTTACAACTTTCGGTATTCACAAAGGCATTTAGGAGTAGCAAAGTTAGGAATCCTAACTTTACTACTCCTAAACTGAGAAAAATCCTAACTTTACGAGTTTCGGTATTCACAAAAGGCATTTAGGAGTAGCAAAGTTAGGAATCCTAACTTTACTACTCCTAAACTGAGAAAAATCCTAACTTTACGACTTTCAGTATTCACAAAAGGCATTTAGGGGTAGTAAAGTTAGGAATCCTAACTTTACTACTCCTAAACTGAGAAAAATCCTAACTTTACGACTTTCAGTATTCACAAAATGCATTTAGGAGTAGTAAAGTTAGGAATCCTAACTTTACTACTCCTAAAAGACATAGACAAGTTGCTTTTCATTTACTAGAAGTTGTTGAAAAAGAACTTGAATTGTTACTTAAGCATGACATTATTGAGCGTTCAACTCGTCTGACACCATGGTATTCTCCCATAGTGGTAGTGCACAAAAAGGACACTGAAGGAGATGTAAGCATATGCGTTGATATGCACCAAACGGACAAGGCAATTGAATGAGAACGACATCTAGTTTCACATATTGCTGACATGATAATGCAATTAAATGGGACACAGGTTTTCTCTTGCCTTGATTTAAATAAAGGTTATGATCAGTTGGAACTCGAAGACGATTGCAGGTATATTACAACCTTTTCTACACATGTCGGTCTGTTTCGATATAAAAGACTCTGGCCTAGATTTACAAACAAGTCACAGAATGCTGCCAAAAATTCTGCGCTGCATTGCGTAACAGGGAGGGAGAAGGAGAGTGCCATATCTACATAGATATGGCTATCTACTCCACCATCCCTAGCACCGGTGCTGATTTCAGCTGCTGTGCACCAGGCACACACCTTAGCGGGATAGTGCTAGGGTGCATGCCTGAGTCTACCATAGACTTTGCACTGGAAGGGCCCTTCCAGTACAAAATACTATACATAGACACACTTTAAAATGTTTCCTACTTTTCATGTGTGCTGCACAGTGCAGCACACATGCAACATGGGAAAAGAAAAGAGAAATGAAAACATTTCTACTCTTAACGCCTCATTTTAAATGGTGTTAACTTTTGGCACTTAACCCTGTGTGCTATTGTTTGTAGATAGGGTTTTGTGTCAAAAGGCATGGTTGGTAGCATGTGAACACGCATGTATCACCCATGTAATGACCCCTTGGAGCTAAGTAACGTAAAGCAGTGCTTCACACTGCTTTGCGTTTCTTTTAGGGTACTTGCCAGCGCAAAACAAGTTTTCCACTGGAAAGTAAATTTGGGAAAAAACATTAGTTTCTGGTTAGTGTCACTTTTGTGATGCTAACCCAGCGCAAAATGTTTGTAAATCTACCCCTAAGTTTTGATGTGTTATCGGCTGCAGAACTTTTCCAAGATATCATTCGACATGCCATACAGCCAGTTGTGAATGCATTCAACTATAGCGATGATATACTCAGCCAAGTATGTTGTTTTCTGACTGATGCACACCTGACTTTGAATACATGCAAGTACGAGTTCCACAAGACAAAGTTAAAATTCTTTGTCCATATCTTTTCTGATTGGGGTATGACACTTGATCTTGCTAAAGTTCAAGTGCTGTCAAATGCTGATCCCCCACAAGATGCTTCTATGATACATTAATTTCTTGGCATGTCCAGCTACCGTTCAAGATACATATGAGACTTTGCTACAATAAATGCTCCCTAAAGAGAGTTAACAAAGACATTTTTTTAATCCAAGTGGTCACAAGAATGTGAGAGAAGTTTCAAGAAAATCAAACAAGCCATTGAAACTGCTACTGAAATGGGCTTTTTCAATCCGAAGCCTCATACAGAAATTGTTGTTGGCTTAGGCGCTATCCTGGCAAAGCAAAGCTGACACACCCATGTTCAAAGGCATACTGAGGCATATGCCAGTAGAAGGTAGTCCCAAACAGAGTGTGCTTACTCTCAACCAGAGAAAGAAAGTTTGGACGTGGGATGGGCTTGTGAACATTTTCATGTATTCCTGTATGGAAAGCCTTTTAAGCTGGTAACTGATCATCAAGCTTTATTGACTATCTTTGGCAATCCAAGAGCCAAGACCCCTCCTCGCATTGAATGGGGGGACTCCAATTTCAAGAGTATTATTACACCCATGTACATCATCCAGGGGAGGATCAAAACCCAGCTGATTACTTTTCAAGAGCACCTATACAAGGTCATGGTACTACATCCAAGAAGACTGAAGCCTACATTAATTTAATTGTAAAGTCAAATGTGCCAGCTGCCATATCATTTGCCCAGATTATCACTGCCACGAGTCATGATAGTGACCTGCTGAAATTGAAAGATATATTTACACATAAATTGTGGAACTGACACGCTCGACCTCTAACCATTCATGGTGAATAACAAAAGTATTGTCATGTAGTTCCTATAGTACCCCTGCAGGACCTGCGCGTTTGGATAACATAAACTGTGGGCTTGGTGGCAGACTGACTCTGTGCACCCCCACCACGTATGTTAGCCGGATTTGCATTAGCTAGCTCACAGTGTCACTAGAATCTCCTCTTATCGGGGAGAGATTAGTTTCTGGCAACCTTAGATCATGACAACCCTGATCCCTCAGAATCGTGGAAACAATGAACTACTTTTCGCTCAGTCACTCCTGCTTACTTATTCGGTTTTCTCTCAGAGAGTTACACAGAATAAACAGTCTGGGCGTTTCAATAAGTATTTATTGAACAGTTGTTATTCTAGTGTACAATATATGTGCTGCAGCAACCAGCAGACAATAGCAGAGATATATTATCAGCAGTACGATAAAAGTGAAGGGATAGAACAGTTCTACCATATTGCAATAATCATTAATACATACATGAATATAAAAAGCATTATGAAAAGTGCGCGTACTCCTACGATGCCTAACTAGATGTACCTGAGTGTACCTAGCATATGGGTAGGTTTAAAACTCAAGAGCCAAGAATCCTTCTAGGATTAGTCGAACCCCATTACCTGAATAGAGAGAGTGTGGGACCCTGTCCTGGTCTCGAGTTGGACACCCCGCAAGGGCTGTGTTAGACCGCTGTCAGCTGGAGCGACTGCATGCAGAAGCCTCAGCGTCTCTGGTCAGTGTGTCAGCATGGAAGTCTCGGTTCCCTCTATCTTACCGTGGCAAGATGTGGTGTATTTATACCCTAAAGTGCCTCGTCCCTCAGTATGGTTTGTATTGGTCTTTATTAGACATGACGAAGACGTCAGGGGTGAACTTTGTACATACATATTATGTGGGAGATGTAGCTGGTGAATGCTCATGCATAATTTATGAGTACATTGTAGACCTGTGTTCGGGAAAAACCCTGCAGTGTTCTAACCACAGACTAGATGACGTTCAACCCTCAGAGCTCGTTGTGTACTGTAGGGAACTAATGTAGGTGAAATATCATGCCTATATTAGGGCATAGGAGATCATGACTATAATAGGGCATAGACGATTATGACCAAAATAGGGCATATACGATTATGACCATAATAGGGCATATGCGAATATGACCATATACGGCATATATGAACGCGTCTATATTAGGGCCTCTATATGAAACATAACACCCACTCCACTTTCGAATTGGATGACAATGACCATACTTAAAATCTGAAAATGTTTAAAATTCTCTTAAAAACAGCTAAAAACATGGTCTTAAAAAGACATTTAAAAATGATTAAAAATGTTTAAAAGTCAGCTTTTCTTTTGTTGCCACTTGAAAAAGTCAATTCTGTCTCACTCATAAAAGTTGCATTACCATAAGCAGAAGAAAGCCATTCTTTCTCAAGTGAAGTGTCAATTTAGGAAGTGTTCCAAATTTAGTTCGTTTATTTATGAAACGAAGTGGAGAAGCCGAATTCGTTCCCAGGACTCAATAAGCCAATTCAAGATTAAGTGTCCTGACTGGGCGATACAGCATTATCGGTGTTAGCTACTGCATACGACAAATCCAACGCCTCACAGAGAACGTCAATCGCACATAGATGGAATTCAGCACTGCCAACAGTCGGTGCTGCAGCAGCTTGTGCGGCAGTTGTTACCTGAGTGCGTGTGGAGGAACCACCTAACCCAGCAGCAGCAAACGGCACCTGTGGATTCTCAAGGAATGCATTCATCAGAATTGGAAGATGCTGGGGACAACGCAGAGCATGGGCCTTTAGGGGGTCCAGCACAGCATCCATGTCCGGAGGCGTATCTGATGGAAACGTTAGACAGAGATCCAACGTGCATTCTTCTCTGCAAAATAGGCATCGAAGAACAGGTAAGATGCAGTCCACCCAGACTGGTCTAAACGATAGAAACCAAGAGGCGTTCAGTTCTCTTAGGCAAGGTATTCCCAGAAGCTGTACCATGCGATCACGGTACTTCCGCTCCATGAGTACGTTCGGCATTTCCTCGGAAATTGGGCCGTCCATTGCGTAGCAGTAATATTACAATCAGGACTCCTGCAATTAGGAACAAGATAAGCGGGAGACCTCCAAAGACGCTTCCCAATACGGAGTGTATAAAATTTGCGATTACTCCGAGGACTGTCTGAAAGGTGCTTAATAGTCCTGACCCTATGGTCTTAAATAGGTGTACAATACTGCTCGTATCAGACATGTTAAAGATACGACCCACCATTTCTGCGAAAAGAAAGGGGCAGTTCGTACGTATAAGCGCCTGTATCTCAGTCGAGGTCCTTGCAACTTGAAGTTCAAAGGTTTCTCGAGCGGAGGTTAAGGGCACGGGTTGCTGTAAAAGCATGGCTTTCAGTCTGCTCAAAGTATCAAATTGTATAAAGGAAACATTCAACGAAGGCCATAACGGCGCCTCCCTGACTGTGTTCAGTGGCGGAAACAATACTTGCATACAGCAAGTAACCCTGGAGTTAACAGTGACCAGATAGGCAATGCCCGGAAGCATCCCACAGCAACCTTGATCGTTTAGCATCAAGTAACTCCCATTCGAGAGCAGCTGGAAAACCTGCGTGATCATGGCCGCTGGGGTCCCTGACATGTGACAAGATAGATTCGCTACCGAACCACTACATGCTCCGTGCAGAGAAATATCCTGACACATGAGAGAACCGCTTAAAGCGTTCTTGCAGTTTGTACCACTCAGATACACTTCTCGATCCCCATCCCGGCATCGATATCTATATGGTAACTCCCAAGTTTCCTTAATGTAACCCTTACCCATCTTTTCATATTTGCCTGCCTGCCTTTGCTCAAGGCAATATTGAAACTGAAACGTAGTGACCGGCAGAGTGATTTGGCCATGAATTAGCCATTCAGTTGATGGTAATTCGGCTACAGTGAATGGTAACCTGTCCAGTTTCTCAATACGCAGCATTGTATATTTGGCTCCCCTTTGTGCCATTTCTGTCTGTTTATCAGTTAGATTGTATTCTGAAAACAGAGACGTGGTGTTTATAAAACGCCAGGGCACATAGCCTGCATGCAAAGATTGCAGCGTCCAGCTTAACATCATAATAGAACGTAATTGTGATTGCCCGTGTTGTAACAAGGCCAGATCTTGTTCTAATATGTCGATTGCCGAAGACACAATGTTGCCTAAGGAGTAAATCCTGGAGGCCAAAGTTGTTAACCCATTATCCCTACAGCTAATGCCTTCTCTAGGTTAATACGGTCTATTTCCCGTATTCTTTCTGCAGCCTCTTGTTGGGATATTTTCCAGTTTTCATTATAATAGACATAAATGCCAGCATATATGAAACGTTTCTGACGTGTTTTCCTTGGGCCTGACAAGAAATTCCTATGGTCTACATCAGATGTGAGTAAGGTCAAGTGATGTTTTACTTCTGTGAGTGTTGAGATCTCTAGCCAATCAAGGCACAACTTCCCAACACTATAGGATGTCACTACCCCTGGGTGTTGTTTCTGTACATAGCGTGTATCTGGCCTACTGATACTAAACCCCTCGGTTATACCTAGGAATCTCTGTTGACATGTGTTTGTGTCAATGGGCCAAATCAGCCATTCTGTCCAATTGGGATCTGACCTGTTGTACTGGAGAATGTCATCTAATCCTAACCCATGTGTAGTTGAATTCTGCCCCCAACCCATCTGTGATGGTGCTGGAAACCCTGGTGTGTTCATTTCCTTGTTCTTGGCTAGTCCAAGACAGGATGTCTGTTGCACATTGTCATTTAGAAATATTATCTGCTGTGGAATGAGGCAAGCTCTAAAAAGCACTTCTATTCCCCGGACCTGCCAGTCCCTCGAACCCCAGATTGATTTTAAATCTATAGTGTCCTTCCATAGGTCAAAACCCTGTGTAGACAACTGGGCCATAAAGGAAGCAGAGTAAATCTGTTTGGTGTTAGTCAACATAATTTTCTGTGCTGATGTCTTTGCCACTTTGTAATAAAATGACTTCGGGTCAGATGTATTAAACCCTGAAAAGTATTTGAATTTCTGTGCAAAAGTTTGCAAACTACCTTTTGGAGGTGTTGGGCAGTGTTCCCACCGGTGGTATTCAAATACATTTCTAGGTGTTACAGATTTGTGCAAGAAATGATGACCATAATGTTGGTAACAATACAATGTCTCATAGTCTGAAGTACCGTCTAACATTTCATTGTTCGGAAATGCTGCAGTTTTCTCTAAATCAGACATCATATTATTTACATTGTCAGTGTCCCAATCATCAGATAATGTACTGGAGGTAATGATATCACTTAAAGAAATTTTAAATACATGTTTAAGCTTTAAAAGTTCAGTCGGACCGAATATATCAAAATTAATCTTGTCCCATACTATACCGTCCGGTATAGGAACTTCTGTGATGTTCACTGAAGACAAGTCTCTTGGTTCACGTTGTGAAGACTGGTGTGGCTTTAAAATCAAATTGACTCTTTGGGCTGTAGAGCTCTGCTGGAGATATCGTCCATTAATAAGCATACTAAGAGTTATGATTAAACCTAGCCAGAAAAGGAAAAATAGAATCCCAGTGATATACCATAGTTCTATCCAAGGTGACACCAGGTAAGTCTTTCTAAAAAAGTTCAAAAAGTCAATGAGTTTCTGTTTGTGTGATTTTTTGACTGGCGTCATTTCCGGCTTGCTTGGATCTAGTGAAAACTTATCAAAGTTCATGAAATAGCCAGAAGCAGTTCGATCAATTGTTGGAATTGCATCGGGATTTGTTGAAATTGGATTTTGCTTTTGACGAGGCATGTTGACGTAGACGTCTGTAGTCGGTCTGATTGCAACTTGGTTGTTAAGTTCATTTTCTTCTTATTGAAGTGGAACGAGTTCCATAGTATTGTTGCTTAGTCCTTCATTCCGTACAGGTGGCTCTTCAAACGTGATGAGTCTTTCTGTTTGAACTTCTTGGATTGTAGCGAGAGGAGGGCGTCTGCTACTGTGGAGTCCACATGGCCTACTGCTTAGTATCGGCCACATAGTGTGGTTTGATTAAGTCGATTGAGACAAATCTTTTCTCCTTTTTTCCGGCAAGAGGCGGCAGAAGTACAGTTCTTGTGCCTTGGATTGCTAGGACCGGTACAGCTGTTCTGTAGGATGGTCCGAATTCTTTCTTGTCTGCAATCTTTTCTCTGACCAGATCCCCAACTTTTGGGATCCAGACATGTCTTGTCGTTACTGCCTTGACTTCCTCAGTGGCGGTCTGTTTTAAGTGGACTTTGCTTTGGTTTGTCCTGGATTCATTTAGATCCTGTAAAACAGCCAAACGATCATGGATATCAAATGGTTTTTCATCCGCCACTGTGCCTTCACAATCAAGATCAGGGACCCACATTCTTGTCCCAAATAGGACCTCGTAAGGAGTGACACCCCCTAGAGAGCTTCTTGGCTGATTGTTTATTGCTCTTTGGACCCCATAAAGGTGATCGACCCATCTACCGCCCTTGCCTAATACCCTAGCTGTTAAAGATTGCTTTAAGTCCTGGTTTTTCCTCTCCACAACAGAATTTCCCTCAGGATGGCACGGAGAGGAGTACCGCAATGCTACGCCCATTCCTTCCATGGCCTCTTTGTAAGCCCTTGAGCTAAACGCCGGGCCACGGTCAGAATGTAACGTGCCAACTGCGTATGTGCCGATAAAGACTCGCAAATCTTTTATAACAGTTCGAGCGTCAGCACAGCGCTGAGGCCAAACCCATAGGAATCTAGAGCAGGAATCCACTGCAACCATGATATATTTCTTGGCCCCATCCGATTGTAGGGGTCCGCAGTGGTCCAAATATACACATGCGAGAGGTTTGTCTGATTTTAGTAAAAGTGTCTGCGCTGGGCGTGTTACGGTGGAGCCCTTCATCTGCTGGCAGATGTCGCACTTTAAGACAGAGTCTTTGGTCTGCTTTGTTAACCCTGGCCACCAGTAGCGCTGTTTCAGTAAAGAAATAGTCGCTGTGACGCCTGTATCCGCAGAACCCAAACCCTTGTGTGCTGCTAGAATTAAGCCTTGCCTACGATCCATATTTGGTAGTACTCTATCCCCCACTCCAGGAATCTGAGCATATGGAATGTTTTGTGCATCTAACTTGTAGGAGTACTTGAGTGGAAATTTTTTAGGTACTGCTTTGCTGCCTTTGCGTGAAGCATTGACAGCTACCATAATCTCGCCGTCTAGTCTTGTTTTTGAACGAGTGATTGCAGCTACGGACGCTGTGCGTACAGCCCCCTTTGCGGCTTCATCAGCCAATGAATTCCCTTCAACTTGAACGTCATCATGCTGATGACTCAGTGTATGTATCACGTGAGCCCTTGGTAGTTCGTTTCTCAACTCCACTACCTGTTCCCATAGCATTTTATGCTTAATTGTGCAACTTTTCGTGTCTTTAAACCCATTTTGTTCCCAATGATGTAAATATTCATTGTACGACTGTACACAGTAAAAGGAATCACACACAATTAGTGTGGGGAATTCGTGTTCCGTATTTACTAGTGCCAGTATTAGTGCTTTTAATTCTGCCAACTGAGCTGTGCAGTCTCCTAGACATTGCGTTTTAGTGCAACTTGGATGGAACTTTCCATCACGCATGCGACCTTTAACAATTGCACACACTGCGCTGTAAGCTTGCTTACTCCCTATGGACGGTTGAGCAGATCCGTCAGTGTAAATAATGTATTCATACTGATCTAGAGGCAAAATCTCATTTGGTAGAGGATATTCTTGTTCGTATTGCAGAAATACTTGTGTTTTTAAACTTGGATCAAATCTGTATTCAACATCCGTTGCAGTAAGAGAATTAGCCCATTGTATCCATCTGGGATGTAAGGCTTTTGCATTAGGAATGCTAGCCTATGTAACAGCCTCTAAGGGTGGTACTGGGGTCACGACTATTATGCGCTTTCCCTGAGACAGAGCTCTTTCTCTTGCTACAGCGGTCTGCACTGCTGTCAGGATTTTTTCTGTTGAAGTAAAACACATCTCTGCGTTTGTGTACAGGTGTGATTTGTATGCGATTGGTACCGTTTCGCCTTCATTGAAAGTTAAATAAGTGTACCCGCATTGACACGCTATTACTCGGATCACTAAGTTGCGTACGTTTTCGCGTGTCTGTAAATGTTTAGAAGCTATCATGTCTTCCTGTAGGGAACGCAGGATATTTGTATGTTCCTGTGTCCATTGTCTGACTGAAAAATCAGGTTTTATTAAGTCATAGAAAGGTTTTACTCTTTCTGCGTAATCCAAAATGTATGTTTGACCAAAATTTAGGAATCCCAGAATTGATTGTAAATTCTTTAATGATTTTGGAGGTTGGAGCAGCGCACACTTTTCTAAAACGTTAGCTGCTAGGCTTTTTCCTTCACTTGACAGCTCATATCCCAAAAACAGGACATTGAGATGGCCAATTTTTGATTTTTTTAAATTAAATTTATAGCCCTCAGAGGTGAATCCCATAATAATGGTGCTCACCCTGGTCAAGTGCCTCGGTAAGTCATCGTCCGTCAGATAAATATCATCTACATAGGACAATGCTTCTTCATCCAAATTTTGGAGTAACTCTGTTACCCTTGCTGAAAACAACACCGGGCTATTCTTATACCCTTGGGGCAAATGACAAAATTGCCGTTGGGACCCTAGCGTTGAGAAAGCGGTCAAGTACCTGCTTTCAGGCGCTATATTTTGGCAGAAAAATCCATTTGAGATATCAAGTGTTTTGTATTTTTGTCGCACAATGTTATTCATTAATGCGGCACTGTGTGCATTTTGAACTGCAAATGTCTTTGTGCAAGTGTTTAAATGTCTGTAATCTAAAACTAAACGATATATGTTGTCAGGTTTTGATACGGGAAACAAAGGATTGTTCATTGGTGAGGTGCAATTTTCTATCACACCCTGGTATTCTAGTTGATCTAGGATCTCCCTGACTTGTTTTTTAGCTTCCTGCTTTATAGGATATTGCCTTTGAGCATTTGGGGAAACTTTTAACGGGATCACGTGGTGGGTTGAATCCTCATCCCAACCAGCATGAGTTTTGTACAATGCTGGAGCTAGGGCAACCGCCCACTCCTGTGCTTATGCATGTTTTAAATGTATGGGAACGAGGTCGGAAAATGCTGGAAAAATTACAGTTTCTCCCTTAGGGCACTCCATGACGAATGCTGGCGGCCAGTCTTGCTCTGCTAATAGGATGTCATATCCAGATGACAGATTTTTCCAAAATAGACCCTTAATTTTTCTGGGCTTGTCCCCCTCCACCCGGAGAATTATCTCATGTAACTTATGTGGGACACTTACCCGAGTATCAGGTGTTTCCACCGTGATATACTCACTCAACTCCACTGTCACCAGAAATTCCTTCAGGTTCTGGCGAGCTATTGTTACTTCTGCCGCAATGTCTAGCATCGTCAGAGCCCATTCCCCGTTCAGAAACTGTGTCCTCAGAATTCTGTGCATGTCTGATCTTGAGACCTGCTACCTTCTTCTTTTTGAACTGAGGTTTTTGTTTATCTTCTTTTTTAGGTGCGTAGTCCGCAGCGCGTTGCGTGTCTCTGGACTTTGTACGCTCCTCTGACTGTCCTTCCCTCTCTGAGTATTTTGATGAACCCTGAAAGGAATGAGAGGAACGTGTATCAGTATCCTGATACCTGTCAGGTTTTTTAATATTATCCCTATTCTGGAGGTTATACCTCCTTTCAGAGGGCTCCTGTTGAGGAGACCTGCCTCTGGATTGAGAGCTGCTTTCTTTACACTTTTGTTGTTTTTTATTTTCCCACTTCTTTTTAGAAGAAGTAGGTGTCTGCTTTGTAGTGTCCTTTTCAGGACTGCCCACCAGTTGTGGTTTTAATGCTTTTCCACCTAAGCTGTCTCTGCCTAGTTCTGCATATGCAGTTTCAATTATTTTGGGTAGTTTGTGTTGTTGATCTACTGGACTGAACTCCCTTAGACGTTGGCGGATCGCCACTGAAGCTGCTTCTCCCTTAATGTTAGCTAGTATTATGGCTGATACCTGGTCAAAGTTATTTAGTAACTTCATCCCTAAGTTAAGGGCAGGCTCTGCTCCGTACTCATTTTGTATCTGTCTCAATATGTCAGGTACTACTGCTAATGACGGGATACCATGCGTTCTGGTATATATGGCAGCAAAGACTGAACCCCAAGAGGTGCAGTCCTCTATTTGTGGTGTGATCCCCATGGGCAAGCAGATTGTTAGTATTCTGTGTTTATCATAGGTGGTAGTATTCGGGAATACCGCCTCAAGCTGAGTTATTTTCTGAGCTATCCAGAATGGTATTTGTTTGCGTTTTGCGGGCATTTTGCCCATTACCGCGTGTAATGTTTGAGGAGTAATTTTAGTTGCTGTACCCTGGTATTGGGTCCCATTTGTTACAACTGTTGTTGGTTGAACTGTGAGAGTCCTCATGACGAATTGTGTCAAGTTTCTGTAGATTTTAATTAAATCTCTGTGTTGTATGAGTAATTCTGGCTGTGGCATTGTGTCAATGTCAGGGTGCGGTGTGTAAGCCGCTAGTATTGGCCATACACACCGCACTGTCTCCTCCGAGTGGGCCTAGTCTTACTCTTGCTCTTAAGTGGGGTAGGGCGCCTTTAAACCAGTATAAGTGTTCCTGGTACGTGAGTGGAATCTCTATGTCATCGAATGGACAGTAATCCGCTGGTGCATCTCCTTCTATGTAGTAGTGAAATGTCTTTGTTACGGCATCTGCTGCTGGGAATGTAACCCATGAATAGAATACCTCTGTTTTATTTGATTCGTGAGCCTCAATCACGAGAGCTACTACGCCACCCCTTGGTGGTAAACCATTTTTAATAGCTTCATGGTGAGCGTATGTCTGAATTTAGGTGCAATTTCAATTGCATTTTTGGGTTGTTCTCCTGCTGAGACATGCAGATCTACTCTTTCTTCATCGCTCTCAGTCATTTTGAAAAGAAAATGTTTTCCAAGAGAACTAAGATAAAGGTTTTATGCAGAATTTAGGAACTAAATGTCCTTCAAGCTTGATTAACCAACAGCCGATAAATATGATATCCCGCCTACTCAGCTGTGGCGGAGTTTGTGCCCACCCACTCCAGACGTCTCTGGCATTTTGTGAGTAGGTTCTCTGAGAATAGCACGACTGAACTTCTCAGATTCTACTGTTAAATAAGTACCCAACCAACGTTGGTGGCGCCATGTCGTGTAGTTCCTATAGTACCCCTGCAGGACCTGCGCGTTTGGATAACATAAACTGTGGGCTTGGTGGCAGACTGACTCTGTGCACCCCCACCGCGTATGTTAGCCGGATTTGCATTAGCTAGCTCACAGTGCCACTAGAATCTCCTCTTATAGGGGAGAGATTCGTTTCTGGCAACCTTAGATCATGACAACCCTGATCCCTCAGAATCGTGGAAACCAATGTACTACTTTTTGCTCAGTCACTCGTGCTTACTTATTCGGTTTTGTCTCAGAGAGTTACACAGAATAAACAGTCTGGGCGTTTCAATAAGTATTTATTGAACAGTTGTTATTCTAGTGTAAAATATATGTGCTGCAGCAACCAGCAGACAATAGCAGAGATATATTATCAGCAGTACAATAAAAGTGAAGGGATAGAACAGTTCTACCATATTGCAATAATCATTAATACATACATGAATATAAAAAGCATTATGAAAAGTGTGCGTACTCCTACGATGCCTAACTAGATGTACCTGAGTGTACCTAGCATATGTGTAGGTCTAAAAGCCTAAGAGCCAAGAATCCTTCTAGGATTTAGTCGAACCCCATTACCTGAATAGAAAGAGTGTGGGACCCAGTCCTGGTCTCGAGTTGGACACCCCGCAAGGGCTGTGTTAGACCGCTGTCAGCTGGAGCGACTGCATGCAGGAGCCTCAGCGTCTCTGGTCAGTGTGTCAGCATGAAAGTCTTGGTTCCCTCTATCTTACCGTGGCAAGATGTGGTGTATTTATACCCTAAAGTATCTCGTCCCTCAGTATGGGTTTTATTGGTCTTTGTTAGACATGAGGAAGACGTCAGGGGTGAACTTTGTACATACATATTATGCGGGAGATGTAGCTGGTGAATGCTCATGCATAATTTATGAGTACATTGTAGGCCTGTGTTCGAGAAAAACCCTGCAGTGTTCTAACCACAGACTAGATAACGTTCAACCCTCAGAGCTCGTTGTGTACTGTAGGGAACTAATGTAGGTGAAAGATCATGCCTATATTAGGGCATAGGAGATCATGACTATAATAGGGCATAGACGATTATGACCAAAATAGGGCATATACGATTATGACCATAATAGGGCATATGCGAATATGACCATATACGGCATATATGAACGTGTCTATATTAGGGCCTCTATATGAAACATAACAGTATAAAAATGTGAAAGATGAGCCGTCTATAACTCAGGAAGGAGTTGTACTCCGAGGGTCTAGAATCCTAGACAGAAAACAATTGAAGTGGCTCACAAAGGACATTGTGGTATTGTTGCCACCAAGAGAGCTCTCCGAGATCAAGTTTTGTTTCCATATTTAGGTGAGAGGATTGAAAAGGCTCAACATACTCTTACCATGTCAGAACTCCCTAAGCATGCATGGGAGAGAATAGCCATCGACTTCTTTGGTCCACTTGAAAATGAACATTATCTGATGGTAAGTGTGGATGAGTAATCTCCATTTCCATTGATAGTGGATCTCTCATTGTTGCAAAGTCATCCTTTTGTCCTGGGCACCCCCAATTCTTGCTGACAGGTACTGGTGGTAACTGACTCTGATTGTCCCTGCACTCTGCCTAACCAGTCCCAAGGCCAGTGCTATGCTGAAAACACACTTAGAATACAGTGAAAACACCTACATACACTAGAGTACACTAAGAGTTAGGGTACCCCTATGATTGACATGACCTCCCCTGTAAGGCCCTAGTACATAATAGGGCAAGGGGTTCAAAACTACCTGTAAGTCCCTAGTATATAACGGGGCATGGCAGTTTAGAGGCCAGCAGCCCTTTTGCTGCACTTGCATGTGTGCACTGCTGAGGCCTGAGGTCAGTTTAAAAGAAGCCCTGTGTTGCAGGACTGCTTTTAACATGTACATTGTGCACAAATTCGACTTTGGTGATTGGGAGCACTTATAAATGTATAAACTAATATATTTTGGCATATTAGGTACCCCCAAGGGTCTCCTGTAGGTGTCCCAGTGGTGGGTGGTCAGGAAGTTATAAGGAGGACCCTTTTAAAATAGTTTCTATATGCCTTGGGTTTAGTGAAATTGCACATTTCACTTCCCACATTGGAGTAAAGTGCTTCCCAAAATCGACTTTGTGCTAGAAGCACTGTGTAGTGTGGATCTTCAATATTCCTACACATTCAGAACCCCTAAAGTCTCCCCTAGGTGTTCCAGGGGTGGGGGGCATTCTGTAGATAATAGGCAGGGCCCTTATAAAAGATGTTTTATAAGCCCTGGTGTTAGAGAAATTGCCCAGTTCATTTTCCCCATCCCCAGCCCAATAGGTTAACATGGCAAGAAGTTATTAATTATTAATTCCTGCCAGGAAACCCAGAAAATATTATTCAAGGACTTACTAGAATGGTATTTATAAATCCAACAATATGCTATTGTTGAATGCATCCTAAAATGTACAGATAAGAAGCTATAGGACTTTTTTGTCTGGAAGCCAAAATGCAGCCTTCCAGTGATCTGCCCTGATTGGTCAGAGTTAAGTGGATTAACCAGGCTGCTTTGATAAGGTGATAAGTAGCCCCTGGGGTGAAAGAGCCATTCTTGGAGGAGAGGGTTCTGCTGCATAAGAATGCCAGAGCATGGTGGAGGGGTCGTAAACAAGGCTCTTCAAAAGAAGGAGGAGACAGGCAGAAGAAACAAGTTTCATTTACACCCCTAACCTCTGAACCCAGCCAGATGGCAGGCTTAAGGAAGGAATGTAAAGATGCCAGACGGAGGGAGTCTATGGAGATGAGCCATCCTGGAGGTTGCTTTAGCCAGCTCTTGTCTCTCTGCTGAGACTTCAGCCACATTGAATTTCGGAGAAATAGTGCTTTCTGGGAGACCATTGTACCACACTTTGGAGGAAAAGTTAATCCTCTTGGTTGTTGTCCCACCCCTCATTGTACAGGAGTGCCTTCATGTGTGACCCAGGAGAACACTGAATAAGTATCTGAGAGGGGCAGTGTCTCTCAGATCTGCTGCTTGAATCTAAAGGAAGAAGAAGGGTTCATGCTGAGTAGTTTGATTTGCACCAACCAGGCCCTGCACTCTGACTGACTGCACCTGCTGCATAATCTGGAACTACAGCCCTGTGGATCAAACCTGCTTCAAAATGACTAAAGAGTGGACTCTCTGCAAGCTACAGGTTAACAGAGCTCACCTGGACCATCACCACCAAGAATCCCTAGCCTGGAGTACTACCAGTGGATTTGTAAAGGTTTTGTCCAAGTGGATTGTGGGAATTGAAGTCCTAAACTTTCAAGGGCTATCTTGGAGCTTCCAGACCCTTGGAGTAAGTTTTGGACACTTTGGAACCCTCAAAGGAACTCCAGGAAGAAGTTCCAGAAGTTTGGAGAACTTTGGAGCAACTTTGAAAAATGCTCCATAAGTGGACCAACTCAACCTGGTCAGCCAAGCCGGCGGCGACCCTCAACCGTGAGCCAGCCTGTCCGCCAGGTTCGTCCTGCTGAAAAGCTCTGGTGGTCTGACTTCCAGAATTTGACTGGGAGTTGGTCAAAACCCAAGCTGGCGAACCCGCACCGAATCCAGCCTGGTGACGAGCATCGAGGGACCCCAGGACAAAAAGCTCTGTAAAGGATTTTAAGTCCAAATGTAAAAAAGGTGACCAGGACCAACCGCGAGAGTCAAGCCACCCACCTTCAACCGCGAACCAGCCTGGATCTCTGGTTCATCCCGCTGGAAAGCTCCGGAGGTCTGACTTCCATAAGTTTGACCGGGAGCTCGTCGCAAGGCAAGCCGGCGAAACTTCACTAAATCTGGACTGTCTGAGAGCTTTGAGGGACCCTGGGAAGAAAAGCTCCATTAAAGTTTCTAATTCAGAATGTAAAAACTTTGACCGAGACCTACTGCGAGGGGTAGCCACACAGGGCTCCATTGAGACCGGCCTGAAACTTTGACTTTGTCCCGGTCTAGCGCGACCTGATGTGCCAATAGGCGCTATAGGTTTCAAAGTTCTATATAGTGCTAAATCTTTAAAAAATCATATCTCTGGTTCCCTACATTTGATGTTTTTTATTTTGGTGTCATTTTAAAGATAACCTTATTCCCTATTTTTATAAATTGGTGTTGAATTTTTATGGTGTGTTGTGTCTTAATTATTTACTGAATTGGTGTTTTTAAATGCTTACCATGCCTGTCATTGAAGTTAAGCCTGCCTGCTTGCAGCCAAGCTACCAAGAGCATGGGAATAATTTTCTGAGACCTATTCTGAGTCCTATATTGTGTTAGTGGCATTATTGCCAGTGGTAGATGCATATTTACCACTACTAATAATCAATTTTCCAACATTTGGTGTTCAGTGGTGTGGATGAGGAATTCTGTTTGAAAAGTACACCTTTCAGTGAAGTGAATTAAGATTTTAGAAATCCTCTAAATTGCCTTAGAACAAAACTTTTGAGTTTGATATTTGGACTAAACTGTTTTTAATCCATTGTTTTGATTTTTCCAAAATTGTTCTAAGTCTGTTTTGCTAGTTGTTGTGACCCAAAAGTGGAGCTGGCTAAACTCGCAGCCAAGCTACCAAGGGTTGAGCAAGGGAATACTTTTCTAAAACCTATTCTGAGCCCTATATTGTGTTAGTGGCATTATTGACAGGGGTAGATGCATATTTACCACTCCTAATAATCCACTTTCCAATACTCATCCACAACTCATAAGCGAGCCACTGAAAGACTGGACAGCATTTTTGCAACAGGGGGTGTTCCAGCCATTTTGAAGTCTGAAAATGGCCCGCAGTTCAACAGTCAAAAATTCAAGGATTTTCTTGAGCATCGGGACATAAAACATCAGAAGAGTACACCTTTGTGGCTCCAGGCCAACATACTTGTTGAGAGTTTTATGAGTACACTAAAGAAAGCAGTACAGCATGCAAATCTTGAGAGGCTCAATTTGCAAACTGTGTTGAATTCCACCCTAGTAGCCTATCATTCAACACCTCACTCGACCACATGCGAAAGTCCTGCGACTTTGATGTTTGGGAAAGCAATGACAACTAAGTTACCTCAATGGACCAACAAAAAAAGAGGTGAGAATACAACTCAAATGAAAGACATGGTAAACAAGGAAAAGATGAAAACCTATTCCGACAAGAGGCGACATGCAAAGAACATTGAGTTTAAGACAAGAGATCTAGTGATCGCTCACCAACTGCAAAGGAGAAAATCTGATGCTCCATATTATACTGCGCCTTTCCACATTGTGTCCGACAAGGGACATATGGTGACTGCTCAACATCCTGGGAAGTCTATTACCCAAGTCTTCTCTCACTTTCAGCATTTGATTCATCAGTCTCCTCATCAAGCTGGTGAAAGAAAAACTGAACCTGAAGACCCATTAACTGCTGTTACTTCTTCACCATCTTCAAAGATCTCTGACAGCGAAGATGACAGCTCCTAGCTTCCAGTAACCGGATCAGGTCGAATAATTAAATCCTCAAGAAGGTTGATTGAGGAAATGTGATTGTGTGTGTGTGGGGTGTGTGTGTGTGTGTATATATATATATTCACTGAAAAAACCATAGGTTTCAGACACGTTATAGTTAGAAATTAGCATTTAAAAAATCTTTGAAATTTACTGAAAAAACCATAGGTTTCAGGCACGTTATAGTTAGAAATTAGCATTTAAAAAACCTTAGAAATTCACTGAAAAAAACATAGGTTTTAGGGACAGTTATAGTTAGTTGGACATTTCACTCGTACAAAACCATAGAAATTCCCCGTTATAGTTAGTTTAGCTAACTATAACTCACGCCCCCGCAATGCACTGCTGATGACGTCACATATTACATCACTCATGACATGGTCAGTGACATCACTGATGAGATCACTGATGACATCTCAAATGACATCACTGATGACATCATCCAGTGACTGTGTGTTTCTGTAAAGTTTAAATATGTTTAATATATATAGGGAAAGGCGTATTGAAGGATGAGTGGGTGTATAAGTGTCTGAATGGATGATTTAGTAGGTGCGTGACTGACTCTATAAGTGAGTGATTAAACGTATCTTACTGAATGCATGGGTTAGTGACTAAACTGTGTGAATGTCTGTATCCGTCTGTCTGTTGGTGTGTAAGCGGCTGCATGGGTTTGTGAATAGCTACATGAGTGTCTACATGGGTTATTGATTGGTTGTCTGAGTATCTGTATGGGTGCCTGAGTGTTTGTGTGGGTGGGGTGTGTGTGACTCTGTACATAGATGTGTGAGTGGGTGATTCACTGGGTGCATGATTTCAAGAGTGCATCTGTGATGGACTGCTTGTGTGGGTGAGTGTGTGTATGGGTGTGTTAGTGAGTGAATGTATATCTCAGTGGTACATGTGCGAGTAACTACATATGTAAAAGGCAGTATATATGTGTGTTAGAGTATTTAAATGGCTATAAGTGAGAGTGTGTGATTGTGAGAGTGGCTGTATGGATGCGTGTGTGCTTGTATCAGTTATTGTATAAGAGCGTAAGAATGTGCTAGTATTTGTATGAGTAAGTGAGCTGGTGTGTGTATAACTGTATAGGTGAGTAAATGGGTGTGTGATTAATTTTTGCATGACTGACTAGGTGTGTGAGTACCTCTATGGATGAGTGGTGGTGTGTGAGTGTTTATATAGGTGTATGAGTGCATATGATAGTCCTGTACTGAGTGACTGTAAGTATGAGTGACTGTACGGGTGAGTGAGTAGATGTGTGTGTGTAGACCTAAGAATCAGTGAGTGGGTATGTAGTTATTGGTATTGGAGTGTGTATGGTTTTGAGAATGGCAGTCTGTAATTTAGAGTGGGTGTATCAAAAGTTATATTAGGGTGTGAGAAGATGCATGAAATTATCACATGGATGATGTCATCAGTGATGTCATCAGTGATGTCATTTGAGATGTCATCAGTGATGTCATCAGTGATGTCACTGACCATGTCATGAGTGATGTAATATGTGACATCATCAGCAGTGCATTACTGGGGCGCGAGTTATAGTTAGCTGAACTAACTATAACGGGGGAATTTCTATGGTTTTGTACGAGTGAAATGTCCAACTAACTATAACTGTCCCTAAAACCTATGATTTTTTCAGTGAATTTCTAAGGTTTTTTAAATGCTAATTTCTAACTATAACGTGCCTGAAACCTATGGTTTTTTCAGTGAATTTCAAAGGTTTTTTAAATGCTAATTTCTAACTATAACGTGTCTGAAACCTATGGTTTTTTCAGTGAATTTCAAAGGTTTTTTAAATGCTAATTTCTAACTATAACGTGCCTAAAACCTATGGTTTTTTAAGTGAATTTCAAAGGTTTTTTAAATGCTAGTTTTTAACTATGCCTACAGAGGTAGGACATGTGAAGAAAGAAGATAAAACGCACAGAAAGAAGCAAAAGAAATGCAGAAAGAAGCAACAGAAGTCCACAAAGACGAAGAAAAGAGCAGAAAGAAGCAAGACATGTGCAGAAAGAACCAACAGAGGAGCAGAAAGAGGCCTTGTTGCAAAATCATCCTGTGCCCACAACTTTTTCAGACGGGTACTGGTGGTAACTTACTCGGACTAACCAGGCCTAGAGCCAGTGCTATGCTAAAAGACACTTAGAATACAGTGAAAACACCTACATACACTAGGGAACACTATGCGTTGGGGTACCCCTGTGATTAGCATGACCTCCTCTGTAAGTCCCTAGTACATAATAGGGCAGGGGGATTAAAACTAAGTAACTAACTTGTCACATGAGGCCCAACCCCCTCTCTTCACCACTGTGCAAACACGCCCCGTGGCGCGTTTTAAGTTGGGGATTAAGTTCCCTTCAATCCTGAGGGTCCCTGGAGTCCAACTAGCCCACCAGGTACCTCCGGTAAGCACCACAGAGCTGCGTTGCAGAGAGGTGGTCCGAGGCCACGGCCCATTTTACACCTCTCTGCAACGCAGCACTATGGCGGTTACCGGAGGTACCTGGTGGGCTAGTTGGACCCCAGGGACCCTCATGATTCAAGGGGACTTAATCCCCCAACCTACAACGCACCAGAGGGCCTGTTTGCACAGTGGTGATGGGAGGGGATGGGCCTGATGTGACAAGTGTGCAAACGTGCCCCATGGCGCATTTTAAGTTGAGGGATTAAGTCCCTTTGAATACTAAGGGTCCCTGGGGTCCAACTAGCCCACCAGGTACCTCCGGTAAGCGCCACAGAGCTGCGTGCAGAGAGGTGTAAAAGGGGCATGGCCTGGACCATCTCTCTGCAACGCAGCGCAGTGGTGCTTACTGTAGGTACCTGGTGGCCTAGTTGGCCCCCAGGGGCCCTCAGTATTGAAGGGGAAATAATTCCCAAACTTAAAATGCGCCACGGGTGTGTTTGCACACATGTCACCTCAGACCCCAGCCCCTCCCTTCACCACTGTGCAAACGCGCCCCATGGCACATTTTAAGTTGGGGGATAAATTCCCCTTGAACCCTGAGGGTCCCTGGGGCCCAACTAGCCCACCAGGTACTTCCAGTAAGCGCCACAGAGCTGCGGTGCAGAGAGGTGGTCAGAGGCCACGCCCCTTTTTACACCTCTCTGCAACGCAGCTCTGTGGCGCTTACTGAAGGTACCTGGTGGGCTAATTGGCCCCCAGGGACCCTCAGTATTGAAGAGGAATTAATTCCCCAACTTCAAACGCGCCACTGGGCGTGTTTGCACACATGTCACCTCAGGCCCCACCCCCTCCCTTCACCACTGTGCAAACGCGCCCCGTAGCGCGTTTTAAGTTGAGGGATTAAGTCCCCTTGAATCCTGAGGGTCCCTGGGGTCCAACTAGCCCACCAGGTACCTCCAGTAAGCGCCACAGAGCTGCGTTGCAGAGAGGTGTAAAAAGGGGCGTGGCCTCTGAACACCTCTCTGCAACGCAGCTCCCTGGCGCATACTGGAGGTTCCTGGTGGGCTAGTTGGCCCCCACGGACCCCCAGTATTCAAGGGAAATTACTTCCCCATCTTACAACGCGCCAGGGGGCGCGTTTGCAGAGTGCTGCAGGGAGGGGGCGGGGCCTCCGGCGCGATGCCGGTCTTTTTTTTTTCTTTTTCTTTTTAGAAGGGGGGCTGTGTGGCCCCCCTTCTTTTTAATTATTTTGGGCCCTGGGGACCCCATCCCCCAGGGCCTGACCCCCTTTTGTTTTTAAACAAAAAAATGGAACGGGAAGGGGGCCGCCTGGGCCCCCCTCCCGTGGCCAATTTTGGCCCGGGGACCCCATCCCCCGGGTCATCGCCACATTTAAAAAAAAAAAACTTCATTTTCCTCAGGCCTCCTTAGGCCCCGGGGACCCCATCCCCAGGGGCCGGCCTTTTTTTTTTTTTTGATTCTTTGGGGGAGGGGGGCCACATGGCCCCCCTCCCGGACCACTACTTGCCCCGGGGACCCCATCCCCCGGGGCTTGCCCTCTCCGTTGGGGACCGTGGGGGTCCCCAATCCCCCACGGTCCCGCCGGCTCCCCGCGTCCCTCGGGAGCCGGCATTGCTTTCCACATGGGGAGCTGCTAAGATGAAGCTCCCCATGTGGAAAGCATTTGCTTTGAATTTTGGAAGAGAGAGCAGGTTTCCTGCTCTCTCTTCCAAAATTCAAGCAAGTTTGCTATGACAGGATGGGAGCCGCGAGGCTCCCGCCCTGCCATAGCAAACTACAGTGTCCCGGGGTGGGCACCCCGGGACACTGCAGGAGCCGGCCCCTGGGGGTGGTGGTCCCCAGGGCCATCACAGGCTCCAGGAGGGGGCCGCGCGGCCCCCTCCCAACATGTGCAAAGCCCCGGGGAGGTGGTGGTCCCCGGGGCTCGGGGGTCTGAAACGTACCCCCACATTAAAATTCTTAGTGCCCCGGGGAGGTGGCGGTCCCCGGGGCGTGTGGGGGGGTCGAGCCCCCCCACACAGGTACTGTTATTTTTAAAAAAAGAAGCCCCGGGGGGTGGCGGTCCCCGGGGCTTGGGGGGGCCTTAGAGGCCCCCCACAGAAATATTTTATTAACCTCCGCATGCCCCTGGGACTTGGCCCACCCGGGGGCCAGATCACAAAGAAGCGTGGGAGCCCGCGCTTTGGTTTTTTTTTTTGTCGGCGGGATCCGCGCATCCTAAGCGCATCCCGCCGTTTAAAAAAAAAAATGCTTTTTTTTGCCCTGGGGGTCCTTGTGGGACCCCCTAAGCAGGCCTAGGGGGTCAGGGTGTTTCTACCCTGCCCCCTTTTTGCGTTTTGCGCACTTGTTTCTGTGCCTCGGTTCTACCGAGGAACAAGATGGCTGCCAACACTTCCTGGTTTGGAGTGTTGACAGCCAATTAGCATACAGCTCGTGATCGGGAGGGTGCGCTCAGGGTGCGCGGACCCTCCGCAGCCATAGATATATATGTGTTTTTACTTTTGATTTTCTCAGCAACTACTAAACGGATTTACACCATTTAACAAAAAGGGTTCTTTCTGAACCAAGAACTACCTCTTTGCCAAATTTGGTGTAATTCCGTTCAGCAGTTCGGGCTGTAGCCGTGTCTAAAGTTTCCTATGGAAAATTGCATGGGGAAACACGTTTTGGGACCCCCCTTTTTTCTCAGCCCCCGCTTGCCGAATCACCCTGAAACTTTCAGGATAGGAGCGGACCGGAGCGCCCCACGAGTTTTGAAAATTTCGCGAAGATTCGTCAACCGGCGCCAAAGGTATTGGAAATAGAATGTTGCGAATTTCCTATGGAAAATAGGTCCTAACTATAACTATCTACTTGCGACCGCCAGTAGATAATATATATATATATATATATATATATCTCCAGCACAATTTTCTCCAAAATATATATATTCACTGAACAAACCAAAGGTTACAGGGACGTTAAAGTTAGGCTCAAATTTCACTCATACAAATCAAATAAAATTTAGCAGTTATAGTTATCTGAGCTAATTATACTTTATGCCCCTACAATGCACCTCACATATTACATCAATAATGACATGGTCAGTGACATCATTGATGACATCACTTATGACATCTCAAATGACAGTCAGTGAGGCAATCAATCTTTATTCGGTGAATAAAAACCATAAAAGAATACACAGCATGAGAACAATCATTAAAAAGTCATCAACAAATTAATCTCCCTTGCCCAATTTTGATCATAAAGTGACTTAAATCATAAAACTCCTCAGGAACTAAAACACAATCAATTAATTAAGTCCATTCTTCAAATTATGCAGCAATAAAAGCAGAGCATAATTAAAAGCCGGCATTAATAATAGATTCCAGTTATATTGGCCGTTAAATACAAACTCAATAACATGTTCAAATTTAAATAGGTCTCAATAAATATACAAGATTAAGTTCATATAAATAGGAGTTGTAAAACTGTATAGAACAATCATTGCAAAGTATATAGATAAAAAGTCCATGGAATAATACAAATTTCTACAGAGAATTACCAGTCACCAGACAATGTAGTCATTTACCTACGATATCCCTTAATCTCACAGCAGTAGCAATGAATTTATATATCATTTCACATATGTATTCAGTATTAAGCAGCTGGAGATAATCAAGCGCCGGCCTACATTTTCTAATGTTTAGGACCCGTTATAGTAGAGTAATAAAATCTTTCCATGGTTTGGAACAAAGCTGGCAGAAAAAGAAAAAGTGTAACATATTCTGAGCTGAGTTACAATCACATGGACAAGGATCTAGAAGGGAATCAGAGTATACTTTGCTCGGGTAGGAGACTAAAAAATGTGCAATGCTAAACCTAAATCTCACAAGATAAAACCTTTTAGAGAGGCTATAAGGGAACAAAAGTTAAGGTTCAACTCTTTCAGTGGTAATCAGGGGTAAATATTCCCCCACTCTCTTCTTGCCCCATTCCCTACAATTCCCTTGCTCTCTTAGTAGGGTTAGAAAGTCTCGCTTTAACTGAGATTTTGGGCAAGCTGCAATGAGTTTCAGTTTTAAGAAAAAATCAACTCTCCCTATAAGTTCGAACTGCTTTCGAACATAGCTAAGGCAGGATATTTTATGCATATGTCCCAGGCCTAAAAAAATCCTGTATTATTGCTCGATTACCCACAGGTTCCTCTTTTGACCAAATACACCGCCAAAGCATAATGGCGGCAATTTGGAGACTATGGGGTCGATTCCGATTCGGGCCGGAAAAGCACCGACCGACTCGGATCCGGAAAAAATACCGACCGACACGTACCAGTGGCGCCCGACACGCCAAGTACGATGCAAGCCGCGATAAATCCGACCGACACGTCAGGAAACCAAGCCGACCGACCGAGCCGCTCGGAAAATAGCAATCCGGCCGGAAAAACACGCGAATCCAACCGACCGACACGCACCCGGAACAAATCCGACCGAATCGTACCCGCCAACTCCAACCCGCAAAGTACGATGCAAGGCGCGAAAAACACGACCGAGTCGGACGGAGGACAAGCCGTACGACCGACACGCATACAAAACCGAGCCGAAGCAACACAATACACCGCGACCGACGCGTACGCAGCATACAAAACTGCACAAACACAGCGTGAACGAAACGGAAAACACCGTACGAGACCAATGCAGGGTCCGACTCGGTCACAAGAACGTTTCCAACATACACAAACAGCACAAAGGAAAAATCAACCAAAAAAAGGCCAAACAAGCAATTACCAAGCCAATAAATACTGGGGGGGTGGGGACAGAGAACAAAGACACACCCACAACTCCACCTATATAAAGGACACAAATCACTACCATGAGCCTTTGCAAATGCCATTCCACTACCAGCACCCAAGAGAAAGCAACCACACACCCACAGCTCATCCCTCACACAAGCCACACACCAGCAGCACACCAACAAATACCTACCTCACATACACCCAGCACAACACACACCCACACACCCTCACCTGCACACCAACACACACATCACCCACCATCACCAACCATCACCATGCCCCCCAAGAAGAATCCCAAGTTCCTAGATAGTGAATTGGAAGTCATGGTAGACGAGATCCTCAGGGTGGAGCCACAGCTGTTTGGCACTCTGGTCCAACAGACCCCCATGTCGCAGAAAACCAAGATGTGGGAGAGGATCATCAACAGGGTGAACGCACAATCACCATGTCGGCGCACAAAGACGGACATCCAGAACAGGTGGTATGACGTGCGCAGGAGGGTACGGGACCTGCTGAAGATAGACTACATCAACAGCCAACACACCGGCAGTGGCCCTCCTGCCAAGCCAATATACCTCAGGCCCTGGGAGGAGAAGGTGCGGGCCATCCTTCCGCCAGTGAGCGTATATGGACTAGAGAACATCCCAGAGCCTGGTGAGTACACAACAAATGTACACAATAAACTGCCACAAAACACACACATCACTGTCAAGGGGAGAGTCAAACCATGCACTCATAGCAATTACACAGCAACTAGAACAGAATCATCCCAAAATGTGTATGTCAGTCAGATAAACACAACACATGCCATCAAAAAAGTCACATCCAACTGTGCCAACACATGTACAAACACAACCACAACTACAGCTAGGCAGTGGCACAAATAGAACTAACACACACATCCACACATGTAGCCACCACAACAACACCAACACACAGTGAAGACCACTCAAAGGAAGGAATTCTGTGTATGCTGGCCAAGTCAGTGTAGCCAATAGCATCATGGGAGTCGCAGTCACACATATTGCCCCCCCACAACTGTCCCATCAACACCACCATGAACCATGCGCACATCACAGGGAGTGGAGAAGGACTCACAAGATGGCTGACACTGGCTACTGCTGTGAGGAGCACAAGGCCCTGCTGGCAACTGTGCACCAACAAACAGCAGGACACCACTGACTGACATCCTGAGAGACAACTTCCACTCCCTGCAATGCAAGCACGTTCCATGGTGGGATATCTGGCTGGCTGGGTGGGAAGGGGGACTTGCAGCACTGACCATAGTCACCAGCACCTCCCCTCACACCCCCCCCAACACAAACTCCACAGTACCCACCTGGTAGAATGCAATGCCCTCCATCCTAACACAAGATCCCACAAAGCACCACCACCCTGGGTTATGTTGTGTGAAGCACAGGGACACTCTTGGGACTCTTAGCCAAACAACTGCCAGGACAACACTCCCAGCCATCCTGTCAGCACAGCCAGCCCACCCCACAGGGAAGCAGAGTCAAAAGGAAGGAAGCATGGGCATGCTGGGAAGGGGGGTGGAGGCAATAGCATGATGGGAGTCGTAGTCACAGACATTGCTCAGCCTCACAACTGGCCCATCAACACCACCCTGAACCATGCTCACATCACAGGGAGTGGAGAAGGACACACAAGATGGCTGACACTGGCTACTGCTGTGGGGAGCACAAGGGCATGCTGGGAACTGCACACCAACCAACAGCAGGACACCACTGTCAGCCATCTTGCCATTGCCCTCACACCCACACACACTGAACTCCCCACAAAAGCAAGTAAATATGGGAATGCTGGGAAGTGGGGTGGAGGCAATAGCATGATGGGAGTCACAGTCACAGACATAGCTCACCCCCACAACTGTCCCATCAACACCACCCTGAACCATGCTCACATCACAGGGAGTGGAGAAGGACTCACAAGATGGCTGACACTGGCTACTGCTGTGGGGAGCACAAGGCCCTGCTGCCAACTGTGCACCAACAAACAGCAGGACACCACTGACTGACATCCTGAGAGACAACTTACACTCCCTGCAATGCAAGCACGTTCCATGGTGGGATATCTGGCTGGCTGGGTGGGAAGGGGGACTTGCAGCACTGACCATAGTCACCAGCACCTCCCCTCCCACCCCCCCCACACAAACTCCACA
Source organism: Calotriton arnoldi (assembly GCA_963921515.1). Lineage (NCBI taxonomy): Eukaryota > Metazoa > Chordata > Amphibia > Caudata > Salamandridae > Calotriton > Calotriton arnoldi. The sequence goes on from CAWUFW010006991.1 coordinate 1,046,154, forward strand.
GTACCCACCTGGTAGAATGCAATGCCCTCCATCCTAACACAAGATCCCACAAAGCACCACCACCCTGGGTTATGTTGTGTGAAGCACAGGGACACTCTTGGGACTCTTAGCCAAACAACTGCCAGGACAACACTCCCAGCCATCCTGTCAGCACAGCCAGCCCACCCCACAGGGAAGCAGAGTCAAAAGGAAGGAAGCATGGGCATGCTGGGAAGGGGGTGGAGGCAATAGCATGATGGGAGTCGTAGTCACAGACATTGCTCAGCCTCACAACTGGCCCATCAACACCACCCTGAACCATGCTCACATCACAGGGAGTGGAGAAGGACACACAAGATGGCTGACACTGGCTACTGCTGTGGGGAGCACAAGGGCATGCTGGGAACTGCACACCAACCAACAGCAGGACACCACTGTCAGCCATCTTGCCATTGCCCTCACACCCACACACACTGAACTCCCCACAAAAGCAAGTAAATATGGGAATGCTGGGAAGTGGGGTGGAGGCAATAGCATGATGGGAGTCACAGTCACAGACATAGCTCACCCCCACAACTGTCCCATCAACACCACCCTGAACCATGCTCACATCACAGGGAGTGGAGAAGGACTCACAAGATGGCTGACACTGGCTACTGCTGTGGGGAGCACAAGGCCCTGCTGCCAACTGTGCACCAACAAACAGCAGGACACCACTGACTGACATCCTGAGAGACAACTTACACTCCCTGCAATGCAAGCACGTTCCATGGTGGGATATCTGGCTGGCTGGGTGGGAAGGGGGACTTGCAGCACTGACCATAGTCACCAGCACCTCCCCTCACACCCCCCAACACAAACTCCACAGTACCCACCTGGTAGAATGCAATGCCCTCCATCCTAACACAAGATCCCACAAGCACCACCACCCTGGGTTATGTTGTGTGAAGCACAGGGACACTCTTGGGACTCTTAGCCAAACAACTGCCAGGACAACACTCCCAGCCATCCTGTCAGCACAGCCAGCCCACCCCACAGGGAAGCAGAGTCAAAAGGAAGGAAGCATGGGCATGCTGGGAAGGGGGTGGAGGCAATAGCATGATGGGAGTCGTAGTCACAGACATTGCTCAGCCTCACAACTGGCCCATCAACACCACCCTGAACCATGCTCACATCACAGGGAGTGGAGAAGGACTCACAAGATGGCTGACACTGGCTACTGCTGTGGGGAGCACAAGGCCCTGCTGCCAACTGTGCACCAACAAACAGCAGGACACCACTGACTGACATCCTGAGAGACAACTTACACTCCCTGCAATGCAAGCACGTTCCATGGTGGGATAACTGACTGGGTGGGTGGGTGGGTGGGAAGGAGGTCTGGCTGTCAACCAAACACAATCAATGCAGACCATGTTCACACCCCAGAGAATACATAGAAATGCCCAAATAATGCAGGACAATGTGCCACACCAATATCAACCCCTGACTGTGACGACTTAGGACAATACAATGTACAGGCCCGCACCCCGAGGCACAGTCACAACTGTCAGGTGTGTCAACCACTGATGCCTGCAGAAACATGACATACATTGTTTGTGTCTCCCAAAAACAGGTGATGATAGGGACACAGCAGCAGACGCTGAGGAGTCCCAGTCCCAGGCTCAAGAGGATGCCGAGCTCACTGGCGTCGTACAGCCTCTGTCCTCCTCGGACGATGAAGAACAACCTGGCACATCCGGTGCAAGTCAACATGCTGCACCAGCAGGACCACCAGCTGCAGCACCAGCAGGTCCACCAGCTGCACCCCCTGCACCCACCCCTCCAACGACTGTCACCACGAATACCATCCCTGCCGACATGGACAGAATAAGGAACAACACCAGCGCAGTGACCCTGGACCAACCTGGGGCCATGGACACCACCACCACCACCAACCCCCAAGGTGGACCAGGGTTATCTGTGCGTGCAACTGCACACACTGCACATGTCAGCAGGGGTGGTGGGAGGGGTGGGAGACAGAGGTCGCTGCTTGCAGACGTTGCTGGTGTGCATGAAGACCCACAACTGGTACGCATAGCTGATGCGTACCAGTCCAGCACCGGAGAGCTCAGCCAGGTAGTGGGGCTCTTCAGAGACATCAAACAGCAGCAGGCTGCCCATCATGCCCGCTTGGACTCCCACATGTCCCATGTGGAGTCACACATGTCACGTGTGGACTCCCACATGTCACGTGTGGACTCCCACATGACCCGCGTGGAGTCCAAGTGGGATGTACTACATGAGATGACGGCGGTGCACAGGGACATTTTACAATGCCTCCGCCAGATGAACAGCAACCAGTCCACACCTCCCTGTGTGCCAACAACATCTGGTACCGAACAAACTGCAACTGCCACAGGGAGGGAGGAGGACTCTGGCGGAGAGTCCCCTGCACCGCAGCAGCCTGCACTTGAGGGCCCCCCCCAAGAAGAGGGGTCGTCCGAGGAGGGGAAAGTGAGAGGCTGATGGCCAAGCGCAACTCCCAGGAAGCCTGAACCTGTTCTGGATTTTCGCCTTTGTGCACAGACTGTTCACCCTGTTGATGGCAACACTACTCCCACACATTGCATGGGGAGTACAAGTTGGAACAATGTGTCAGACAACTGTGGCCCCGATACTGGGGATCCTGTCTACCTGGACTTTCTATTCATCTAGGAACTTGGGATTGCAAGATTCATGTACAGCACAATCCATCCTATGCACTATTATCACAGATGTATCACAATAAACACAATAATACACCATACTTGCCTCTGTCGTGATTCCAACGTGGGTGCTGTTATGGGGATGATGAACAACAAAATTACACTGTGTATGCGAACTGCAACAGCAAGGACAACACAGGCATGTGAGTACAGGCAACGTGACACATATGAGGGAGACACACCACCAGGGCTACACAACACATACACACCTAGGCCATCTGACTCATTGCCTACACTGATGTTGCCAGGGAAGACGGTGCAATGCACAGACACCATACCCATTCCCAGTTGTAGTCAAGTAGCCCACAGGTGCAGTAAGCAAATGGCAGTCAAATGTGTGACCACAGACAACGCACATCACTAAGTGAAGCACAGGTTTATTACACAGTAGCAACATGCCGTAACCACTACAGATGCAAGGTAACCCCACCTGGTAGCGGGCACACAGTCAACAACTGTAGACAGAAGGAAGTCCATGGGTGTGGCGCACATCACCTGTAGGGACACAACAGCTACCAGCCTGGATGTGCAATCACGTTGTCGGTGGACACAGTTGACCAAACGAATCTGAAAGTACCCTGTGAAGGACAGAAATGACACACAGTCAAAAGCAATGGAGTACAGGACAGAACAGCAAAACTCATGCACAATACATGTTACAAGATACCCACCCAGAACCAAGTTAGCATGTCAACACTGTTGGGGAGTACAGCCCACCTGTAAGCACACATCGCAACACACATCCAGTCAAGTAGCCCATGGACACACTCCAACAGCACCAGAGCACCACCCACACATCATGCCAACTCACATCATTGACATGACACCTCAGGATACTCACATTCAGCTAAAGAAGTTGGTGATGAGCTGTGTGCGGACATCACCATCACCATCATCATCATCATCGTCACTGGCATCGTGGTCCAGGCCAGGATCCTCCACAGGTGGCGGATGTTGGTCATCGTCATCCTGGATGAGAGGCAACTCCTTCCGCACTGCCAGGTTGTGGAGCATGCAGCAGACGATGATAATCTTGCACACTTTCGCAGGGGCATATGGGAGGGACCCTCCGGTCTTGTCCAGGCAGCGGAAGCGGCTCTTCAGGAGACCAAAGGTCCGCTCAATCACTCTCCTGGTCCGACCATGTGCCTCATTGTAGCGCATCTGGGCAGGTGTCACAGGGTTCCTGAGGGGTGTCAGCAACCACGGCATGTTGGGGTATCCCGAGTCACCTACGGACAGACAAGTGCACATCAGCTGACTTGGAAAAGTGGGCGGAATACTACAGATCAGATCACACACAATGGCACAAAGTCAGTACACACCGACAAGCCAGGCACGCTGGTTCTGCATCTGTGCCATCAACCTGGGGATGCGACTACTCCTCATCACAAAGGCATCGTGTGCTGAACCAGGGAAACGGGCACACACGTGTGTGATGGTCATGTCTGCAAGACACACCACCAGTGCATTGACCGAGTGGTAGTGCTTGCGGTTCCTGTAGGCCTGCTCCTGGGCCTGTGGTGGTACCAAAGCCACATGTGTCCCATCAATGGAGCCAATGACATGCGGCATCCTCCCCAGGGCATAAAAGTCACTCTTCACGTCAGTGAGTCGTCGCAGTCTAGGGAAATAGATGTACCGGTTCAGGAAGAGCAACATTGCCGCCAAGAAATCGCGGAGCACACGGCTGAACATGGTCTGTGACATCCCACCAGCAGACGCCACAGTATGTTGGAAGGTACCGGTGGCAAAGAAGTGTAGGGCTGCCATCACCTTCACCTTGGGGGTCAGCGCTGTAGGATACGGCCGGCCAGGCTGCAAATGTGGGGACAACTGCACTGCCAAATCCTCAATCAGCTGCCTGGTGAAGCGGTACCGTCGGATGCTGTCCCGTTCCACCATCGTTGCCAGGTCTGGGAATGGCCGATGGACAGCAGGAGCCCTGCAGTGCAGAGGAGAAGTAAGCAAGATCGTCAGTCACCCCACATATGCGGCATTGAACACACTCAAGATCCCAACATACATCATCATGAGGCACAACTACATGAAGTGTGCAGTACCGGAACGACATGTATGGTACATACATGGCCAACATCTGTCAACACGGTCCTACAGGTGGCATCAATTTGTCCCAGGTTGGCCCATTGGATATCATGATGCTGTGTCACAGTCACCCCCCAGTGACATGTGAGGACAGATGTGCCCCAGGCACCACAGCTCAACGACAGGCACATTCCCAGGGACCCTGTAATGCCACATGGACACTGGCATCACCTGGAGTATCATGTGTACACCACAACAAAACAAACATGACCCCCACAGGTAGTGGCCACACTTGCCATGGCAGGAGAGCCATGGACGTCTGTGACACACACGCACAACATCAGAGTCCATGCACACACAACGTGGATGTGGAGACTGTCTCCCATTGTGCACATGAAATCAGAGACATTGTAAACACTACATGCACAAAGACTGTGGAGGGCCATCACTATTGTGCCACTGGGACACCCTGGCTCAAACATACCGTCCCACATGGGACTCACGGGGTATGTGACATGACATACACAAACACCACTGTGAAATGTGACCATGGCACATGCACAGATATGAACAGTTGCACATCACAGTGGTCACGTACACGTAACACCCAGGATCCTGTCCCCATTAACACGTGCACAGCCTGGGGGTGGCTGCCCACAGGTGACACCCACAGGACAACATGTACACCAACATACACACAATAGGAAATGCAGCCTTACATGCCTTATGATAAGGTGTGGACAGGCTGTCGTGATGTAGGTGTGCCCCTCACTCCCTGGGAGCTATCTGTGGCTGGCATATGTCCATCTGAGACAGGCATGCTGACATATGCCAGTCACATGTACAGTGATGCGTTGAACAGCAATGGACCGATCGGTGCCTCCGGCCGGCCCATTGCTTTCAATGTGTGCGGGTACGCGTTGTACCCCTGTGCGCGTTGTACTGCAATGGACCGATCGGTGCCTCCGGCCGGCCCATTGCATTCAATGTGTGCGGGTACGCGTTGTACCCCTGTGCGCGTTGAACAGCAATGGACCGATCGGTGCCTCCGGCCGGCCCATTGCATTCAATGTGTGCGGGTACGCGTTGTACCCCTGTGCGCGTTGAACAGCAATGGACCGATCGGTGCCTCCGGCCGGCCCATTGCATTCAATGTGTGCGGGTACGCGTTGTACCCCTGTGCGCGTTGAACAGCAATGGACCGATCGGTGCCTCCGGCCGGCCCATTGCATTCAATGTGTGCGGGTACGCGTTGTACCCCTGTGCGCGTTGAACAGCAATGGACCGATCGGTGCCTCCGGCCGGCCCATTGCATTCAATGTGTGCGGGTACGCGTTGTACCCCTGTGCGCGTTGAACAGCAATGGACCGATCGGTGCCTCCGGCCGGCCCATTGCATTCAATGTGTGCGGGTACGCGTTGTACCCCTGTGCGCGTTGTACTGCAATGGACCGATCGGTGCCTCCGGCCGGCCCATTGCTTTCAATGTGTGCGGGTACGCGTTGTACCCCTGTGCGCGTTGTACTGCAATGGACCGATCGGTGCCTCCGGCCGGCCCATTGCTTTCAATGTGTGCGGGTACGCGTTGTACCCTGTGCGCGTTGTACCTCAATGGACCGATCGGTGCGCACCCATTGACAATGGGCTTGCCTGGCAACGGACGCGTTTTCGAATATTCGAACGAGTCGGTTGCTGGAAAATCAGTTGGTCACCCACAACAATGTTGCAAAATCATGTATGTCATGAAGTTGAAATTTTGAAGGATGCTGTGGGCGTGTTTTGGTGCTGCTATTCCATGGATTGGCCAGATTCAGAAGATGCAAACGACTTGGACCTATCACTTTGGACACAAGGGACAGTATCTGCCTCTCCAGCACATATATATTGCTGCATGTTCCCCTGAGAGCCCACTTGCCTGCACTACATGCTCCAGGACGACATCTGCCACTGCACTGCTGCTGTCTCTGCCCCTCTGGACCCTGCAATGGCACGTACTGTGGAGAGAGCCCCAGCCTTCAGCCTTGAAGAGAACCAGGCCCTGCTGGACAGCCTACTTCCACAGTACAGCAAGCTGTATGGGACACCAGGGGAGCAGGTGAGTGTTCTGTGCACTGCCTTTCTGAATGTGCATTTTGTCTGACTAGCAAGGCTGAGAGTCAGCACACCACTGGCTAGCAGGCTCACTGAGTAGTTGTCACCCCCCATAGTGTGTAGTGACTTGCACTGGACAGGTATGGTGCAGTGACAGTGCTTCTGAACAGGGTTTTACTCCCCATGCTATGATACCATGTAGTGACTTCTGGAAAACTGTCCATGGGCAGCCGTGCACTGCCTGGGTACACCATGTGCCCCTGTGATTGCGACATGTATATGCAACTGTGTCATGCACGGATATGTTGCATGTGTAGTAATGGCCTTATCACTTTGTCATCCTGACAGGCTTCTGCCCATCGGAAGCATGAGATCTGGAAGGACATCGTCCGGGCTGTCCGGTCCGTGGGGGTCTACAAGCGCCGGATCCGCAACTGCCAAAAGAGGTGGCAGGACCTTCGGGGCTGGACCCGGAGGATTGCACGGGTCCAGCTGAAGCTGTCGCCTCCTCGCAGGAGGGGCGGAACACGGACCCTGACCCCCACATGCTCAGGATCCTGGCGGTGGTCTTTCCAGACCTGGATGGGCAGCTGAAGGCCAGAGAGCAGCAAGGAGGGGTGAGTCAAAGACTGCACTGTGTACTCTGTCTAACATGTTATGTGCCCTCCTCGGGCCAGGTTGAACTGCCACAGTACAGCAGTCATGTTGTCCAGGAGCCATGTCCCTCTATTGTGCACTGCCCACTCCTCATCTGATACCCAGGTGTGGCCCTTACATGCAGGGAATTCTGTCACTTAGGACTGTGTCCTTGCAGTTTGCTTGACTCAAGGTGGGAGACAGCATCTGTTTCCCTGACTCTGTGGTGGGCATCATGGGTGGGTCCATTGCTTACACAATGCCTGTATTCTGACATGTATTCAGCGTGTTACTTTGATCTGTGGTCCAATTGCTGAGCTGATCCACCACATGTGGCTGGGGTACCTGGCACACACCCATGCTGCGGGTGGGAACAATGTTTGGGCCCCAGGAGTATGTATATGACGTGTGTCACACATACTTAGCCAGCTGCCTACAGTCCAGGGCTCATCCCTCATTCATGTGGGGCTGGACAGTCATGCCTACTCCAGGCCATACAATACACTCTGTACTCCCACTCCCGTGTATCAGAGGACACATTGTGCACAGTGATTTGCCCCTCAGGTGTCTGCCTCTGTGTCAGTGTGCTGTGGATTAGTCGCCAGGACTGCTGTGGAGTTTCTTGGTAGGGGCTCAGCATGCCACTGGAGATGTGACCATAGGAGACGATACTTGTGTGACACATAGGTGTCTGATCAGCTGCCCATGCAGACTGGGGCATGTAAATGTGAAGTTCAGGCAGCTGTTCCCCATGCACAGCAGAGTGTGAGGGGCTCAGGTTCAGAGGGTAGTGTCACAGGTCTCCCATATGTCCAATAGGTATGACCTGGACAGATGAGGGTTAAGAGGATGTGTTGTGGGGGGATGTACATGTGCACTTGTGCAGCTCCAGGACTTGCATTCCCCATGACCTACTATTGTGACACAGTGCAGAGTGTTGTTGTCTGGCTGCAAAGTCATACATCACTGAGACAGTGATGTATGACTTTGCAGTCATGCCTCCGCCATGGCATGTGTCTACTGATTGGTGATCCTGCAGGGGAGTGACATGTGCTACATGCACACCATAGTGGCGCTGGCTATCAGGACATGGGTGCATCATGGTGTCTGTCGCTGGTATGCATCACATGCATTTCCTATTTGACTCTGGGCATCCCTTACATCCGTAAACCTGTACTGACTCAGTGGCAAGAGCTGTGATGTGTCCACACCGTGTCCTCTGCACTGTCCAACTACTGTGTACTTGGTGCATGTGTCAACACTGGGGTGTTGCAATCCAACAGACACCAGACAGATGGGTGCAAGGCCATGTGGGATGTGAGTGCCATGCTTGGCATCAGACTGACAATTGACTTCTCCTGTTCAATTAGTGCACTTTTAGCAATGTACAACTAATGATGCCAGGGCTTGCTCTGTGATGTGCTGTGCTCACAGTGGTGTGTGCGTTATGTGCAGGTGACTGATGTCTGTCTGTTTCCCCATTGTTTGCAGATACATCCACGGCCACGGAAGGGGACAGCTCCACGGACCAGGAGGAGCCGGAGAGCCAGACTGGGTCAGCAGCCGAGGAGTGGTCGGAGGGACCCAGTGGCACGGAGGGCGAGGGGAGCCACACCGAGGAGTCCTCAGCAGCATCCACCTCAGCTGAGGACCAGAGCAACTCGGAGGATGACTCCCTTGTGGAGGCGGGTGTCAGCAGCCACCACACCCCAGCTAGTGTTGCTGTCCCCGCCACCACCAGCACCACCACCGCCCTCCCATCGGCTCCCATTCCCCAGGTCCGTGGAGGCTCCCATGTCCGGGAGCGTGTCTCCTTTGGGCCAGGCACCGCACCCCCTGCCCCTGTGTCCCCTGCTGCCCTGAGTGAGGAGTCTGTGTACCTCCTTCGCCAGCTCCATGTAGGGCAGACAGCCATGCTGAGTGTCCTCCATGCGCACACCGCGCTGTTGACTCAGCTGGTGTCGTTCATGGAGGGCATCTCATCGGGCATGTCTGACCTACAGAGGGGCAATAGGTCCATGGACTCCTCCCTGACGGCAGCAGTGTCCCTCCTCAAACGGTCCCTCACCCCTCCTGCCTCTGCTCCATCCACACTCCCCAGCACCTTACCCATCCCAGGCACACACACACTGGCACACACCAGCACACACACATCCAGCACACTGACACACACGCCAATGACAAAACGCACACGCACGCACATTCAGGGGACTGAAGCCAGACTCACAGGGGATGGGGCCCTGGAACACACACACGCATCCACATGCACTGCGCAGTCCTCAGTTCCCTCTCCCTCCAAAGCACCCTCCCTTGCCTCACCTGCAACCCCAAAGTCACAGCAGCTCTTCCTCTGTGACCTCGGCCTCTTCCCCACCGATGAAGCTGCTCCAGCATCCCGGGGGAAGAGGAAGCCCACCCACACGGAGCAGAGTGCCCCTCGCCCCCGGACACCCTCCCCCAGGCGCAGACGGACTGAGGCCCCCACCCGCAAGTCCCCCGGAGTGCTAAGAGCAAGACCCCGCCACCGCCCTGCAGCTCAGGCACAAGGTCTCCGTCCTCCATCCCTCAGGCCCCCACTGCACAGGTGCCCCCACCACACCCTGCCCCAGGTTCCCCCACCCACAGATATACCATCCCCAAGATGCTCCGGCCTTCTCCCCCTGCCACTTGCTCTCCCAGCACCACACCCCCCGCTGCGCTTGTCTGTGCCACTGATGTGGTGAGGGTGTCCCCCCTCTGTCCAACCCACCTTGCCTGTTCCCCATTCTCCTCCCCTGGAGGTAGGCACTGCAGTGGAGTCCACTACCGCCCTGTCTGACTTGGGCACTGCAGTGGCGGACCTGTCCACCCCATCTGCAGGGTCCACTGCAGTTGTGCCGGCACCCACGACATCTGTGTCATGCCCCCCAGTTGTGCCGGCACACACCATGTCAGACACCTCCACTGCAGTTGTCAGTGGCTCTCCAGCACCCACCACCCCTTCCCTGACTCCCCCTGGTGAGCCCTGATCCTGTCCCTGCGGTGCCTGGCCTGCCCCCCGGTTGCCCCTCCTAGTGGATTGTCCCTGGTATTGTGCAGGCATGCGTAGGGTGACATCTGCCAGTGTCACCCTGTTTGAACTTTGACAATGGACTGGCCATTGGCCTTTGCTCTTTTTTTCAGGACTTCGTTTGGCCTCAACACATATGCTGAATAAAGCAACTTTCTTTTCTCTAGTGCTCATGCTTCAGATGTACATGTTGTTGGTGCAGCTAACCATGCCCTTGCTGCAGTGATGGTGATATCTGGTCTCATGATTATGAAGTGTTACTGTGCAGGAACCCATGTGGTCCAGGGGGAATGTGTCCTATCATGTGGTGTATCCATGTCATCAATAGCAGCATCTGAGGGTGTCATGTGTTCAGTATTTGGAAATGGGTTTCCTACTTACATTGGCAATTTCATATCTGTGGCTTCCACCCCTGCACATCTGTTGTGCCTGCCATCGTTGCATTTGTCTACTTCCCTGACCGTGTTGCCATCTCCAGTGGACATGCAGGTTTGGGCATCAATGGGGAGGGACTCATCCGTGTAGTCAGTGCAACATTGCTATACAAGTGTGTTGGATCTGTGCTGATGATTCCGTTGGCACATCCATGACCAGGCTGATGTGATGGGAGCCCTCATTTGGTGCTAATTGTTGATTGTGTGACCAAGTGCTCAGCTGACATGATGGGGCCCTACTGAGGCAACATATGGCACAGCTTTCCTCACACAGGAGTGGAGTCCCCTCATGGCAGTGTGTACACGTGTGACATTGCCTGCGCCCAAGGTGTGTGTTGTATGTGCATGTCTGTGTGTTCACTTCCATTCATCTGCGCATGCTGTGATCCCTAGTGTTGTACCTGTTTGTGATGCTTGCTGACTTGAGCTATGTTCCCCCAAAGTCTTCTCCCTGTGTTCTCTGTGATGTGGGTGCATGGCACATTACTGGTCATCAGGGTGTCACCCATAGGTGTGTTTGCTGTCAGGGCAGAGTTTGTGTGCTGACGCAGATGGGTCACAGTCAGGTTTCCCTTTGGCACTTGTTGTTTGCCCCTGTCATGTGATTTCCAGTTTGTGTTATCTTTCAGTGATTGTGACACGTTGTGTGTGTGACTGCTGGCACTCCTTAGGGTCCGGGCTGCAATGTTGGTTGTTGTCTATGTGTGTTCTTTGTGGGTGACCTTGGCTTCTTCATTGGTGTGTGACTGTGGCTGGGATCCCATTGGTTGGTGTGGTATTGCCGTCATGTCCATGTACAGCGTAGTGTGCAGTGTGTCAGACATTCAGGAATCTTGTTGAGTGTCCATGTGTGATGTGTTTCTACACCTTGGTTCCCACCCACCACCCTGGAGTAGTAATGGGTGCATGTGCAATGTCACCAGTGCATGTGTACTTCACTGCTGCACATTGTTGGAGGTCGAGGGGTGTGGTCTTGAGTGTGTGCAGATGAGAGTTGTTGCCCGGCTAGTCCCCTGCCTCCATGTTGGCCTTGGCTTACTGGCCATGCTGATTGATTTGTGCTTGTGTAGGTGTGATGGTAGTTAGTTGCTCAGGACACCTGACTGTGGTTCACAGTGTGAACGACATTTAGCTTTGTCATCACAGTGGTATTTTTCTTCAGCCCAGGGTCACCACATTGTGGGGGCCCTGGGGGTGGTGCTGTGGTGTGTCTGTGACTTGCTGTGTCAGTTGTTGTTCCTACGTGCCTGTGTGACATGTGTGTTTTGTGCTCCCTCTCACCTGTCAATGCCTGCTTGCCCACATAGGGGATTTGGATCCATGAGTTACCTTAGTGTGGCAGTGTATGCACATCTGTATGATTGGTATTCAGCTCTCCTCATGTGTTGTGTTGTTGCCTGGGGACACTGGCACCCCCACCCCTCACCTGCTGTGTATGATGACAGTGTTGGTCTGCCTGTTTGTGTTTGTGCATCTGCACCACTGCATTGGCATATCTTGGGTGTGCCATTGGCTGTATGTTGTTTGGTGTGTTTCCCCTGCTGTCCCTGGGACTCCTAGGTCATCGGTCAGCACAGTGATCATGGTTTGTGTGTCCCATTGCTGCCATGGTATGGTATCTGTTCACCTCACATCTGCTGTCTCCACAGGGTATCTGCATTTGTGTGCCCATTGGTGCAAATATGTGGTTCTGCATTCTGATGGTCACTTCTGTCATTGTGTCATTGATGACTGTTGACGGTCTCAGCCCCCATGGGTGTTGTTTGTCTGCACATGGCCAAAGGAATGTTTCATTTGCACTGCAGTATTTGGCTCCCCCAATTTATGTTGCAATGGGACACATACACTACTTTGCCACAGATGAGTTTTTGGTTCTGTGACCAGGAATGATCCATGCAGTTTGGCAGTTGCAGCTCTTTCTTTGTCAACAATTACCTTTTGGTCACTGTGATGATGAGGGTGTAGACCCCATTGCCACAATGGTCAAAATGTGCTTCAGCTATGGACCCCACACTTACCTTTTGGTCACTGTGATGATGGGGGTTTAGACCCCATTGCCACAATGGTCAAAATGTGCTTCAGCTATGGACCCCACACTTGCCTTTTGGTCACTGTGATGATGGGGGTTTAGACCCCATTGCCACAATGGTCAAAATGTGCTTCAGCTATGGACCCCACACTTGCCTTTTGGTCACTGTGATGATGGGGGTTTAGACCCCATTGCCACAATGGTCAAAATGTGCTTCAGCTATGGACCCCACACTTGCCTTTTGGTCACTGTGATGATGGGGGTTTAGGCCCCATTGCCACAATGGTCATGGGCTGCTTGCATTGTGGGTGCCACACACATATATGTGTGGCACATGTGCTAGGGGGTCACATTGTATGTTCAATGTCATGTTCGGTGTTGTAGGCATTTGACACAGCCTGCTCACACGCTTGTCATGGTGGTGGGGGGATGTCTTAATCTTGCATTCCCTAGGTTGTGGTGTGCTTGTTGTGTCATGCATTGTCCATCCTATGAGTGGGGGTGGTAGTAGTGGTAGGCATCCAGCCCCCTGGCTAAGGGTGGTAGTAGTGGTAGGCATCCTGCCCCCGTGGGTGAGGGTGGTAGTAGTGGTGGGCATCCAGCCCCCCTGGCTAAGGGTGGTAGTAGTGGTAGGCATCCTGCCACCCTGGGTGAGGGTGGTAGTAGTGGTGGGCATCCTGCCCCCTGGCTAAGGGTGGTAGTAGTGGTAGGCATCCTGCCACCCGTGGGTGAGGGTGGTAGTAGTGGTGGGCATCCAGCCCCCTGGCTAAGGGTGGTAGTAGTGGTAGGCATCCTGCCCCCTGGCTGAGGGTGGTAGTAGTGGTAGGCATCCTGCCCCCCTGGGTGAGGGTGGTAGTAGTGGTAGGCATCCTGCCCCCTGGGTGAGGGTGGTAGTAGTGGTAGGCATCCTGCCCCCCTGGGTGAGGGTGGTAGTAGTGGTAGGCATCCTGCCCCCCTGGGTGAGGGTGGTAGTAGTGGTAGGCATCCTGCCCCCCTGGGTGAGGGTGGTAGTAGTGGTAGGCATCCTGCCCCCTGGGTGAGGGTGGTAGTAGTGGTAGGCATCCTGCCCCCCTGGCTAAGGGCGGTAGTAGTGGTAGGCATCCTGCCCCCCTGGCTGAGGGTGGTAGTAGTGGTAGGCATCCTGCCACCCTGGCTAAGGGTGGTAGTAGTGGTAGGCATCCTGCCACCCTGGCTAAGGGTGGTAGTAGTGGTAGGCATCCAGCCCCCTGGCTAAGGGTGGTAGTAGAGGTGGGCATCCAGCCCCCTGGGTAAGGGTGGTAGTAGTGGTAGGCATCCAGCCCCCTGGCTAAGGGTGGTAGTTGTGGTAGGCATCCAGCCCCCCTGGCTAAGGGTGGTAGTAGCGGTGAGGCATCCAGCCCCCCTGGCTAAGGGTGGTAGTAGTGGTAGGCATCCTGCCCCCCTGGGTGAGGGTGGTAGTAGTGGTAGGCATCCTGCCCCCCTGGGTGAGGGTGGTAGTAGTGGTAGGCATCCTGCCCCCCTGGGTGAGGGTGGTAGTAGTGGTAGGCATCCAGCCCCCCTGGCTAAGGGTGGTGGTGAGGCATCCAGCCCGCCCTGGGTGAGGGTGGTAGTAGTGGTAGGCATCCTGCCCCCTGGCTAAGGGTGGTAGTAGTGGTAGGGCATCCTGCCCCCCTGGCTAAGGGTGGTAGTAGTGGTAGGCATCCTGCCACCCTGGCTAAGGGTGGTAGTAGTGGTGGGCATCCAGCCCCCCTGGGTAAGGGTGGTAGTAGTGGTAGGCATCCAGCCCCCCTGGCTAAGAGGTGGTAGTAGTGGTGGGCATCCAGCCCCCTGGTTGAGGGTGGTAGTAGTGGTAGGCATCCAGCCCCCCTGGCTAAGGGTGGTAGTAGTGGTAGGCATCCTGCCCCCCTGGGTGAGGGTGGTAGTAGTGGTAGGCATCCTGCCCCCCTGGGTGAGGGTGGTAGTAGTGGTAGGCATCCTGCCCCCTGGGTGAGGGTGGTAGTAGTGGTAGGCATCCTGCCCCCCTGGGTGAGGGTGGTAGTAGTGGTAGGCATCCTGCCCCCCTGGGTGTGGGTGGTAGTAGTGGTAGGCATCCTGCCCCCCTGGGTGAGGGTGGTAGTAGTGGTAGGCATCCTGCCCCCTGGGTGAGGTGGTAGTAGTGGTAGGCATCCAGCCCCCTGGCTAAGGGTGGTGGTAGGCATCCAGCCCGCCCTGGGTGAGGGTGGTAGTAGTGGTAGGCATCCTGCCCCCTGGCTAAGGGTGGTAGTAGTGGTAGGCATCCTGCCCCCTGGCTAAGGGTGGTAGTAGTGGTAGGCATCCTGCCACCCTGGCTAAGGGTGGTAGTAGTGGTGAGGCATCCTGCCACCCTGGCTAAGGGTGGTAGTAGTGGTGAGGCATCCAGCCCCCTGGCTAAGGGTGGTAGTAGTGGTGGGCATCCAGCCCCCTGGGTAAGGGTGGTAGTAGTGGTAGGCATCCAGCCCCCCTGGCTAAGGGTGGTAGCAGTGGTGGGCATCCAGCCCCCCTGGTTGAGGGTGGTAGTAGTGGTAGGCATCCAGCCCCCTGGCTAAGGGTGGTAGTAGTGGTAGGCATCCTGCCCCCTGGGTGAGGTGGTAGTAGTGGTAGGCATCCTGCCCCCTGGGTGAGGGTGGTAGTAGTGGTAGGCATCCTGCCCCCCTGGGTGAGGGTGGTAGTAGTGGTGGGCATCCTGCCCCCTGGGTGAGGGTGGTAGTAGTGGTAGGCATCCTGCCCCCCTGGGTGAGGGTGGTAGTAGTGGTAGGCATCCTGCCCCCTGGGTGAGGGTGGTAGTAGTGGTAGGCATCCTGCCCCCTGGGTGAGGGTGGTAGTAGTGGTAGGCATCCTGCCCCCTGGCTAAGGGTGGTAGTAGTGGTAGGCATCCTGCCCCCTGGCTAAGGGTGGTAGTAGTGGTAGGCATCCTGCCCCCTGGCTAAGGGTGGTAGTAGTGGTAGGCATCCTGCCACCCTGGCTAAGGGTGGTAGTAGTGGTAGGCATCCTGCCACCCTGGCTAAGGGTGGTAGTAGTGGTGGGCATCCAGCCCCCCTGGGTAAGGGTGGTAGTAGTGGTAGGCATCCAGCCCCCTGGCTAAGGGTGGTAGTAGTGGTAGGCATCCAGCCCCCTGGCTAAGGGTGGTAGTAGCGGTAGGCATCCAGCCCCCTGGCTAAGGGTGGTAGTAGTGGTAGGCATCCTGCCCCCTGGGTGAGGGTGGTAGTAGTGGTAGGCATCCTGCCCCCCTGGGTGAGGGTGGTAGTAGTGGTAGGCATCCTGCCCCCTGGGTGAGGGTGGTAGTAGTGGTAGGCATCCAGCCCCCTGGCTAAGGGTGGTGGTGAGGCATTCAGCCCGCCCTGGGTGAGGGTGGTAGTAGTGGTAGGCATCCTGCCCCCTGGCTAAGGGTGGTAGTAGTGGTAGGCATCCTGCCCCCCTGGCTAAGGGTGGTAGTAGTGGTAGGCATCCTGCCACCCTGGCTAAGGGTGGTAGTAGTGGTAGGCATCCTGCCACCCTGGCTAAGGGTGGTAGTAGTGGTGGGCATCCTGCCACCCTGGCTAAGGGTGGTAGTAGTGGTAGGCATCCAGCCCCCTGGCTAAGGGTGGTAGTAGTGGTGGGCATCCAGCCCCCTGGGTAAGGGTGGTAGTAGTGGTAGGCATCCAGCCCCCTGGCTAAGGGTGGTAGTAGTGGTAGGCATCCAGCCCCCTGGTTGAGGGTGGTAGTAGTGGTAGGCATCCAGCCCCCTGGCTAAGGGTGGTAGTAGTGGTAGGCATCCTGCCCCCTGGGTGAGGGTGGTAGTAGTGGTAGGCATCCTGCCCCCTGGGTGAGGGTGGTAGTAGTGGTAGGCATCCTGCCCCCTTGGTGAGGGTGGTAGTAGTGGTAGGCATCCTGCCCCCCTGGGTGAGGGTGGTAGTAGTGGTAGGCATCCTGCCCCCCTGGGTGAGGGTGGTAGTAGTGGTAGGCATCCTGCCCCCTGGGTGAGGGTGGTAGTAGTGGTAGGCATCCTGCCCCCTGGCTAAGGGTGGTAGTAGTGGTAGGCATCCTGCCCCCTGGCTAAGGGTGGTAGTAGTGGTAGGCATCCTGCCCCCTGGCTAAGGGTGGTAGTAGTGGTGAGGCATCCTGCCACCCTGGCTAAGGGTGGTAGTAGTGGTGGGCATCCTGCCACCCTGGCTAAGGGTGGTAGTAGTGGTAGGCATCCAGCCCCCCTGGCTAAGGGTGGTAGTAGTGGTGGGCATCCAGCCCCCTGGGTAAGGGTGGTAGTAGTGGTAGGCATCCAGCCCCCTGGCTAAGGGTGGTAGTAGTGGTGGGCATCCAGCCCCCTGGTTGAGGGTGGTAGTAGTGGTGGGCATCCAGCCCCCCTGGCTAAGGGTGGTAGTAGTGGTAGGCATCCTGCCCCCCTGGGTGAGGGTGGTAGTAGTGGTAGGCATCCTGCCCCCTGGGTGAGGGTGGTAGTAGTGGTAGGCATCCTGCCCCCTGGGTGAGGGTGGTAGTAGTGGTAGGCATCCAGCCCCCTGGCTAAGGGTGGTGGTAGGCATCCAGCCCGCCCTGGGTGAGGGTGGTAGTAGTGGTAGGCATCCAGCCCCCCTGGCTAAGGGTGGTAGTGGTGGTGGGCATCTGGCACCCCCTGGCTAAGGGTGGTTGTGGTGGTTGGCATCCAGCCCCCTGGGTTGGGGTGGTGGCGCGCATTCAGGCCCCTGTGTGCATATGTGGCATTGGTGATGGGCATCCCGCCCCTATGGTGCTGCTGTTGCAAGTATATTCAGATTCCCAGTGTATGTGTGTGATGTGTCGTGTACGTGTTGTATGTGTTTTGTGGTTGGTGTCTGACTTACCTTCTGCGCCGTACGCGTCCGTGCCTGTTCCGGTAGTAGATGTAGAATATTGGTATGATCGGGACGAAGGGATTCATGGTTGGTTCGTGTCGTTCGTCCTTCTCGTTGCTTCGCGTCGTCCTCGTCGCTTGGCCTCGTCCTCGTCGCTTCGCTTCGTCCTCGTCGGCCGCGTCGTCCTCGTCTGTGCTGTGTTCGTCTCGTAGCCGTGGATCGTGTTGTGGCGCGATTCGGAGCTTATGTGCGCCTCTCCCGGATGCTTTGACGTGCCGTGCGTAGCGACGGGTTCGGCGCGTACGGAAAGCGCATCGTACTTGTCCGGCCGGACGGGGCTGCATTTTCCCTTCCGTGCGACTCGATTCGGCGTTTCCGGATTCGCCTCGGTCAGAGAACAGGACCTGGTTTGGGTGAGTACGGCTCGGCCGGGATTTTTGCTGTTGTGCGCATCGTACTTGCTCGTTCGGTGTGCTGTACGGATCGGTCGGGAAACTGGCTTTCGCATGGCTTTTTTCCCGACCGAATAGTATTGGGTGCGCCTCCGACCGAGATCGGAATCGGCCCCTATGTGTGAAAGGGACCATTCCTAATTCAATATGGCATATTATGGCTGGCAGACTAGGAGGAACTGCCAGAAGCCTTCTGAGAAAGGTATTTTCTATTGTCTGCAGGGGTGAAGTGTTACAAGGACCCCATACTCCTGCCCCATGCATGATAGTAGAGCAACAACGCACAACATAGATGATAATAAGTGCATCAATTGGATTAGTGCCCAGTTTCTTTGTAAACCTGTATAAGGCCTCCAAGGTTTGGTGAAAACACCTTTTCCTGACTTCTATAAGGTGGTGCCAAGAACCTTTGTTGATCAAATTGAACGAATAAGTAAGAGAAAGTAGGTACATGTAACAGTTTGTCATTATCAACAAAACAAGGCTTTAATGACGAACGAGATTTCTCAGCTACCATTACATGTAACTTAACTGTATTTGTTTTTAAGCCCAGATCACTCATAAAATCATTGAATCTATTTAAATGAATTTACAGGCCAATGCCAGTTCTAGATAACAAAACACAGTCATCTGCATAAAGCCGGTCAGGGAGGCTTCTGGATCCAACCCTTGGGACATCAACATCCCCCTGACTAAGATAAATCTCCAAATCATTAATATAAAAACAATGTTAAATGACATCACTATTGACACCACTGATGACATCATCCACTGGGTTGTGTAAAGGAACCACACATGCGTTTACCACACATGCCAGTTCCACGTGGTCTCAACCATGTTAGTCTTAACGATGCATATGCCTTTACCCCACATGCCTTTACAATGAAATATGCTTTGTTAAAGCATGTATGGCAAAGACATATCCGTGGTTAAGATTTGACAGGTAAGTCTTAACCCCCCGACCCCTGCCCGTGCCCTAAAATGTAAAACCAGCCTCCTCCTTCCTGAAAACTAACCACCTGAGCCCTAAAAATGTCCCTACCCCAGACCTAAAACTATCCTGTCCTCCCCTAAGCCCTAAAAACTATCCCGATCCCTGCCTCCCCTGCCCTGAGCCCTAAAATGACCCCCCAAGCCCATGCCCTGACACCTAAAACTACACCCTCCCCCAGCCCTAAAAAACACCCTGGCCCCCCTGAGCCCTAACAACATAACCGACCAACCTAAGCCCTGAAAACAACCCTGAACTCTAGCCCTGATAACTACTCCGATCCCCCAGCCCTGAAAACTACTCTGACCCCCTAGCCCGGAAAGCTACCCCAACCCCCTCAGCCCTGAAAACTACCCCAACCCATACAAACTACCCCCCACCCTGCCAAAATGCAGCCCCAGTCCCACTTAACCCACAGTGTCCGCTGGTTCTCCCAATCCTTTCTGTTTCCAGAACTCACACACCCACTCACTCCTCCATAGAACCGAGGGACAGAAACAAGTGCGCAAAGCGCAAAAGGGGAGCAGGGTAGAAACACCCTGACCCCCTAGGTCTGCTCAGGGGTCCCACAAGGACCCCTGGGCAGAGAAAAGCATTTTTTAAATCGGCGGGATGCGCTTAGGGTGCGCGGATCCCGCCGAGAAAAAAAAGAAACAAGTGCGCAAAACGCACAAAGGGGGCAGGGTAGAAACACCCTAACCCCCTAGGCCTGCTCAGGGGTCCCACAAGGACCCCCTGGGCAAAAACACATATTTTCTTTTTTTTTAAATCGGCAGGATGCGCTCAGGGTGCGCGCATCCTGCAAAAAAAAAAAAAATCGAAGCACGGTCTCCCGCGCTTCGATGTAAATTTGCCCGGGTGGGCCAAGTCCCGGGGAGCATGCTGAGGGGTTTATTTTATGTATGGGGGCCTCTAAGGGCCCCCAAGCCCTGGGGACCGCCACCCCCCGGGGCTTTATTTGAAAAAGTAGCGGGAGGGCTCTGAGCCCTCCCGCAGCCCCGGGACCACCACCTCCCGGGGCTTCTTTATTAAATTAACATGTGTGGGGGGCTCCAGCCCTCCCCCACGCCCCGGGGACCACCACCTCCCGGGGCACTAACAAAGTGAAAATGGGGGTCCGTTAGGACCCCGAGCCCGAGGACCACCACCTCCCGGGGCTGTGCATTTGGATGGGAGGGGGCCACGCGGCCCCCTCCTGGAGCCTGTGGTGGCCCTGGGGACCGCCACCCCCAGAGCCGGCTCCTGCAGTGTCCAGGGTGCCTACCCCGGGACACTGCTGTTTGCAATGACAGGATGGGAGCCTCGCGGCTCCCGTCCTGTCATTACAAACTGCTTTGAATATTGGAAGAGAGAGCAGGGAAACCTGCTCTGCTCTAATATCCAAGACATTAGCTTTCCACATGGGGAGCAGCATGTTAGCTGCTCCCCATGTGGAAAGCAATGCTGCCGGCTCAGCGCAGGAGGCGGGGAGCCGAGCGGGACTGTGGGGGGTTTGGGGACCCCCACAGTCCCCAACCAGAGGCCAGGCCCGGGGGATGGGGTCCCCGGGGCAAGTAGTGGCCCTGGAGGGGGCCACGCGGCCCCCCTCCCCAGAAATAATTTTTTAAAAGGCCTGCCCCGGGGGATGGGGTCCCCGGGGCAAAAGGAGGCCTGAGGAGGGGGCCACGCAGCCCCCTCCTTAAAATTAATGAAAAGTGTGGCCATGCCCCGGGGATGGGGTCCCCGGGGTAGGATTCGGCCAGGGGAGGGGCCACGCGGCCCCCTTCCCGTATAATAAAAAAAAAAAAAAAGGGGATAAGGCCCTGGGGGATGGGGTCCCCAGGGCCCAAAAATAGGAAAAGGAAGGGGGCCACACGGCCCCCTTCAGGGAAAAAAAAAAACGATCGGGCCGCAGAGCCCCGCCCCTTCCTTTACCACTCTGCAAACGCGTCCCCTGGCGCGTTTGCAGATGAGGAAGTAATTCCCCTTCAATGCTGGGGGCCCTGGGAGCTAACAAGCCCACCAGGAACCTCCAGTATGCGCCAGGGGCTGCGTTGCAGAGAGGTGTAAGAGGCCACGCCCCTTTACACCTCTCTGCAAAGGCAGCTCTGTGGCGCTTTTGGATATACCTGTTGGGCTAGTTGGCCCCCAGGGACCCTCAGGATTCAAGGGAGTTAATCCCCCGACTTAAAACGCGCCACGGGCGCATTTGCACAGTGGTGAAGGGAGGGGCGGGGCTTCAGGTGACATGTGTGCAAACAGGCCCCGTGGCGTGTTTTAAGATGGGGGATTAAGTCCCCTTGAATCCTGAGGGTCCCTGGAGTCCAACTAGCCCACCATGTACTTCCAAAAGTGCCACAGAGCTGCCTTGCAGAGAGGTGTAAAGAGTGTGGCCTCTGTACACGTCTCTGCAACGCAGCCCCTGGCGCATACTGGAGGTTCCTGGTGGGCTAGTTGGCCCTCAGGGACCCTCATGATTAAAGGGACTTAATCCCCCAACTAAAAACGCGCCACGGGCGCGTTTGCACAGATGTCACCTCAGGCCCCGCCCCCTCCCTTCACCATTGTGCAAATATTCCGCTAAAATCAGCCGAAATACGAATTCCGATTTACTCACCTGTTATCAGGAGAGACCTCAGTGCTGCATCTTTCAGCCCAGTACTGATCCTGAAAAGTAATTTTAACCATACTTACCAGTAACTTGAATTTCCTTCCATAGGATATCATTGCCTGCTTTTGCTGAAAAAAGTTTCTAAGTGTCGATTTTTGAAACATACAAATATTCCTCTAAAATCAGCCAAAATACGAATTCCGATTTACTCACCTGTTATCAGGAGAGACCTCAGTGCTGCATCTTTCAGTCCAGTACTGATCCTGAAAAGTAATTTTAACCGTACTTACCAGTAACTTGAATTTCCTTCCATAGGATATCATTGCCTGCTTTTTGCTGAAAAAGTTTCTAAGTGTCGATTTTGAAACATACAAATATTCCTCTAAAATCAGCCGAAATACGAATTCCGATTTACTCACCTGTTATCAGGAGAGACCTCAGTGCTGCATCTTTCAGCCCAGTACTGATCCTGAAAAGTAATTTTAACCGTACTTACCAGTAACTTGAATTTCCTTCCATAGGATATCATTGCCTGCTTTTTGCTGAAAAAGTTTCTAAGTGTCGATTTTTGAAACATACAAATATTCCTCTAAAATCAGCCGAAATACGAATTCCGATTTACTCACCTGTTATCAGGAGAGAACCCAGTGCTGCATCTTTTAGCCCAGCACTGACACTGAAAAGTAATTTTAACCGTACTTACCAGTAACTTGTATTTCCTTCCATAGGAATCCATTGTCTGGTTTTCAGCAGAAAAGTTTCAAAGTGTCGATTTTCACAAACTACAAATATCCCTTAAAAATCGCCTGTATGACTTAAACGCATTCTTTCAACTGTTTACAGGAGATGCACCAGTGCTGGATCCAGGATCCACCACTGAGTGAGAAAAAGTCACGATAACACTACTTACCTGCTAAGTGAATTTCCTCCCATAGGATAACATTGGTGATTCTATGTGAAAAAGTTTCTAAGTGTCAACTTTTAAAATACAATAATATTCCTTAAAAATCACTACTGTAACCAAAACGCTTTTACTCAACTGTTTACAGGAGATGTCCCAGGACTGAATCTAGGATCCAGTCCTGTGGTTAGAAAAAGTAATCCATAAAGTAACTAATTGCATTTAGCTAGAAATTCACATTGAGCTCAATGTTGCATTGTGTTTGAAATTGTGTTGCCCATTGCAACAACTGTAACTACTGTACTTAAAGTCTATTGCCTATTTGCAAAGTATTTAAAGTAAATTAATTCATTCTGAGAAAGTATATTTTGTAATGTAATGTATAATGTAATTACAATGTAATTTAAAAAATAAAATATCTAAAAATAAATAGTTTAAAAAAATGTAGTAAATCAGTATGAAAAAAATAAAAATAACAATTAATACATTTAAAAATTGGCATTTACAAAACCTTTGAAATTCACTGAAAAAAACCATAGGTTTCAGACATGTTATAGTTAGGAATTAGCATTTTAAAAACCTTTGAAATTCACTGAAAAAACCATAGGTTTCAGACATGTTATAGTTAGAAATTAACATTTAAAAAACCTTTGAAATTCACTGAAAAAACCATAGGTTTCAGGCACGTTATAGTTAGAAATTAGCATTTAAAAAACCTTTGAAATTCACTTAAAAAACCATAGGTTTTAGGGACAGTTATAGTTAGTTGGACATTTCACTCGTACAAGTAACATGCAACTGAACGAAGTACAAGGATT